>JAOTQQ010000041.1:2486629-2498668 GCA_026546715.1 Gallinago undulata | reverse complement strand
AGGTTGGAGGGGGCTTGGAGCAACCTGGTGTGGTGGGAGGTGTCCCTGCCCAGGGCAGGGGGGTGGAACTCAATGATATTTAAGGTCCCTTCCCACCTCCAACCATCAAATGCATCCTCCAGGTGTAGAAAACAGATCCCCGTGGAAAAAGCAAAGGGCCGGAAAGGGGTAAAGACACCGTGGAGCCGTGGGGCACACAGACCCGGGGGGCCGCTCGGCCACGGAGAGGCCATGGTTCCCCCCTTCCCTCAGCGGGGCCGCCCCGGCTGGGTTGGGTGTCCCCCGGGGGCGGTCCCTGCTCCTCCGCCCCGGGGAGGGCGCTCCCCTCAGCGTCCCGGCGACCGAGCCCGGCAAAGGCCGTCCCCCGCCGGGGACACCCCCCCCGCCCCGAGGGCCCGCCGGAGCTGCGGGCGGGCGGCGGCGGGGAGGGGGAGGCCGGGGCCGGGCTGTGAGGCGAGGGAGCGGCGGCGGGGGCGGCCATGGAGCGGTACGAGAAGCTGGGCAAGGTCGGGGAGGGCTCCTACGGCGTCGTCTTCAAGTGCCGCAACAAGGACACCGGCCAGATCGTGGCCATCAAGAAGTTCCTGGAGTCGGAGGAGGACCCGGTGATCCGGAAGATCGCCCTGCGGGAGATCCGCATGCTGAAGGTGGGCGGCCCCGCCATTGCTGGGGAGCCCTGAGGGGGCCGGCTGGGGAGGGGGCGTGAGGGAGGGAGCAGGGCTTGGGGCGTCGTGAGGAGATAGGGCATCGTGAGGGGGGAAAGCGAGGAGATGGGACATGGGGGCAGCCGTGAGGAGCTGGGGTGTCGTGAGGGGTGAAAGCGAGGAGCTGGGGCATGGGAGCAGCTGTGAGGAGCTGGGGCTTGAGGGATGAGATGGGGCATCATGAGGGAGGAAGCGAGGAGACGGGATGTGATGGCAGCCATGAGGAGATGGGGCGTCGTGAGGGGTGAAAGCGAGGAGCTGGGGCATGGGAGCAGCTGTGAGGAGCTGGAGCTTGAGGGATGAGATGGGGCATCATGAGGGAGGAAGCGAGGAGATGGGGTGTGAGGGCAGCTGTGAGGAGATGGGATGTCACGAGTGGGGAAATAAGGCGTGAGGGCAGCCATAACGAGATGGGGCGTCAGGGAGCGGTACATAAAGTGCCCAAATCGGTCAGTTTCTCTGGGAGAAAGCCGGTGCCGGTGAAAGTCCAACCCCTTTGGCTGGGGCTGGACGTGCCTTGGGCTGGAGGTGATCCTCAGCAGCCTGGGCTGTCACGCTTTGGTGCAGGTGGAGGCTGAGGCATGGCAAGGTCCAGGAGCCTGCCGACTTCTGTGTGGGTGGTGGAGAAGCATCAAATGAGCCGTCCCCGTGCCTTCTGGAGAGGGGTTGATCCAGTCTCTGTCCCCCGTGGAGCCAGCGGTGCCCTGGCCGGCACAGGCTCAGCTCTGCCCTTAGTGTGTGGTTGGCACCACCTGTAGCCCCAGCCCGCTCTGCATCCAGGAGATTCCCCCACAGACAAATGCTGCTGGAGCTGGTATAAAGCTCACGAGGAAGAAGATAGCACGAGGTGGGGGACAGCCGTGGGGCGCAGCTCTCCTGGTTCCTTGCTTTATCAATCTGCCCCAGCTCCTCCTTGAAACGCCCTTTCTGAGACTCTGGGGGATCCGCAGTGTCGGATCCTGATGTGCAGGTGGGATCCAGCCGAATATTGAATGCCAGGGCTGTGCAGGCTCAGAGGTGTTTGCGGGTGGGAGTGACTGTGGAACTGGCACCTGTGAACCACAGCAGCACCTTGTCTTTGCTGGTCCTTTCATGGTTTCCATCTGAGAGCTCATCCTTACATAGGAAGGGGTCACTTCCTGGTGAAATAAAAGCACAGGAATGTTTGCTGTGAGTCAGGTTCCATGAAGCCTGCAGAAATGAGGAGAAACCCAGGAGAAAAAGGGAGAGGATGGGGTAAGGTTTCCTTTCACACACCCAGCTTCTGGGCAAAGTTTCTAGTGTCAGAGGTTGTACCCCTTGCTTGGTGCTTAGCAGACACTCGTAGACTGTTGGGAGCTTGTCCTGTCTCGTTTTGAACTGGTGTATTCATTTGGTCTCCATAGTTTCCTGAGACAGCGAGTAGTGCCACAGCTTTAGGAATGTGTTGTGTGAAAACATATTTCCTTCTATTTGTTATAAACTTGCTGCTGGGTGATGGCGTACAGTACCCTCACTTGTGTGTTCCAAGAAGTGGAGAGAGTTGTTCCCTTGTTGCTTTCTCCAGGACACTCATGATTTTATACACCTCCAGCATCTCCCCATCTTCACCTTTCTCTTTTCCATGCAGAAGAGCTATAGTTTTAAAACACTGAACTGATTAAAGAGCCATATTAACAGCATGTTGGGTTATTATAAATTTTAAAATAATGGCTTCCAAAAGGACTCCTTTTAACGAGAAACATGCCATTCAGATTAGACACAGTGGGCAGTCGATGATTTGGGATTTTGGAGTTAACAAAACCCTACAGAAATCTGCAGAGAAAGACGGTCTGTTTTATTTAAAACTTCTTTCCCCAAATTCTTAGTCCTGTGGTCTCTGATTTCTGCGTGACGTTCCCGGACTTCGCTGCCTGCTGGTGTGTGCATGGCAGCAGTTGAGACTCCTTGCACCTGGTGTTCCTTTCCGTGGAGCTACCTTAAGTAAGAGTTTTAGTAAACAACGCTGGAGATGCATTAAGATTTAAGTGATTAATTAAGGATCTGAAAAGGAAAATAATTGTTGCAGAAGTCCCCAAATGCCAAAGGCGGCAGCGCTGCAGCAAGAGCCGTGGCAGGATCTGTGTCACGGTGCTGTTGATTTTAACAAGTGCAGACCTGCTTGACTCTCTTTTCAGTTCTTTTTTTTTCTCTGTAAATAGTAACAGGTTGTTGTTTGTTTGTTTGTTGAGGTATTTCCTGGCTTGGGCAGCAACTAAGTGTTTGTCAAAGACGTAGTGAGATTGTGTTTCACCAGCAAAAAATGTAGGGCCAGATAAATTATTATTCTACATGGCAAATACCTTGTAGACAAAGGGCTTTTTATGGCCAGGAGCCATGGGAGGTGGGGTGGGAGAGCAGGGTGGTAGGCAGAGTCTTGAAATGCCCTGCATGATCCCAATTCCATAGGAAAGGCTGGGAATCCATGAAAACAGAGCCAGTCTGTGTGTAAATCCATCAGTGCCTGCTGTTTCCAGAAGGGTGTTGTCTCCCCAGCCTTCCTGTGGAGGCTGACACGGTTTTTAGCTCTGAAATTGCAAAGAAAGTGAGAGAAAAAGACAATGACAAGCTGTGTCCGTATATTAAACAGAATTTCATCCTTATCATCTTAGCACAGGAGCGTTTGTAACTTTTGGATGTCCACGCAGGACCTCTGGCCTGTGTGCAGAAGGTGACACATGGCCTCGTTACCCAAGCAGGGGACAGGCAGGGGAAGCCCATCCCCGTGCTGCCAGCAACCGGCCATCGATAGCCTTGGAAACTGCTCTCTGAAACACCGTGCCGCCGGACAGGGACGTTGTTAGGGTCACTGGCAGATTTATGGTGGCTTTGTCTGCACGTCTGCTCACGCAAGAGATGTTGGCCCAGTGCACCTGACTGCCTGTAGAGCCCTGACTGTGGAGAATGGCCGTGAGAAGGGCATGGGGAAGATGCCACGGCAAGGCTGTTCCTGGGGGACCCTCTCCATGTCCCGCACAGGCAGCTTGACCCACTCATTCGGGTTGTTCAACAAGAGCTTGTTCACACAGTGGTGTCCCCTCGCAGCGCCCCCGGCTCAGCTAGACCTCCTACTTCCAAGCCCAAGAGCTCTCTTTCCAGAAGCTCCACACACACATGAGGGTGGCCAGGACAGGGCTGGACAGGGCTTGGAGCAACCTGGTCTGGTGGGAGGTGTCCCTGCCCAGGGCAGGGGGTTGGAACAGGATGATCTTTAAGTTCCCTTCCAACCCGAACCATTCTATCATCTGTGACAGACTGTCCCCTGGGCACAGCCAGCTCTCTGAAAGTCATACCTGAAGGCTGACTTGTACCACCAACTTATAACCACCAAAGGTTTTCCAGAGATCTCAGTCTGCTGTAGATTTAACTTTCCTCTTGCTTTACAATCAGTTGGCGATTATTTCATCCTCAGCTGTCTCTGAAAGTGGAATCTGAGCACTGCAGAGACTGTCTCTGCAGCCTTCCCCCTGGCAGGCTGGGCCGTGCCCGGCGGTGTCCATGCTGGCAGATCTGCTGAGAGCAAAGGAGGAATCGGGCACCTGATACCCAGTATGGCTGCGGGAGGCCCAGCGTGCTCTCGGGTATCTCTGTCATCGCCGAGTCTGAACTGGTAGACTGGGCTTTGTCTAGTGTACACCTGGGCAGGAGGTACTTTGCTCGATGTGGGTACGCTGACTGTGATAGGTGGCATGGTATGGTCACCGTTCCTGGGAGAATCGCCGTCATTGCTGGCATTTTCAGCAGTCTAGTGGGCCCTTCATGGTGTCTGATCATCTTTTGCAAAGGGGATAAGGAGCTGATGAGAACGGAGGGAACTGCTTGATAAATCCCGAGCTCGAGAGGCGTTCAAGCCTCCTCCCTTTCACCAGCAGCCCTACCGTGGGAGCTGAGGGTGTGCAGAGCAAGTCTCTCACTCTGCGAAGTCAGGAGACGTGGCCAGGGCAGAGGAGGTGACACTGACAGGCTATGCTGACACTGTCAGGTACCTTGTGCTAGACAGAGAAGGCACTTGGTGTAGAACTATTCACCACGGAGGCCTGAGGAAGTGGTCAGAAGATCTTGGTTGTCACCCAGGCTTGATCCAGATGGGTGGGAAGGTCTTTGATGCTGGCAGATGGTTTACACGGTGTGGTCAGGACTGAAGGAACAAGACAGGTTTGTGGTAGGAGACGCTGTTCGGGTGGATCAGCTCCTTGCTGCCAGTTTGCAGGACTGGATTAGCCACCTGCTGCCACTAACGGGGCCGAACCCTGTGTGTTGGCATACGGGCTCAGTGTAGATTGGGTTCAGTATGATGTCCCCCAGAGGCAGCGAGCTCCCCAGAAGGTCTCTCTTTACAAGGAGCTTTTAACAGTGACAGGCTTGCGAAGGGTCCCGCAGTGTGCCCATCAGAGCACTGAAATGGCACTGCCATGTCCCTCCTTGGGACAGGCTGGCGGTGAGGTATGGTGGGGGTCTTCTACTGCCCTGCTCTCTTATGCAAGCTCACTGGTTAACTCCAGAATCCAAGCTGGATCTTTCACCTGGGGTTAAATGGGTGCTTTTCCCAAAGAGCAGCAATTCCTCACTTGAGGCCCTTACAGTTTTCTCTTGTCTTGACTCTCTGCTTCCTTCTCCTTTGCAGGTGTTTCCAGGTGGCTTAGAGGCACATTTGAAGACAGGGTTAATGTAACTCCCAGGCAATGCCCTTCCCAGCCTCCTTGCTTAGAAAAGTGTTTGTTCTAAAGCCTCTGTCAGGCAAAGCCCTGGTGGGTGCAGGTCCCCGCAAGCAGAGGGGATGGTGCCATCAGTTGTCTGAAAATAACATTCCTGAATTGGGTCTGGCTCGTCTTTGTTTCCTTTTTCAGAATACTGTGTTGTGCCCCTTGGTTGAAGCCCTCTCCCAGCCCTTCCCCCAAAATGTGGGCAAGAGAATAGGAATGAGAAGCTCCAGTAATGTCCACCCTCACCTCTTGCAGGGTGCGTTTGAATAACCCCGCTGTGCTCAGGCTTCACATGTGGTGAGAAGCTGTCTGAGCTCCTCAGGAGAGGAGGTCTTGGTGTGAGCGCACGAAGTGGGTGGAGAGGAAGAGGGAGAAGCAGCAGTAAAACTTCTCCTAATTAACCCACCCGGATTCTTACAATAAGCTGATGAAGCTGAGACCACGTGCTTTACTTATGCTTCTCAGAGGAGGTCTTGGTTTCTCCTAAATGTGTGTTTGCCTGCTACAGCCTCGTACCACGTGTGATTTCCCAAGCTGTTCTCCAGGGAGAGCTGCTTCCTATTGTGGTCCAGCCAAAAGTTGGATGTGTGCGATGAAAGGCGCTGCCCGAATAACTGTGGGCTCGGTGGTGAATTCTTTATCTATGAGCATCTTTTCTAAGAGGCACTCACCGAAGCCAAACTGACTTGTTGTCCACGGTCAGCTCCTAAAATAACTGAGCTGTAGCTGAGCTGCTTCTTCACGTCGTGCTCTGCTTGTATAAAAGGTTTCAGCTCAAGGAGTTGAGACCCTCGTGGGGTCTCCCACTGTTCCCCCCCGCACCTTCACTCCGCTCCCCCTGCAGTAACTAACCAGGCTGTGCGTTGTGTGTTACAGCAACTGAAACACCCCAACCTGGTGAACCTGCTGGAAGTGTTCAGGAGGAAGCGGAGGCTGCATCTGGTCTTCGAATACTGCGACCACACCGTTCTCCACGAGCTGGACAAGCACCCCCGGGGGTGAGTGGCCTGTCTCTCACTGGGAGCTTTGAGCAGGTGGAGGCGAGGGGTTCTCTGTGTTGTTGCTCCTCTGCAGAGTTTTCAGAGGAATTTCATTAATTCCAGGAGAGGTTTCTCAGCCCGGTGGCCAGGACTTACTCTGTTCCTGTGGTTTAGCAGTGACGTCCAAAAGAATTGTGTGTGAGCCTGTACAGTGCTGCTCACCAAGGAGACTGGAGCGCTGAGCCTGAGCATTTGGGTGATCTTTGGCCAGCTCGGAGCAAACCCGAGTGGCTTGGGAGCAACTTGCGTCTCGCCAAGAAGAAGTCAGGACTGCTGGGGGGACAGGCAGGGGAGCGGGGGGCTCACAGCCCTCCTTCCTGCGGTTCCCCATGTGTGTTGCACATCACTAGCTGGTCGGAGTCACCAGGAGCTGTGCCTGCACCTCTCTGCCCAGCCTCAGCTCAGGTACCCTCTGCTTTAAACAGGAGTTTGCACCAGGTGTGAGCTACAAGGGCAGCAGGAACACTCTCCAGGAGAGGGTTTGTTCTTTTGGCACATTATAAATGACACTCCCACTGAGTACATTGTCCCTAATTATTCACAGGGACTTGGTGCTGTGGAAATGCTAAGCAGAAGTTCATAAATCATTTTACAGGCCTTGGAGGTAAATAAATTGCCTGCAGGAGACTAATTGGGGGTTGAGTAAACAAGAGCCTGTTGTTCTCCTCCTCCCTGATGTGGAGCTCTAGAAGGAGAATGGAGCACGCTGATGGCAAATGGCTTTGTGAACTGGTGAGGAGCTTTCACCCCAGTTTGAACCTGTTCACCTGGAATCTGAAGAGAGGATGGATAACCCTCTGAAGAAAATACTTCATGTTTGCTTTCCATTCATCTGAACAACTCCAGTGTGAACAATCGTGTAATGCCTGGTTGCACACTCTGCTTTTGATCTTTGCTACTGCAGATGGTCAAGTTCTTTTGTGGTCAGGATTAAGATGGGTGGGCACACGCCTCTTTGCACCTTGTTTCCAGGTCACTTGGACCAACTTCATCCCCTTTGTCAGGCCAGCTGTTTCTGCAAGAGACCTCTGGCATTGCAGCAGCCAGCTCAGCACAAGACTTTCAGTGCTGACAGCAGAAGGTGGCTTGAAGAAAAAGCCAGGCTTCCCACTTATTGTTTTGGGTTAGTTTTTGACTTTTTTTTTTTCTTTGTGATGAATCAGAAGCTTTTCAGCATTAAACACTTGAAATAAAATTGGATTTGAGCTTGAAAGTGCCAACCCTGTCACCTAGGCCTTTCCTGGGGTTGGTGAAGACCGTTACAGCCAGCCAAGGAAGTTTAAGAACTGTTGCACAGTAACTGAAAGAAAAGAGAGGAGGCTGGATCTTTAACAGGTTTTCTTTCTCTGAAGTGTTTGCCAGCCGTCGGAGGGAAGGAGAGGAGATGCAAACCAAAGTACAGCTTTATACTCTTGTGGGAACATCCTTCCCTGTCCCATTTTGGTCACCTCAGCACTCTGGACAATCAATGGCATGACAGCAATTAAAGTCAGAGCATGTATCTGTACCTCGGGTACTCCACCACCCCCAGCTCTCTGAGCAGCAGCAGAGGTGGAAATGCCTGCTGGCATCTCAGGAGGATTGCCAGGAATCGTGGATGCTAAACACAGCAGGATTTGACATGGACTTGCACACACTGATGTGTGGTCACCGGTTGGTGAGGCCTCGTGCCGGCTGTGAGTGAGAGGGACCGGACACGCTGACATACTCTGTGCTGCCAGAAACCCTTCTGTCTCGATGCATTGACTAGATTTGGAAGTGATTGTCGATGTTCCTTTCGATATTCCTGTGATGCTTGGAGTGTAACCTCACAGGAGAGGATTCCATGGTGCAGGCTCAGCCTCAGCTCTGAAACACGGGAAGAGGTATGAACAGCTTCCACCATTAACAGCCCAGTGTGACTGGTTCCCTGCAGTGGAAGATCAACAAACTGAGGGTTATTACATATTTCTTCTAAGTCTTTTTAGCAAGAAAACGCACCTAGTGTTTTTTCTCTGAGTTTTCTGACCTGGTCCCCTATGGTTTTGCTCAGAGATGCCTGTACAATGTTAGCACTCAAAGGTCTCCTCTTCCTTTTTCCTGTAAGAGTAAAGTTATTTTTAATGACCAAAATAAAAATGTGCTTTTTTTAAAACAGGGTGCCGGAGCATCTAGTGAAGAGCATAACCTGGCAGACCCTCCAAGCTGTGAACTTCTGCCACAAACACAATGTAAGTCCCATGAACAGCACTAACGATCGCTGTAACGTGGCCCTTGGAGGAGAAGGAGATTCTGTTGGCGTTCTCTTGAGTAAGACCTTTCATGGGACAAAGTCAGATGAAATTTCCTGTTTTCAACAGGAAACATGTATCTGAAATATTAGTGTATACCCACGGCAGCTGCATTTACGGTCCCTTGGGTTTGCTGTCAAGGAATGATTTGCACTAATGACCTTAGACGAACTTCCAGGCGAACAGGATTATCTCCTTGTGTTCCCTGTGCCGTGCATTACAGCAGGCGTTCAGGAAACTGGCGTAACATCTAATCAGCCGGGCAAACTGCTACTGATTTCACAGAAAAATCTTTCTGTTGATAGTCACAGGCACTGAATTGTGACACCGAATTAAAAGGTTTCAAAAATTAGATACAGTAAACCAGTTTTACAACCCCTTCTCTGCTTTCTGGAGGGAGATGCAAGTTGTGTGCATGACATATTTTGTAGAAAGCAGTGGGATGTGTTAAGAGGGAAGGAAAGGGGCCTTTTGGAGAAGCTCTTTAGGCAGACATCTTTAATTATCTTTGTTTATCTGCCAGTGTTTGAGATTTAAGAGAGGGGCAGGAGATTGCTCTGGAATGGGTGTTTTGTCTTTGCTGGGAGAATTATGTCCAGCTGAGCCACAGGAACTTGGCCATGGGGCTGTCCCGCTTCCAGGATTTGTTGTTTTGCTTCTGTTTTCTGTTCCCCCTCTCAGTCTGAAAGATTTAATGGAGTTTTAAAGCAGAGGGAACAATGAGATGCTGCGGTTTGACCTGCTGTAGATCACAGGTAATGAGGTTTTATGCAGCTGCGCTTTTTGGAGCTCCGTGACACTGGTTTAACAAGCAGCATTTCAGTCCTCAGGAGGAGGCACAATAATTTACCACCAGCTTAGCTAGGAAAAGTCCAAGGTATTTGCGCTGAGGCCATGGTAGGGGAGGGACAATATGAGCTAGACTCTGGTGATTGCAGTAGAGCACACCTTCTATATATAGGCAGAAGAAATGGAGGTATTGGCTAGTTTGATCAGCAGAAACTCTTTGCCAAGCCCAAATTCATTTGGTGTGAACCCTCACCAACCAAGGTGGCCTACCAGGAATCACAGAGTTGCTGATGTTGGAAGGGACCCTTGGAGATCATCTAGTCCAGCCAGCTGACCCACTCAACTGAGTGACCTAGAGCAGGTCACTCAGAAGCTTTTCCATCCAGGGTTTGAATATCTCCAAGGATGGAAGGTCCACAGACTCTCTGGACAACCTGTTTGGGTGTTTGGCCACCCTCACAGGAAAAAAAGGAGAAAAAAAAATGCTTTTGTTTAAATGGAATTTCCTTTGTGTTCAGTTTGTGCCCAAAGCTGGAGACAGCACTCTGGATGTGTCTCCCCAGTGCTGAGCAGAGGGAGGACCAGGTGTGCTCTGGCATCTGCAAGAGTAGATAAAATCCCACATCTAAACCATAGTCTTCATCTCATCTGTGAGCTTTGCCGGCAAAATCAAGTGCTTGTCCACTGGATTGCCAGTGAATACAGCGCATGGACTTGATCCAAGAACTGATCCCAGGGGGCTCTGGGCACAAAAGCACCTCTCGTTAGGATCTTCCCATGTATTCATAAGGCTGAGCCCCTTATTAGGAGTGTGTTACATTAGGAGTGTGTTACACACAGCTGTGTTGAGTGAGTTGCATTCACAGAGTCAGGTTAACAGCAGTCCTTGCTGTGTGAAGCTGGCTTCTCCTGCCAGCTGCTTCCCAGCTGGTGTCCAAGTGACAGAGAGCTCTGCAGCTGGAGCTGGGTGCCTGCACGTTGTCACATCTCGAAGGTGAGGTACAGGGGGAGAAATTGTCCTGCCCAGCAGGACAGTGGCTTTGCCTGCTGTTAAGAAATCCTTTCATCTTCTCTTTCAGCAGGAGCGATTGCCTGGTTTTAGCATTCGCAGCACAATGTGCCAGGGGTGTGTGGCTGAATTAAGAGGTCGTTAGATATATCTAAGCACCAGGGTAAATACTTGCTTCTAACTTTCTTTTTTTTTTGTTGTTGTTTTTCCAGTGCATCCACCGAGATGTAAAGCCAGAAAACATCCTGATAACAAAGCACTCGGTCATCAAACTTTGTGACTTTGGCTTTGCTCGCATACTGAGTGAGTGACTTGCTACTTGAACGGATTGTTAACACGTGAAGGCTCAAATGAAGTGTAGGGTCAGGCTTTCAAACACCAGTAGAGACTCACTTGTCTCTGATGCACTTGTCAATCATCCTGTATAAAGGCAGGCGGGTTTTCACAGAGAAGCTCTGCTAAAAGCTGGGGAGAGATCCCCAAACAGCTTACAGGGAGGTCGCCCAGGTTCCATGATGCCAGGTCCCTCAGAAAAAAA
Organism: Gallinago undulata; assembly: GCA_026546715.1. Lineage (NCBI taxonomy): Eukaryota > Metazoa > Chordata > Aves > Charadriiformes > Scolopacidae > Gallinago > Gallinago undulata. The sequence continues at coordinate 2,487,597 of JAOTQQ010000041.1, read as the reverse complement.
CAAAGTCCATCTGAGCTCCCTGCTGTGGTGCTGACACTGGTAGATGGACGTCAGCCCTGGGCATCTTGGATCTGCCAGCCCTTGCTTATGCAATGCTGGAGACACAGCTGGAGTTCCCTGGCAGGGAGAGCCCCTCTGGCAGAAAGCTCTGTCTCTACAAACAATGGCTTCACATTTTCCGATGTAAATAAACCCTTTAATCTGTTTGGTGGAGGTTTTTTTAGCTCTTGTTCAGACAAATCACGTGGGCTTTGAGAAGTGACCACCGGCTGGTGCAGGGCCCTGCAGGGGATCTCCACATAGTTTCATTTGGAGAAAAATATGGTCTTGATTTTTGCCAAACATTAAGTATATTAAGTATTTCCAAAGTTGCATTCTGCTAGTGGCCAGTGACTCATCCTGTTCCTGTAGCTATTGTCTGCCCAGGAGGTGCCCCAACACGTGTAACCACTGATGGCAGCTCGTCTGCCTCATTCTGATCCCACCTTCCTCTCTGTTTCTCTCCTTCCTGACCCCGACCCAGCTGGCCCGAGTGACTACTACACAGACTATGTGGCTACCAGGTGGTACCGCTCCCCGGAGTTACTTGTGGGGGACACGCAGTACGGCCCTCCCGTGGACGTGTGGGCGATAGGCTGTGTCTTCGCAGAGCTGCTCTCCGGGGTGCCCCTGTGGCCTGGCAAGTCTGACGTCGACCAGCTGTACCTCATCCGGAGAACCCTGGGTAAGTGTCCCTTCTGCACTGGTCACAGCCCCGGTGGCCCCCATGCCTTTGGCAGGGCTAGAGCTCACCCAGGAGGTGGGAATTGGGATTAGCCAGGAGATGAATTTACCCAGTGAATCTCTCCGTTTAGTAGGCATTGGCTAATTGGAGGTGTCGCTCTTCTTAAAAGAGAAGGGCAACGGAGCTGGTGAGGGGTCTGGAGCACAAGTCTTGTGAGGAGCAGCTGAGGGAGCTGGGGGTGTTC
>JAOTQQ010000041.1:2455295-2467798 GCA_026546715.1 Gallinago undulata | reverse complement strand
AAGGCCAGGTTGGAGGGGGCTTGGAGCAACCTGGTGTGGTGGGAGGTGTCCCTGCCCAGGGCAGGGGGGTGGAACTCTAACAATTCTATAAAAGGCTGCCCAACAGGTCAGGGAATTGGAAAAAAAACATAAAACATTCTGGCAAACAGATCAACTTAATGCAGTTTATTAAAGTAAAGAGTTGAAAGCATCTTGCTCATTGTCTATAGATTTCTATACTGGAAGACTGGAGGAAAGCAAATCAAGCAAACAAGATTTGTAAAGACATCGCAAGCTTCATTAACTGAAAGCTGAGGGGTTTAGGAGTATGATGATATTTCCAAAATGATTGTGAAAAAGAGTCTCAAGCGTCTTCCCTCATGCATGTAGGTTTTCAGTCTTTTGCCATTTGACTGGATCAGAGAAAAATCCTGGACGTAGGAAGGATGTGTTCAGAATTAATTCTCAAAGAAAAAATGTAAATGTGATGCTACAGCTCCGTAAACAAGGTCTGTTGAAGCAGAGAAGGACAAACATATTTCTCAAGTAGAAACATGATAGATTACTGACGTTGGGAATGGGAACTTTTGCTGTGCAGTTGCATTAGCTGCCGCCTTAGCGTTAGTTCGACATGACTGCATTTATTATGGAAGATTTGTTCTTACTGCAGTTGGTTTTTCTCTCGACAGCGGGTTATGGAAGCTTGTGCTGAGCAACCTCTCTTATGGCCTGAGTGAGATGTACAGAGCCTGTTCCCTTAGCGCGCAGGTGAAGCAGCTTCAGAAGTTCATCCCTGAGGTCACCGTCAATGATGTGCTCAGGTAAAGAAAGTTCTAGTTAGTAGCATGTTTTAAATCTCTTATTTTTAACAGTAGCATATGTAGCGTTTTCTTACTCCCTCAACCAAAATATGCTACCAAAGCATAGAAGCACTTAACTGCTTTCTACAGGAAGGCCTTTTATATTGTGTTTGCTTGCCTATAGGCAAGTTTGATGAATATTTGTGTGATTTTCTGTGCTCTCCATAGGCTGAAATGCACAATTGTGACATATTCACCAAAAAAGAAAAAGTCTCTTTATCCTAGCAATAAAGTTCAGTAGTCTGAAAATAATCTGAGGTCACAAAGAAAGCAAAACATTAATGACATTCCGAGGGGAAGCCAAACTCTGGGTTGCCGCTAAGTGAATATTGACTTAGTTTAATCATCTCAATAAAATCATATTCAGCTTCTTACTGTGTGGAGAGAAACTAATTCAAAGGAGTTTAGAAATGCCAAGGAACTGAAGAGACTTGTGAGGAAAGATGAGGCCATTAAGTACATGGAACTTTTTGCAGGGAGAAACAATTTGCAGGGAGAAAATCCAGAATAAGAAAAGCTGGAGCCTGGTAAAAGAGAGTTACCCACCCGAGCCAGTGTACCATTGACATGAAATTCATGTTTGACAAGGCTTGCTATTTTGAAACAAAGAGTATCCTTTCTGAAAAGACAGGGCATGTTTGGGGGAGGGGGGAGGAGGGAGGAGAGTAACTTCATGACCAGGAGAGATAGAGAAGATCCTCTGCTTGGCTTCCTGCCCTCGTTTGACGATAACAGCTGTGAGACTTCTCCCACTCGGTCTCACAAGTGTTAAACTTCCCAGTGCTCCCCCAAAAGCCTGACGGGGCTTTGAGTCCACAGTCTGCCTTCCTTACTCTTTCTCTGGGCACCTTCACAAGGTCAGAACAGAATTGATTTTCTGACTTCAGAAAACTTTTTCTCGCTAATGGTGAGCTCCTCTGTTTCACAGGGGTCCATCCGGAGTGAGAGCTCAAGCACTGGACAGTGATGGAAATTTGGTAGATGACTTTGTATTCGATGGAGGCAGCGGAGATATCGGAAGCAGAATTCTTCATGTCAGGAACGCCCCGTCTCCTGCTGCTACCTCCTCCCTTGCCATCGCAAAAATGATTGCAGATGAAGTGAAGCGAAGGTTTGAACTGTGAATGGTTGACAGGTGTAGTGCGATTTATCCCTCTTGTATGTGTAGCAGCTTGTCTGCACTGAACGAACTCTGCAGCCTTTAATGACAAAGATAAAACAGGCAACGTGTTGCTTGCAAGACCAGCGCTGGTGTAGCTGTGCCGTGCCAAACCAGCCTTTGAAATGTTTGCCTTTGGCAGCCCACGTCGTCTCAGCTTGGGGAATAAAGGAGTTATGGTGCCTGGTGGGGTACCAGCATCTGTGAGAAAGAAGCAAACAGCCCCGTTGGCGGTGAAGATTTGTCCACCTGAGGAGGAACAACCTGCGTTGAACAGAACGGCTGGTTCCAGGCACAACGTCTGGGTCTCTCCAACCGTAGCGGGCGGTTGGGTGGAGCAGGAAGAGCCTGTGTGGTGGGGTTGCCCACACGGACTTCCCATGTCTCTGCTCTAAACGTTGTCTCCTCCTCGCGCTCTGGGGAGGCGGTCGATCCTCTGAAAAACCACAAGCGTGGGGTGGTTCTCTGTGTGCTTTCTCTCTGGCTCCAGTTAATGTAAGCTCCAGGAGCCTGCAGTCCTGTAGTTTACATTAAAGTAATGGAGATAGAAGGATAAGCCCTGATTAAGGGTTCTGCTGATACGGAATTAAGGGCTTTATCAGAGGCTGAAAACAATATTGAGAGCCTTCTACATGAATGTAGAGTATTTCAGAGAAAAATGAGCCTAACAAGGGATTACCAAACCCAAGACAATTTAGATGTGTAATTCAAATATGCTGTCTATCTGATCGCTGTCTCTATTTTTTTATAGAGCTGAAATTAAAATGTATACAGAAACAATAATTTTTCACTTAAATCTGGGGAGTTAGCACTGATCAGAAACTACTTCAGTCATTTTGGGTTATTTTTTTTTTGTCCTTTGAGTACCGGTTACTGCAAAAGGAGCTTATCTTTGTACAGCGTGTTGAGCAACCCAGTGGAAATGGTCTTTGTAAAAGCAAATGTGAAGGGAGGGAAGCTACAGAAACCTGTCTTTACTGAGTCATGTTGCACAGCGCTTCCCTTGGAGCCCAAACAGCAGTGAGTCAGGAAAGCTGCCCCATTTCCCCCATGGCTGGCAAAAGGGGAGCTCAAAAAGTGCTGGTTACTCTTCTGAGCCCTTCTCCATATTTGAAGCAGTATCAAAGGTGCACCTGGACGAGGGTCCGGGTGGAGAATGGGCTTTAAACTAGAGAGAGGTGTTAAACAAGTTTGATACCGAGCTAACCGAGCAGCTTGGCGTGTTCTGCATAATTGCTACAAAAAAGAATTATGTGGCCTCAGGGACAAAGTACTTGAGAATACTTTTAAAGCAGATGTTCACAGGATGTTGGGTAACACAGATAATTGTGGGTAGTTTGCTACCAGGCAGCTTGCCATGCTCTTCTCTTTTTTTTTTTTTTATAGTTACTTTCTGTACTCCTCTGACATGCACAAGGGGAGTGTGTCAGCACAGATCAGGTGTGCTTGCTGATGTTTTACTGTACAGACCTCAGCCACTTTTGAAGAGAGAACCTGTCTTTTTTTTTCTTTTCTTTTCTCTCCTTTTTTTTTTCTATTTTCATGGTGACATCTACTTTACCAGAATAGTGACTCCTGTATAAGAGCAACCTGGAAATTCAAGTAATAAGCCCTTCAAAGAAAAGCTTTGGTCGTTATTCTTAGCCACAGTGACACGAGATGGAGATTCAGATATTCCAAACACTAAAATGCCACATGGCTGTGTAAAAGTTATACCTTCACAATGGAACAATCGTATCTTCGCTCCCCGCCAGAAGTGTTGCCTATCAACAGTAAATACTACAAAAGGATTGCAAAAGCAACTTCCTCCCACACGAGGTGTGGCCCTGACATGTATTAACAGAATAAAGAACATTAAAATGCAAAGCAGTCATATACTATGGGGAATCTCAAGTCAGCACATTTAACTCTGCAGCCTGCTGTGCTTTTTACTCTCAGGAGGTGATTATTTTGGGGAAGAGTTTAACTGAAGCTTTTAAATTATAAATCTCTCACAGAATGCTACATGAAGATTCATATTTTTAGACATAAAAGTTATAATCCTTTTTTAAAGCAATAACTTCAGAGACTGATGAAAATGGGGTTTCATACCTAAATCTTGTTGCCGGTGAAGTGTGAAAATGTATTAATATATTTTCTAAAAGAGCTTTCTAGAAGTGAAAGCCCTTCACTTGGATGGCTTAATAACTGTGCCTTTCTCTACTATGATTAAAATATCATGGTGGAGTTTTTTTTAATTGCTGTAAGGTCAGTGTGTTTCTCTTGACTTACAGAAAAGTTTCATTGCTATTTGCTAATTCTCATACAAATTGGGCACGATATAGCTCTGTATAATAAGAATTACTTTATTTTAGGGGGGTGAACACACATGACCGAACTTGTTTTTCTATTGTACCTGTATCTTGTCTCTCCTTATCACACTTTGAAGCTTTTTCTCACTCAGGTATGTCTGCAGCGGACAGAACTAGTCTTAAGCCTGATCTGGACCTGTAATGGCATGTGGAATGGCAATTCTTGAAATTCTGAATAAATGCATTAGGACAGCTTTAGACAAACACAATTTATTTCCCCCAAAGCGTCCTGTAAGATCACTCCTAATCTCTGGGAAGGGGTATGGCACATCGTATCTCTCTCTTTTTTTAAAAAATGTTGCAGAGAACGATGTGGTGCCACGCATCCTGGTTTCCTGGGTGGCTGCTTTTGGGAAAACGAGCTCCTTTAGGGCACTTTGCTGTGTCTGGTGGCCACTGCCACACCTTGGAGCAGCTGGGGCTGGCTGGAGGAGAGCGGGATGTCACTTCCTGAGGTGACATTTTGGGGCTGTGGTGCCAGGCGATGGGGCTCCCCCTCAGCCGGGCCACGGGCTTCCAGAGTGGGCATCAAACCCCCCAGCTCACCACCCCTACCCTGAAATTGCACTTGGGATTACCTTTTTCCTCACGGTTTGGGTCTGACGAACAGGTCGCTTCTCACAGAAATAAGTATTTTGTTGGGACCCTCTGGAAGGCCAAGATGGCGCCGAAGGAGCTGCCACAGCCTCTGCGAGCGCCCTTCTCTTCGAGGAAACCCGCCATCGCGCGGGGATTGCTGGCAGAAAGACACTTTTGTCGTCGTCCCGTCCCCCGCCCGATTTAATTTATCGAGATTTGAACGCAAAAAACCTAAATTTCTTTAGCCCCAGCCGAGCTCTGGCTGCTGTGGAGAGGCCGCTGTGCCCGGGCGCGACCGCCAGGGGGCGCCGCGGCGGTGGGTGGGCGGCGTGGTGGTGGTGGCGGCGGCGGCGCATGCGCGCGGAGGGCGGCGGCGGTAGCGGGGCCGCAGCCGAGCGGGGCCGAGGCCGCCTCACCCGCCGCCCCGTCAGAGCCCGGCGGGCGGCCCGGAGCCCGGCCCCTCCCGCGCCGGATGTGATGGCCGCCCGGGCGGGGGGGTGAGGAGAGAGACAGCGGCGGCCGAGAGCCCAGCGCGGCCCGGCCCGGCCCCGACGAGCGCTGTTCTGAGCGGCTTCTCCTTCCCTGCCGCGCCCCCTTCGCCTTCTCCCCCCCCCCCCTCCTCATGCCCTGGGCGCCGTAGCCGACGGGGAGCGGCGAGGCGGGCGGCCCCCATGCGGAGGAGCCGCCATGCAGCCGCCGCCGCAGCCCTACGAGTTCTTCGGCGAGGAGAACGGCCCGAAATGGCGGGGGCTCTTCGTGCCCGCCCTGCGCAAGGTCAGTCCGGCGGCGGCGGCGGCGGTGGGGAGGGACGGGCGGCACCTGCGCCTCACGCCGCCCCCGGGGAGCGCCTCTTCCCCGCCCGCAGGCCCCTCTCCTCCGGTAGACGCACCGCTACCCCCGGCTGCCGTCTCTTGGGGCCGCCTCAGGGCGTCTGGGCCCTGCGGGACCCCCGTCACGGAGGGGCGGGGGCGGGAAGAGGCCTCCGGAGCTCCTCACAGGCGACCCCCTGGCTGAGGGCAGGGTCTCCCGCCGCAGGCCCACCTCCGCACGGTGCCCCTGCTCCTGGCGTGCCCTCGGGTCCTCCTTTGTGTGGAGATGCGGCCGGGTGCCGGTGTGTCCCCCCGCCGGCCGGCCGCCTCCTGTCACGGGCTGCTTCTCCTCCTTCCCTCCCCTCTGGCCAGCGCTTGGCCATTAGCCGTCTGCTGCCGAGGTGTGCGGGGGAAGGGGCGGCCTTCCATCCCTTCCCCTTGCCCCTTCCTTCTCCGGCCATCCCCTCCCGTCGGTGCCCGCCCCGTCGAGGTGCTTCTGACCCGCTGTCGGTCAGCTTTCTGCGAGGGATCGGGGTAAAGTCAGCCCGTGTTTTTCTTAAGCGAAACAACTGCTCGCTGCGTAAATGAGATGATAAACTGTGTGGGAAACCGCCTGAGCCTGTCCCGGGGGAGGATTTTTACCTTTTTATGGTGTGTTTTGCTTAGGAGGGTGATCCCCAGCCCATCTGCCTCTGGTAGGACACCCCTGATGTCCCAGGGGTGGGTTACATCGGGACTGGTGGGGCAGGGAGCGATGGTGTCCTGCTGAGTGTCACTTGCTTCTTACCATTGCTGAGGGTGAGGACCCGTGTATATTTGCCCCATCCCTGGAGGGGTTCAAGGCCAGGTTGGAGGGGGCTTGGAGCAACCTGGTCTGGTGGGAGGTGTCCCTACCCAGGGCAGGGAGTTGGAACTGGATGATCTTTAAGGTCCCTTCCAACCCAAGCCATTCTATGATTCTGTAACTCTTAACATAATGGCATTCTCGTCTGGATCTCTGGTGCTGGGCAGTACTGTGATAGAAGTAATGCAGGCACTCAGCTGAGTCGTGTTCTGTCTTTTTTTTTTTTTTTCTTTTTTTCCCCCTAAGAATAGATTTAGTGATGGTGTGGGGTAATGATCTTGCATTTATTTTGGGTCCCTGTGTCACTGGTATTAAAAGCCGCTGAAGGCAGCTAAGTAGTCTTGTGGCCGGCATAAAAACCCCTAATCGCCTGTCTGAAGAATCCTGGATTTTCTGCTCTTTGCTCTTCAGCCTCCTCCTCTTCACAGTAGTTGCTTTCCAGTGTGTCTCGGGAAGCATAGACAGCTCTTTTCCTGATCACTGAAGCTCAACATAAAACAGCACCTTGACTCCAAGCAGCATCCACCCAAATGTGAGGTAGAGCTGTGTCAGCTTGACCAAAGGGATTTCTTTAAAACACTACAGGTGTTTTCATCATTCTAACATACAAATGGCCTAAAAGTTGGTGGATTAGTGCTGCTCCTACCAATTCTTAACTGTCTCTGTACGTTTGGTTTTGGTGGAAAGAAACAGAGTAGGAATTTGGACTTTCTAAACAGAGGAAATAAAGTCGTAATATCAGAGACTGTAAAAAAATTTGTAGTTTCTTCTAGACAGTTTTTTTTTTTTCTTCCTGGGAAAGTTCCCTGTATGCAGTACCCACCCTTTAGCATGAAGCAATCGTACTGTAACATGAATTTCTTCTACGAACACTCAGTATCAGTGAGTCAAAACAAAATTGTATCTTCGTTCCGGTTATTGCAGTCAGGCCATTAGGGAAGATGCCGCCGGTTTTAATATATTCTTTAAAAGATCAGATGCCGTAATCTAAACACTGGGGATTTTCATACCAGAACATTTTAGAAAACTTATGTGTGGTTTTGTTTACATCTTGCATTTGCACTTCGATACTGGGATGAGAGCATTTCCGTTATTTATAGGAGAACTGAAGAGCGTGGCACTGAACCCAAAGTGTGCTCCAAAGCACCAGAATTCTAGTTAGTTTCAGAACTTATGAAATGTTGCCACCGTTTGCAAATAGTTTGCAATTTCATCCTGAAGAGGTTTTAAAGTCTGCTTGTCAGCCAGTCTAGATGTGACCTTTTCAAGCAGGTTGCTTTTGAGATGAAAATTTAAAAGAAAGCCTGAGCTTCTGAAGAAGCTTTTTTTAGTTAAATGCCTGGAATAGAGTTTTTTGAACTCAGTAGCCTGTGCTGCGAGTGCAGAGGTGGTATCCTGTTGTCCATTCTTGAAAGCTTTTTCTTTTAGTGAATTCTTCTTGAAGAAGAGAAACTGATTGTAGAAACAACGTTTTCCTTGTGTATGTTAAGGTGTGAGAAATCTTAATTCTAAAGCACAGAAAGATGTGGAGCTGGATAACAAGCCAGTACAGTTCCCTACCAACAGGTAGGATTCCCTTGCTTCTTGAATTTTAAGCCCATAACGTGCTTTGAAGAGTCCCAGTCTCTTTGATTACACATTCAGCAAGTTTAAGGTCACTTCTTTTTATCAAACTGCTTTTAAACCCTTGCATTTACTTTAATTCTATGCAGTTGACACTTAACAAATCATGAGTGTGGGGGGGAAATTGTAAAATACATACAGTCTTCATTTTACATGTGGAAAAAAAAGATGAGAATCTGTCTTTTGAACAATATTCTGTATGCATTTAAGCAGTCATAAAAGTAGAGAGCGTTATATCTACCAGTGCGAGTCTTTTTAAGAAAAAAGCAGAAATAAATGGCGAGACATCTTTAAACCAGATTTTTTCAAATAGTTTTTTATACATTTGTCACCATATCCTTAGCACTGGTACCTTGGAGTCTAGTAATTTGAAAATTTTAAAGCAGTTTCATGTTTTGCCTTTCTCCCAGCTGGTAGACTTATAAGTATGTCCTTATTCTAAAACATTTTACTTCTGTTCCTGGTCTGGACACTTAAGTAGGAAGTGAGTATAATGAAACTTGGTATAAAAGTCCTGTCGAAGTAAATGAATCAGAAAAAACCCAGTATTTTTATCTGGTTGCTGAAGTTATAGTTCCTTGAACTGCTGTTTGTAGCGAGTAAATCACTTCAAACAGATCTGTGCTCTAAGCTTTATATAAAGGCTTTTAATTTGGGAGCTGACTTCGGTTATTAAAGGATCACAGTGTCTCTTTGAACGGTTCAGGGAGCTCGCGGGCGGCTGCTCCAGCAGCAATCACATGTGTTTGGAATGCCTCCCTGGCGGGGTGGCTGGGGCTTTCCATCCTCGGGGTGTCAAAACTGGGGCTGTGCAGTTCTGGGGGGGCTTTGCTGCTGCCCCCTCCGTGGCCGGCTGGATCTTCCTCCACAAAACCAGGACCCTCTGTGCAGGATTTTCTCCTCTGGTGGATGCTAGAGAGGGACTCAATGTAGGGGAGTTTGCTCTCTCTCTCTCCCTCTCCTTCTTTTCCATTTCTCCAGGTGTCTGTTGTTTGGGTGGGTTTGTTTTTTAAGCTGTTCCTGCCCCCCCGTGGCCTTGTGTTCCCACACACACCTTTGTGGGGAAAGATGTCAAATTATGAAACCCGTTTCTAAAGCTGGCGTTCCAATTTTGTAACTGGGTTTCCCAGCACAGATCTGGTGCCAGAGCTCATTCTTGCTGACTGTCAACTTTCCTCCAGATGAAACTTTCCAGAACTGAATTGATTTTCCAGATTGATATCAATGCTTTGATGTCATATCTGTTAATCTTAGACTGGGATTACGAGGGAGCCCGAGAAAATCGTGCATGAATTTCGATGGTAGCAGCTGAGTGTGTAACTCCCACCAGCCCAGTGAAGGTCCTGGTTTTAATGTGCTGGACACACACTGTATAAAAAAGTTTTTGGGAATCATAATTGAGAACTTCATTAATGCCAAATCTCTTCCATTGCTACTTCACATAAACTTCTATTCCAATTATTTGGAATAAGTTTTCAAAATGAAACAGGTGACTCCACTGTGTATTTTTGCAAATAGTGCATGATACGTTGTTGGACCATGTATATATGGATTTATTTTCCCTAAAACATTCTTGTGTATTCTTAGCCTGCGTTATCACTTGTGTGTGCTCTTACAAATCCACTGGCAGATTAAAAATATATTTCTGTAAGCGAGAGCTGTGCATTAGGTTGCTTTGTTCTTTGATTATTCTAAGTGAAGTTCACAAGCATCTCACAAGTGGTGGTGTTTTGGTTTTCTCCCATTATTTACAAATGGAGAGCGTCAAACAGTGAATACTCCCATTTCTGCAGGCCCTACACACGCTGCCGTCATCGTGGCACTGAGCACGATTTGCATTTTCTACAACAATTCCGTTTTTGCTCCGGACTACTCATCAAATTTCTGGAGCATGACTAAAGGGTTTATTCTGAGGAAATGTTGCATACAGAAATATGGAAGACCATTTTTGAAGTTTACATTGATTCCGTGCTTCTCTGTATTTTAAAACACGTGGGATTTGATGTATAATGACACAGCTCTTGTGTAAGGTTGCGTGGTCAGGATAAGTTTTCTTCACTGCTCTCAGGAACAGTGCTTTCCCTGCACGTTCTCCGTTGCAGGATCAGGCCCCCTTGGGTTAGAATTATTTAATGCATTATAGTGTCATCATGATGGATTACTATTTATGCATCCCAATTTAATTAGCATGCATTACTATTTAATGAGTTATAATTGCAACTGTAAAGTTCCTTGTTGTGATGTTTTAAAATAATAGTGATACTTAGTTTTGAAATCTGTTAGGTCATTTAGCTTCTGATAAATACATTTATTTGATCTCTGAAACCTGAACCTGTGCATATTCACAGTTCCTGGGAACGTGAATGCCTCTGTGACATCCAGCTTGGGAGAATGGCAAATAAGGGAAGTGCTGGTGGTAATTAATTACCTGTGAAATATGTAGACCTGGACAAGTTTGAAGCCCAGATCCGGTTGTTGCCTCACAAACTGTGTTCACAATCGAGAGGTGGCTGAAGGTGTGGAAAGGAACAGCAAGTCCCTGTAAAGTGGACATTACTGAGCCTTCTGTAAATAATAGACTAATTCTGCCAGACCTTTTTTTTTATTCCCAGTAGCAGTTGGGTATTGTTCTAAGTTGGTTTTAGTCCTTTACAAGTAAGTAGGCTGGGTTGGGTTTTTTGGTTCTTACAAAAATATTCACTGTGATAAATAACATTTGGAACTAAAGGGACTGCTCCTTTTACTTAATTTTCGTGCCTTTTTTCCCTCCCAGCTGTTAGACTGTTGAGCTTAAATATTGTCACTGGAATCTGCAGTTGGCAGATGGTAAGAGAGTTTTCTCATGAAGTGAAGGCAGTTGTAAATCCGAGGAGTTTAAAAGTAGTAAGAACAGTGTAATTTCACTTGGCAGCAGCAGCAGCAACACTTCCTACCTGTGGTGTTGAAATGGAACGTGGAAACGAGCATTTGTGTGAGCTTCAAGACTTGCCAGGCCAACCAGGCATGGGAGGAAGGACCAAAGGGAACCCTGTGCCAGGAGAAATGGGCAGCATGTGCTGCTCCTGCTCCCGTCCCACCGTTCCTCACGTGGTCCCTCACCCATCTCACCTCTTGCAGCATCCCTTTGTCACCTCTCCTGCTTTACCTCGGTTTTCACCTCTCTCCTCCTCTCGGCGCAGTGCAGGCACTATCTAATCTCCACAGGAGAAGCTCTTGAGTCTGTTATTTGCTTTTATAATTACCTCACTGATTCCCTCTCTGCCAGGCTTTTCAGATGAGCTGTGTGCTGCCATGCCTTGAGTTCAGCGGGTTAGTCGGGTCAGAAAACGTGCCGAGGACATTTTTTTCCTGTATTTATGGCTGCTTTATTCTCCTGACGCTTCCCCCAATTTTTAATGTCATTTCAATGACTATCTGTTTCTCAAAGAATTGTCTCTGACAGTCTTCACTGTCTCCAAACTTAAGGTTTGGCCTTTTTTTTTTTTTTCTTTTATGCAGTATCTATCTTTGCTTTTTTGCCGTTTATTGTTTCTTATTGCATCTCTGTGTTTGCTGAAAATATAATCTAAAAGCTCACTTTGCAGCTCTAAACGCTGCTGACCTGTGTGGCTCATGAATTTATTTTTATTTTTTAAATCTTCTGATGACCTAATTGAAAAATTAGAATAATTCACTTTATCTGAGTGGTTCTTCTTGGGAAGGGCATGATGTAAAATGTGGGGAGCGGGAGGCTGTGGGTGCTGGGGGCAGAGCCCGGAGCAGCTCTTGGCTCTGGGGAGCCACATGTGGAAGGGTTGGGGGAGAATTTTTGGGTAGAAAGGCAGAAGCTGTGAAAATGTTGTGAGAAAACAGCACGTGAAGTGTAGGTGAGAGCAGGCAGAGCAGAAGTGAGGCATGGAGGGGAAGCACCTGCAGGAGGACCTGCTGGCACCAGCTCTTGGAAGAAGCCCATCTGCGGTGTCCTCAGCCTGAAATCAGTGCAGATGTCCTCACTGCCACCCCTCAGCCCTTCCACCGCCTGCCATCGAGGTGGGTTCCATGCCACAGCTCACTGCAGAAAGAGATGGGAGAGATGGTGGTCTGCCTTTCATTTACAGTTTATCAACCAGCATTTGTGCCATTCTCAGTTTTTTTTTGTTGTTTGTTTTTTTTTTCTCTCTGCACCAGCCCAACTTCCCAGTAGATCTTACTCTTCCCAGTAGAGCATTGTCCTCAATGTTCTTTGCCCAGAGAAGCTGTGGCTGCCCCATCCCTGGAGGGGTTCAAGGGCAGGTTGGAGGGGGCTTGGAGCAACCTGGT
>JAOTQQ010000041.1:2426224-2437860 GCA_026546715.1 Gallinago undulata | reverse complement strand
GCCCCATCCCTGGAGGGGTTCAAGGCCAGGTTGGAGGGGGCTTGGAGCAACCTGGTGTGGTGGGAGGTGTCCCTGCAGGGGGTGAGACTGGATGATCTTTAAGGTCCCTTCCCACCCAAACCATTCTATGGTTCTGTGATGGTGCTTGCAGGTAGTGGACAGACACTGAGTAACCAAAAAATCAACTCCCCCCCCGGGCTCTAAGCTTGATTCAGATCTTGCTTAAAACCAGCCCGTTCAGTTTAGGGAGTCTCTAATCATTTCTATTCAGTGGCTGCTGCTGAAGTACCAAACCTTCCCCCCCCTCCCAGATACAATCTAACACAAATGGACAGGGATGATTAGAACTTGATGAGGAGAGTTGAGAGCGTTGATTACAATTTGCATGTGAAAAGGCCAGTGCATTCTGTGCCTCTGCTCCCCATGAAGCCTTTAATTGCAACTGCCCAGTGAGTAAGGTAGGAAATCCCCTGGACAAATGGAAAACTTGAGATTTTACCCGATTTTTCGAATGAGCCTTTGTGGTGGTTAGTTCTCCCCAGTCCTGCAGCCTCTATTCTGACAAGCGCTTGGGAATTAAGGTGAAAAGAGGTATGTGCTTATTCTGGGCATGGTGCCACCAGCACCGCATAAAACCCGGTGATTCATGAGTGATTCAGCCCAGTGAATGTGCAGAGACTGGGGAACAGCCTGACAGGCTCTGGAGCAGGTGATCTGTGAGCAGGAATAAATTATTCCTGCAGAGATTCATGTACAGTCAGGTTTTCATCCCGTCCTGCTGCAGTTGACGATCACAGAATCACAGCCAGAGACTCCATCCAGGGTCAGAATTTGTGTACCTGAAACCTTTAGAGGACTGTCCTCCGAGACTCTTTCAGACTCACAGCTTTGTCCCAGCGTGAGGCATCTCCCCAGCCCTCCAGTACGGCCAGAAAAGTGTGCAGAACTCCAGTGCTTATGGTGATGTGCCCCAAAATGGTGGTGGGACAACAATGCCTCCTTGTGACAGTCTCCAAAGTTCACCTTGACCTGCTTTTCTTTCCAAAGTGCCATTCCTTGTTGACAGCTAGGAGGTAAATTGCCATTCAGTTGCTTGAAAACAAGAATTTCTCTCTTGGTTCCTGCTGCTTCAGTAAAGCAAAGGTTGTGTTAGTGCCAAGTGCGGTGAGATTGAGGAATGCTGACAAAGTGTTGTGTGCATTTAAAATTTGGAAGTGAAAAAGGGTTGTGGTTTTACTGAATATTTGTCTTGCAAAATCGATCTTTTCTTGAAAAGTTTCACTTGTGTTTCAGTTTATCAAATAAATTACTTTTACCAGCTGGGACAGAAATGTCTTGCTTCCTTCGTGTATGTGTATAATTCTCTGTTTTTATTCAGGAACAAGCCTTTGATCCGTATGAAACCTTGTCCCAGGATATTCTCTCGCCACAATTTCAGGAGCATTTTAATAACTTAATGGCAAAACCTGCTGTTGCGCTCCACTTCCAGGTGAGTGCCAATGAGAAATAACTGAATTGCTTTAGTTCTCATATTTCAAAGGGTTGAATTTTGTCAGTAATTCTTTACTTCCTGCTGGGGAAGAAATCCTCTAGATTCTCACCTTGCTTCAGTGTAAGATATTTAGACTCTGCCTCTTCCCATAAAAATTGCACATAGCTCTGACCCATCCATGAGTCTTGTCCTCACGTCAGGTTCTCTTGCTTGAGAATAGAGGGTGACTTCTCATACCTGCCACTTCTATTTTGCCTTCTAATGGCAAACACAGGCAGCACATTGTCATTTTCTTCTATACATATATCCCACCCCCACCTTGCTCAGCTTTGAGGCTGGAACTGGCAGTTTTTCTGGAGTCATATCTTTATTAGGACCATCCAGCAAGATCATCTGTGTTGTTTTTGTTTTTTTTTTTTTTTACATTTTTTTCCCTTTATTTATTATTACTTCCTTCCGCCAATGTGGCAGATCTATTAAAAGCTACTGTTCAGCAGACTGAGCTTGTGTTCAAAAGTGCACTCATGAGGAGCTGCTGAGCAAGCGTTGGGTCAGTGGTGCTCCTAGCTAAACCCATTATAGATTGTGCTTAGTTTGTAGGGTTCACTGGTTTCTCTGCAAGCTGAGATTCATCCCAGTCATTCCTTCAGGAGGAGTGTTTCCTCTTCAGCTCTGAGCACTTGATAAGCTGGATCATCTCACCCTTAAATACTACCTGGTGAATGAAGTGAGGCCCTTTACCTCCCTCCCTAGCAAATTTAAAGCCCAGAGCCCTCTTCCAGATTAAATTGGCAGTCAAATAGTTTGACAGTGAATCTAGGCTCCTTTCTGGCTTGGCTGTTTCTAGGGATGTTCCTTCACTCTTCTCCAAGCTCTGGAGTGAAGGCAAAGGTCCAAGCTCTGGGCCGTGAGCTGTCTCTGACTATTGCAGAGAGATGCAGCCAGAAATCTTAAACAGGGGGAGAAATCATTTCCAAAAAGGAGATAAGATAATACAATTTGCATTCAATAGTTGTCTTGATACAGAAGATGGCAGGGATTTCACCGTCCTTTGGTGAAATCTCCTCATCTTATCAACCTGAATTATTATGTTAATTAACCGCTGGGAATGGGAAAAGATTTCTAATTCATTTTCTAAGTCATAAACTCGTGATTCTCAGTTTCTGAGGGAGAGGAGGTATTCATTTCTTCAGTACTTGGTAGACCTCCATATTTTTGTGGTGTATTGGGTGTAAATTGAAGCACCACATATGTAATTGGGAGGAGAGGACATTAGAGGGAAGTTGGTGACAAGTTTATTGGATTGTGTGGGTGTCTTGGCTGGTCTTTAACATTCCAGTCTTTTCCTTAAATTCTGCAGCAAACTGTCACCCAGGGAAAATGTGTTATTTTGGAAATAGGTATGAGATTTTTTGAAAATTCATTCAAACATCTTTTGCATTATGAGATACTCTGTTGACTGGGGAATAAGACAATCAGCGTAGCCATGAGCACCACAGTATTTTTAGGTGTTGTCACCTTGAACAAACGCTATTAATTGAGTTGTGCAGACAGCACTGAAATAGGAAGGTGCTGGGGATTAAAGGATGCTTATAAAATGGCTTGTGGGTAACTCAGTTCTCTGGCTTCTTATATTTGATTTGCTCCTTCTGGCTAAAATATGCACTGTCCAACTGTTTTATGGAGGCAGACTGTGCCAGTGGTTGGGGGAGGTTACAGGGTGTCTTCAGAGCTATGGGTTCACTAGTGAGTATGGATCAGCATCCACCCGAAGCTGGTGATGGAAGAGGATGTTCACAGGTTCCATTTGCTTGATGTCAGAGCATTTATGTGTTTGAGTCTTATAAGGAGTCTCATTAGGCAAAAATGTTTTTGCAGACTGTATTGTCTTCCTTACGACTAGATGTAAGCGTGGAGTCCTGTAGATGGGCAGGGATGCCCTGCATGTGTCTCACACAACCCCCTTGCTCCAGGCCCTGCCAACTTCAGGCCAGTATTTCAGAGTATTTCAGAGAGGCCCTTCCAGAGTATTTCAGTTAAAATAATCCTGTTTCTTTTTCAGTCCACTGCCGAAGGGTTTAAGGAAGCCGTACGATACGTCCTCCCACGACTCATGCTCATCCCAGTCTATCATTGTTTGCACTACTTTGAGTTACTTCAGGTAAACGAAGCTATGCTCTTCTTTCCTGCTAAAAACATTTCTTAATGTGGAGAGTCTGAGCTTTGCAATGGGAGATTTGATTTTACTTACTGCTTAAAAGTTCTTAAAAGGTAGAAAAACATTAATTAACACTAGTTATTATGTCTGAAAAGTAAAATCATGTAAAAAAAAGTCTTCAGAAGCCATTGTTGCTCTGATGTGAACGCTTGAAGTAACTATATTTTATTAAACAAACCTTTATTGAACTTGAGTTCTAATGTGGTTAAAAATGTAACGTGCAAATCTAATATCTTCTTTCCTTGGGTTCTGAATTTTTTGTCTGTTCAGAAGAATCTAGGCGTAATTCAGATCAGTGTTCTCAGTCCTAAGTCACACTCCAGTTGCAGCTCAGCTGGTCTTATTTTGGGGCTTGGGAGGCACCTCCTTTTCAGCAGAGTCAAAATAATCTGTTCTTAATGTTCAACTGTTCGTCCTGAGCCCTAAATGGAAGAGATACAGCAAAAAATACCATTTTTAGCAGTATGCCACTCTTTTCCATATTGAGGAGGAATGAAAACGAGCACTATTATTCTTATTTTCTCTCTTCTAAGAAATGACATTGATGAAATGTCAGGCTTTATGGAATTCTGATTCAGATGATAAAAAGTCATTGCTGCAGGACGTATTTCGGGGGCCTTACCATACAAATTGTTTAGGTTGGCATCTAGTTGCATCATTCCTGAGCAATTCTGCCTGTTCGAGGCATTACTTATTTCAGAACAGCCTCTATTGGTTTGACCACAGATCACTTGCACGTATTTTATTCTGACGTGAGCTAGCAAGGTGGTTCGCATCAGTCCCTGTTTCCCTTGGGTCATAAAAGCCAAAAAGTAACTAAGCCTGTATCTATTTGCTTACAAGCACATGCTTTTGCTGTGAGTTATGAGCAGAGAGGCCAGCAGTCAGCAGAAATTGAACATCTGAGATGTATAATAATCATTCTTGAGTGAGGAAAAAAAATAACGTTGCTGTAGAAAATGCAAAGGCTTGAAAAGTACTTAGAGGTTTTTTTAAGGAACTGAGGACAATGTAAAAAATAAAGTTTCTATTTGCCCCACAGTGTTGGGAAAGTCTTCTATGCTTAGAAGGGTAAGTGAATTATTAACTAACTGGGAAATATTTAAATTAAACAGGTGGAATATCCTGTGGCTATAGCCAGTATTTTGAAATAGCAACAGAAATTAGGCTTTTAAGTTCTCAATGTAAAAAGAGATACTAGTTCTGTTCTATGGGTGTGTTATATGTTGTATGGGTCTTCCTCTGTATTTTAAAGGATTTGCTTGTATGAAGGAAGAAAAGAAACTTTGCAACATAGAAATTACGTGTAATGCAATGTAAAATTTTCTCCAAAGAATCTCAAGCCAAAAAGCAGCAGTTGTTTTAAGACCAAGTCTGTAAATAGCCAGCAAATACTCCTTTATTTTCTTTTTTCTTTTTTTATTTATTTTAAGTTAAGTCTTGTTTTCGTTATGTCTGCTGTGATTTTTTGCATATCCTCATTTAGGTAACTAAAAATAAAGTTGATTCATTTTGGCCCACGAACTACATGTGTCCAATGTATGGATTACCAATATTTTGTAGAAAGGTTTAAATCCAGGTGATGTCAATAAATTGTAAATCTTTAAGCATTTCTATTCATTGTCACTTTAGAAAACAGTTAACAAAGCTTAAAAACCCCAACCCAACCCTAAAGGTCAGTGAACTTTTCTCTAGATTACTGCACTGTCTTTATTGAGAAACTTTACACTGCTGTGGTTTTAATATTTGCCTTCATAAAGCTTATGTTTCTATAAAGGCTTCTTCTAAAAGACAGTAAAATGATGACGGCAGTAAAGGATGGCAGCAGAAGAGCGCGGGGCAGTTCTGCCAGCCCAGCTGTGGTGTGAGCACTAATAGCTTTGTAAATACGTATTTCTGTCAAAATAGCGTTAACTTCCCTTTTCCCTCAGGGTCAGTTGTGTATGATAATTCTCTGGAACTTCTTAAAATATTCTTCTTTCACGTTGAAAAGACATAATTGGATTAGTGACCTGTATTCTGCTGAAGGGCAGGCTAATTAATGACCCGTTGTGTCTTGGAGCTGGGAAATGACAGTGCATCAGTATGAAATTAAAGAATGAAATCCTAGGCTGCAGCTTTGGGAGAATCTAACTATTTAACTGATTTTTACAAGCTGTGTAGAGTTGTCTGCTTTTTAGGGAAGTGTTAACGTACAAACCTTCTTGAGCTGAGTTTTGTGTGTTTTCGAAACTTCGGATGAAATACTTTACATGCAAACAGGGTAGGTTTTTTTTCTTCAGTGACAGGAAAAGGCGGTTGCTATTTATGTTTTAACCCATGGCACAGAGAAGACAGTTGGGTTTTGATAAATCTGTCGTAAATCTGTAATGCTGCAAGAGCTTTACAGTCTCCTGGGGGCTCGGAGCCTGCTCGTAACTCCCACTAATATTGATAGGATCAGGTTGTACACACACAGCCTTCAATTTCCTCATATTTCTGAAAAATGAAGTCTGGCAGATACTGCAAAAACATTTTGCTGTGTCTTTTATTTGTTTTTAACTTGGAGAACACAGCAGATGAAAGAGAATATTAGGTGATGCCTTTTTAAACTAGGGAATTGTAGCAGTGAAAATGATTAAATTTGACCTTTATCCACAGTATACAAGACTTCTGAGTAGAATTAGAATTGAGCTGCAGAGGCTGTCACTTGGCTGTCTTGAATCTTTCTAACCTTGTGAGCACTGAGCAGAAATCTTAAATAGCACTCTATAGTGAATAATGGTAAAAAGAAGCCTTAAATGCCACTCTGTAGTGAATAATGGTAAATGCAGAGTCTTTTAGTGTGACTACTTTAGTTGCAGGTTTAAAATTTGAATTTTATGTTGTAGTTTTGAAAACATCCTGAATTTACGGCAGTGATTTTTAAAAAGCAGAGTGTTTTTAGGGATGGAGAAAGTATTTATTCAACAATATTTATATATTATAAACTGTTGTCTAACAGCTTCTCTGTTAGCATTGTATTTGTCTCTGGGAACCTTGGTTTAACGAGACCTAGGAAAAATGGAAGCAGAAAAGCAACAGAATACTCATTATTTTCATGGTTTCAGTAGGGAGAGAAGCAAGAAGGCACAAGGGCTGGATGGTGTTTGAAGACCCTGGCGCTGAATTTCTTTGGTTTGGCAGGTTTTCCTTAGCACCTGGGAAATTGCCTTTGAACACCTTGAGTCGGAGGGAGGTCCTGGTGTCACTTTAATGTTGATTTCTTGTTCGAGTAGTGACAAAAAATGGACATGCCGTAGGTTGAGATGGAATGAATGACGACAGCAAAGGTTGAAGGAAGTAATTCTAAAGAAATAAAACTGTCTGGAAGGAAAAAGTAGTGGTAGTGATCAAAAGTTGTTAGATCTTGCAAGCAGGCGCCCTAAATATTCTATGATTCTGTAAATATATTCTGATTGTGGCATCTTTAATTATCAGAGTATTTGGGTTTAAAAGACTACATTTGACATTTCCAAGCATGAACACCTTGATGTAGGTGTAGAGGCAGTGTAGAGGAGAGCTCAATGTCTCATCGAGCTTTCCAGCTCCAGTGATGCTTTCATACACGTGTCTGTTGATGCCAGCATCCCAGGAGACATCCTTCATTGAATCAGTGCAAAGAACTCAAAGAATTCATCCAAATTCTGAGCTGGTTAGACAGAGTATTAAAATCTGGAAGGTGAGCAGAGATCTGCTCAAGTTCATGTTTGAGCCCAAGAAGACCACCTTCTGCTGGCTTCAGAGTGTATCCTTCTCATGGGAATTCCAGGCAGAAGATCATCCCTAATTCTTTCAGGTGACTTGCTGTGTTATTATCCAGCAATCCAAAACATCTGAAATTCCACCTTTTGATCTTTTCCACTGTTACCTAATCATTGCCTGACAGAGAAATCCCAGTCAATATTCTACAGGATCACCCCAATAGAATTTTTTGAAGTGAACAGTGTTCTCCATTACTCTTTTCCAATAGTTTTCTGCACGTTATATTTTATAGTTAATATTCTCAGTTTATAAACACTGGTATTTTAAATACATCTGGCATAAGCAGGACCTCCTTTTCTAAAAATTTATGTATTTACTCTGTCCTGCTGTTTAATCACAAAGATGCTTATTAAGAACTGGCCTTTGGAAAAGCCAAAGTTGGTCCAGTGATTACAGAAAATGAGATGTGCCTCAGATAATCTGTCTGATCTGCAGGGATCTGTTCACTAAGGTGTGGAAACGGATCAGTTTACTTCCAAATGTGGGGGTTTATTTTATTTTTTAATACCAAGAAAAAAAAAAAGCAAAGTATGCTGTTTGATGTCTGTTAAGTGCCACAAAACAGCTCCCTTTGGAAAGGGGATGCAAGAAATTCTGCTCAGGACATAGAATCAAAGATGAGAATCATGTGAAGAGAAGGAATATTTTTATCGGACTCAATAGTTTTTCCCACCTTCAGAATTTTCCACTTGCCATCTTTTCACACTGTTTTTATGTTCTTTGCATTTCGGTGGGTGATACCAAGGAAAAGAAGGGTTTCCAGAGAGATAGAGATTTTTCCCTTCCCTGTACTGTTCCTCAGCTCATAAACTTCCTGGCAATTTGTGGCCACGAAACTTTCATTTCTCTAATATGCAAGATGGAGGTTTTTTGGGCATGTAAAAAATAAAAAATCATAGTAATTTAAATTACAGAGAGTGGACCAATCCGGTCAAATCCTGTTCTCTCGATTACTTTTAGAGGAAGCTACATATCCTTGCTGGGGAAACGTAGTGGGGAAAGGAAAAGAAGGCTTCTGCCATGCTGAGTGATTGTAAGTAAGATTTCTCTTAAAGTATATAGGTAAAGCAGAGTTTATCCAAAACTGCCTGGCATATTGGCTTGATTTTTGCCCAGCAATTTATTTGTTTGAGTTTTCATACAATCTTGAAGATGGAAGGGGTTAAAAAGAAAAAGCTCTTATTTGTATCAGTAGTATTTTAGGAGTGATCACCTTAAAGACCCAAAAAGAGGAACTCTGTGAACGGGCTTTGCTCAGAGCATGTTGCTGCCAAGTGTAAGGAGATAATATAAAACCCTGTTGAATTTCCTAATTCAAGAAGTTTCTGCCTAGTGTTATAGGTGGGTCAAGTCTTTATAAGGAAATATGCTGATTCTCACTGTCTTCATGTTTTGATATTAGTAGCAAATCTTGAATTTCAGGCTTTTTTTTCTTACTGTTTACACTGTGCAAAATTGACATTTCTTTTTGAAATGGAATTTGAAAATGGCTGAATTTAGGTAAGAAGCAAAGAGAGAACCTTGGTACGCTCTCTTAAATTTGCTCTGAAATGGTGAGATTAGTTGACTCATTGAAGGGATACTACACGGAGTTACATAAAACAGTGTTTAATTCTCAGCTGTTTCAAACCTCTGAATTATTTAATAAAATCACTTGTGAAACAGGACATCATTCAAAAGACAACAGGGAAACCAGTATCTGACCATTAGCCTTTTCTCTCAGTGAAAGGGTAACGGGTTATCTTTCTAAACTCCCTCCTGCTCTCTCTTCTTGGGTATCTTCTGGCTTCTGAATATCCCACCAATGTTTTCAGTGCGTAGTTTTACCCACAGAGAAAGTTTTTGAGTGTTTTTCTAGTAATAACTCTCTCATCGACTCGAAATCACCGACTTCCCTAAGTACTGTAGATAACACAGCATGAGAATGTTTGTCGGTCTTCCCTTCTAGAAATTAGACAAACCTGAAAGAAAACTTGTTTCTTGTTTTATTTTGTCACAGCAATTGCAGGAATGCAGCGAGGATGAGGAGGATCGGGAGTGCTTAAAACAAGCCATCACTGCCCTTATCAACCTGCGGTGCAGCATGGAACGCATTTACAGCAAACACTCCCCGAGACGTCGGCCTGGGTAACGATCCACAGAGCTGCCCTGCTTTCCCTTGGGGGGCTGATAGGGAAATAAATGATATGGAAGGAATTATCTTCTTTTTTTTTCTTGTTAGAGAATGTGTATACTTCCTTTTCAAGCCAGCTTTCACTGTAAATGGAGCAGCGGCCCAAAACTTTCACAGTCCATGTCTGTGAATAACATCAGTATGAATAATATCTATGAATAGCATCACCAGTAGAGGTTGGGGGCTGACCTGCTGGGGAGCAGCTCTGAGGAAAAAGACGTAAGAGTCCTGTTGTCCACCAGGATGCCCAGGAGCCAGCAATATGCCCTTCAGGCCAAGAAGGCCAATGGCATCCTGGGCTGCATCAGGAAGAGCATGACCAGCGGGTGGAGGGAGGTCATCCTGCCCCTCTGCTCTGCCCTGGGGAGGCCCCAGCTGGAGCACTGGGACCAGTTCTGAGCTCCCCAGTTCCAGAAGGACAGGGAACTGCTGGAGAGGGTACAGCAGAGGGCTACAAAGATGATGAGGCGCCTTGGAGCATCTCTCTTACGAAGAAAGGCTGAGGGACTTGGGTCTTTGTAGTCTGGAGGAGAGAAGGCTGAAGGGGGATCTGATCAATGCTTATAAATACTTAAAGGGTGGGTGTCAGGAGGATGGGGACAGTCTATTTCCAGTGGTGCCCAGGGACAGGACAATAGAAAATGGGCACAAACTTGAATCTAAGAAGTTCCATCTAAACATGAGGAGGAACTTGTTTCCTGTGAGGGTGGCAGAGCCCTGGCAGAGGCTGCCCAGAGAGGTGGTGGAGTCTCCTTCTCTGGAGACATTCCAAACCTACCTGGACATGTTCCTGTGGGATCTGCTCTGTGTGGACCTGCTTTGGTAGGGGGCTGGACTAGATGATCTCCAGAGGCCCTTCCCCACCCCATAGCATTCTGGGATTCTGTCAGTATCTTACTCTTGCCCTTGCTAAAGCAGTGCATGTGGTTTATTTGGAACACGACATATTTAGAGCAAAGAAATAATGACATAAGCAATTAATTTAGTTGAATTTTTTCTGATGTCTTGGGATATCAAATGTGCACTGAGCCCATCACGACTTTTTTTTTATTCATTCAAGGGAGCCGGTCTATCGCTTCTATAACCGACAAATAAGAAGCAAGCACTTGGCCATCAAGAAAATGAATGAAATCCAGAAAAATATTGACGGCTGGGAAGGCAAAGATATTGGGCAGTGCTGCAATGAGTTCATAATGGAAGGCAGCTTGACGAAAATAGGAGCCAAACACGAACGCCACATCTTCCTCTTCGATGGCTTAATGATCAGCTGTAAAACCAACCATGGTCAGTCACGGCTTCCCGGCTACAGCAACGCTGAGTATAGACTGAAGGAAAAAATCATCATGAGGAAGATACAGATAATTGATAAAGATGACACAGCCGAATACAAACACGCTTTCGAACTGGTGTCTAAAGATGAGAACAGTATCCTCTTTGCTGCCAAGTCGGCTGAAGAGAAGAGCAACTGGATGGCAGCTCTGATTTCCCTCCAGTATCGCAGCACCCTGGACAGGATGCTGGATTCAGTCTTACTGCAAGAAGAAAACGAGCAGCCGCTGAGGTTGCCCAGCCCGAGCGTGTATCGATTTGTGGTGGAAGACTCAGAGGACAACATCGTTTTTGAGGACAACTTGCAAAGCAGGAACGGCATTCCTATCATCAAAGGAGGGACGGTTGTGAAGTTAATCGAGAGGTTGACGTACCACATGTATGCAGGTACCCTGTACATTTTGTTGTATGTGAGTTTTTAAGGTCATGCTTGTTGATGAAAGTAATCCTTTTATTTTTTGTTTGGTTGTTTGTTTTTGTTTTTTTTTTTACTGCGTCCAGTTTTGGGCCACTCATGACAGGAAAGACATTGAGGGGCTGGAGCGTGTCCAGAGAGGGGCAATGGAGCTGGTGAGGGGTCTGGAGCACAAGTCTCGTGAGGAGCGGCTGAGGGAGCTGGGGGTGTTCAGCCTGGAGAAAAG
>JAOTQQ010000041.1:2396000-2426173 GCA_026546715.1 Gallinago undulata | reverse complement strand
TGGAGGTATTTAAAAGGTGGGTTGACAGAGTGCTTAGAGACATGGTTTAGTGATGGTTTTTATCAGAGTTAGGTTGATGGTTGGACTCAATAGGTCCCTTCCAACACAGACATTTCTCTGACTCTAAGATTTACAGGAAAAAACCCAAAACCACATCTGTTGTTAAATCAATCGGCTTTGCTGGCAAACCTGTAAGAAAATTTTGTGTATGCAAGCCTGCCATCTTCCCTCTGCCCCAAAAAGTGTCAGTGTCTAATAAGAGCCACCAGTGTGTTTCCTGAGCCCATCATGGCTAGAGCCATGGTGCTGTTAGAGACTGTGTGGCTGTGGAGAAAGATAAAGGTTGGAGGAGGTTATATTTATTATACTTCAGCCTGCCACTTTGTGAGGTCCCTCAGTAGAAAAGGAAGCAAATCATAAACTAAGGCATTTCCCACACTGAAGCTCAGTATTGATGCAACTTGTTGGTGTACAACTAATCTGTAGTTGTGTTGTCTGTGAGTCCCAACTCATCCCTTTCTAAAATGTCATAGGTTTTGCTGACTTGTGAAGTCAAGCTCTTTCCTTGACTGGACTGGTGTATTTGAGTATTAATTTGCCAGTGGAACTTCAGTTTTTATAGCGCAAGTACTTGCCGCTTTGGCCTTGGGAATCTCCAGTGAAAGAGTTGCCTCTTGGGTTTCAGTGCACGTTTTCCAAACAAGTTTTGGAGCCAAGACGAGCAAAGTCCTCTCCCTCAGCCTCCACAAGGGCATTTCGATGACTAACAGCACGTGGAGGGAATCTCACCAGATCTCAGGAGTGCTTTGTTTTCATTTGGGTCAAGATATGATTTTTTTTTTTCTTTAAGCTGTCAGTTTATCATAGGCTTGCGGTAGTTTCAGATTTGTGGGAAGCAGGATTCTGCATTCCCAGATTGACCTCTGCCACGGCAAAACCATGAGTCCCCAGTTGATACTGGGATACCATGGGAGGTAGCAGATGCAGAGTTAATAACTACTGAATTTAAATCACAAGCCACTGTTATTAGCACATTGCTTGTATTTTCCATTTTATTGAGAACATCATATAAAAAAAAATATTTAATAACATAAAAGAACCTACACAGGTTAGAGAGCAGAATAGCAGCTCCCATTTTAAAAGAATTACAGAGCTTGCCTCCAGAGCAGAGATACCACCTGCCTGGTCAGCGCTAAGAGGGAGATTTGCTTTCAAAATATCATAAATATTAACAAAGAGCGAATGTAGTTGTGATGTGGAAGCGGAACAGGCCGGTGCAGACTCAGCAGCATTACCACAAAATGAGAGCCCCGTTACTTGTAGCTTGTGAGCACGTTCCTATATATGGATCCCTTAAAAACACTGAGCAGTGCTCAGCAGGGAATTTAAGCCGCTTTAAAAGCAGTGTTTGTCTTAATCTTTTCTGGGCTTATTGGAAGAAATCCCAAGTGTTGGAGGCTGCTGGTGTGAGCTACCTGCTGACAGGTTCAAGACTATTTAGAGAACAGCAAGAAAAAAGAAACTACCAACAACCCAAAATCCACCCTTCTGAGCGAGCGTATGGTCTGGTTTGGTCTAGGCCTGGTTTTCCTGTATTTCAACATTCATTTGCTGCCAGGCAGCACTGGAAGGTGCTGGGTACCACAGAGTAGCAGCTTCTTGCCCTTGTGAGAGGATTGATGATCACAGAATCATGACATTGTTTGGGTTGGAAGGGACCTTAAAGATCATAAGGTTTCATCCCCTGCCCTGGGCAGGGACACCTCCTACCACACCAGGTTGCTCCAAGCCCCCTCCAACCTGGCCTTGAAGGGATGGGGCAGCCACAGCTTTTCTGGACAACCTGGGCCAGGCTCTCACCACCCTCACACCAAAGAAGTTCTTCCCCAGATCTCATTTCCATCTCCCCTCTTTCTGTGTCAAACCCTTCCCCCTGGTCCTCTGGCTCCCCTCCCTGATCCAGAGTCCCTCCCCATCTCTCCTGGAGCCCCTTCAGGGACTGGAATTGGCTCTGAGGTCTCCCTGGAGCCTTCTCTTCTCCAGGCTGAACCCCCCCAACTCTCTCAGCCCGTCCTCCCAGCAGAGGGGCTCCAGCCCTCCCAGCATCTCCGTGGCCTCCTCTGGATTCACTCCAACAGCTCCATGTCCTTCTGCTGTTGGTGGCCCAAGAGCTGGAGGCAGCACTGGGCAGGGGGGTCTCCCCAGAGTGGAGCAGAGGGGCAGAATCCCCCTCCCTCCCTGCTGGCCATGCTGCTGGGGATGCAGCCCAGGGTGCACGGGAGGGTTCTGGTCTGTGATGGAGTAGGACCAGATGATGACCCTTCACGGCTCACAGTAAAGTGATTTGATACTGTTTTGCTTATTCATGGTCTGAGAAACTCTGTAGAAGAGTGTGGAACTAAGAGAGCTCAAAGGACCAATATTTTTCTTTTAACAGTTGTAAAATAGCAGAGTGGGCCCAATAAAACACGCGGCAGCTTACGGTTAGGCACATCCCGTGGTAACACACCTCCAGCGGGGGTGAGGAGCAGCAGGAGGGAGGTGTGGTGGCTTGTGGAGATGCAGCATCTCCAACCGCTGCGGGCATTTGCTTTGTAAGGGCCTCTGCAGCATCTCCTCTTGTCCCCGGTGGCTGCTCTGCCGAGGGCAGCCAGTGCTGCAGTGGGGTGACCAGAGACAGGTAAGACAAAGTTTCTGTCGGGGTGGTTTAGGTGCTTTTGATGTCAAGAGAGTAGACAGCTGAGTTCTACCATGTTTACTTTGTCTGTGTGAGACCGTGGAATAGCTGCGTGTTCAGGGAGGGTGGCCGTTCCGCACACCGAGGCTGAGTTTTTGAGAGAACATACTATGTGCAGTTGTCCCCATCTTCTTTATGGGGGAAATACGTGCAAGAACTAAATGACAATTTCACAAGCAGTATTATTTCTGGTATTTTTCAAATTCCAGTGCTTAACAGTGTATTTTCCCCACTTTAACCTTCTTCAGTGAGTCTATGTGTATTTTATTTCTGATGTTTTGCAATTGGATTTAATTTTCTTATTCTGTCTTAACAGATCCTAATTTTGTACGTACCTTCCTTACCACCTACCGCTCCTTTTGCAAGCCCCAGGAGCTGCTGAATTTACTGATTGAAAGGTGAGATGCTGTCGCCCTTTCTGAATGCACCGAGAGACTTTGCTTCCATTTACCTGCTCCTTCTCTGGCACGTGTTTTAGTGAAGCTCATAAACCAGTAACTTTTAAAGCAGGATCCAGCGATGCGAGTTTTTAATACAAGCTTCGTTTTCCCAGTCTGTTAAATGAGTGACCTGAATTAAGTATTAGCTGGAGCGCTCGGTGCACCTCGGCTGGGGGGTGTGTGTGATATTTTGAACTGCTTAATTTGATGATGAGAGTGTTTGAGCGTGCCCAGGTGTCCCTGCACGCAAGAAGGGAAATGTTCTAAGTGCTTGATTTGAAAGGTGCAACCTCGGTGTAAACAGCGTTTTAATACAGCGTGATAAAGCCGCTCTTAAGCTTTCTTCTAATCTTCCCTTAATCAAGCGAGCAGGTAGTTAAAAACCATTCTATCCCAGTCTAGACGTCTTGTGATGAGCAGAGGAGCAGGGAATTATCAGGGCGAGAGCTGGGTGTGTTACAGGACGTCGCCAGGGGAGGAGGCAATTCCAGGCAGACTGGATATTAGATGAGCGCTCAGAGTTTCACCGTGCTGCATTATTTTTTTTTAAATGCAATTGCTTTTCGTGCCCTACGTAAAGGGTTTGTGTTTTATCTTAATTACCATCAGGGGTTGGGTTTTTTTGTTATTTTTTTGGTACTTTTATTCCTAGGTTTGAAATCCCGGAGCCGGAGCCTACGGAAGCAGACAGGCTGGCAATCGAGAAAGGGGAGCAGCCCATCAGCGCAGACCTCAAGCGGTTTCGCAAGGAATACGTCCAGCCAGTACAACTCAGGTGGATTTCCTTTGAGATTTGTTTCTGTTAAAGCCAGATTTTAGTTCACTGATTTATACGGTGATCCCGGAGACGGTAATCTCCTGTGGAGACTGCTGTGCTGTCAGGCAGGGACTTATCGCTGTCTGCAAACCAGACTAATATCCCAAACGCTGTTCTCATTAGTCACGCTGGCTTCTGGTGGTGTTGCAACTGTACTTTGGTTCTCTGCCGCTCGCAGCTGCCATCAACCACCCACAAGAGCACTCTACGGCCGCTGTGTGACATGGGTGTGGGTGAGAGATGCGCAACCCCAAGTGTGTTTTGAAAGGATTCCTTGTTAACGGGCCCCTGTGAAGATAGTTTCTCTGTTTTCATTTTTTTTGGGGGGGGGGGAATATTTTACTCCCTTTCCTAGCCCCGTCACCGTCTTTGCCCACAGACAGGGAGGCTCTTGTCTGTGCCGCACGTCCCAGCGGGCTGCAGGGAATCTTCAAGGTCGTGCTGACCAAGCTATACTTGGGAAACAATTAAGCGTTTCTAGCATGAATGAGGCTAATTGTTTCCCTGATGGGGGGTAAAGTCAGGAGGAGACACAGATCACAACCAATATTTGCTAGAGCGACTTTTATTCATTAAACTGTTTGTGTTAGTGGCACCAAGATGTTACTATTAATGGTAGATAACTGCGCGTAGGGTGCCCTCAGTTGACAGACTCACAGAATGCTATAGGGTTGGAAGGGGCCTCTGGAGATCATCTAGTCCAACCCCCTACCAAAGCAGGTCCACCCAGAGCAGGTCCCACAGGAATGTGTCCAGGTGGGGTTTGAATGTCTCCAGAGAAAGACTCCACCACCTCTCTGGGCAGCCTCTGCCAGGGCTCTGCTACTCTCAAAATAAAGAAGTTCATCTTCATGTTTAGATGGAACTTCTTATGTTGAAGTTTGTGCTCGTTACCTCTTGTCCTGTTACTTGTTTGGAGCAGCAGCAGTTGAATCAAAGTGAAAACTCATAATGACCTGCCAGTACCTTCAAGGAAGGTGTTCAGAAAGGCACTTCAAGGTCCTGTTTTTTTACTAAAAAATATAATATGTAGATAATACTCTACTGTTTGTTGATAATATGGCCACCTCCACCTTCTTGGGTGTAGTCCAAGTGACACAACCTCAGCGTAACCTTCATACTTGCATGTGCCCATGGCATTGCACGGTTTTATCAGGCCCATGGTGTACTCGCTGTATCAGCTCCTGTGGGTTCAGCAGGACTGCGAGTCTCCAGAGTTATCAGTTCTTGGGAGAGCTTCACATGCAGCCTCTCGGTGCTTATTTTTCCTGATTTCAGCTTGCTCTTTGCTGGTGGTAACTGTTTCTGCCTCCATCGACGCAGGTGCCTAAGGAGCCCCATCGTGGAAACTCACACGGAATGGGCTTTTGTGACATAACTGGCTCAAGAGTTTAAATATTGTTTCATTGGTTTTGTTGCTATTTTTTATGACCTCCTGACTGGGCTTGGGGACCTCTTGGTGGTGCCCCTTGGCATGGTACAAAGGCATCTTCCTGCAGCCCTGCTGGCTGCCACAGCCCAGCAGGACAAGAGGTCACCAATGAACTGGAACCTGTAGGAAAGTTTGAGGCAGCTATTAACCATGCTCCTTGCCGTTAATTTCCAAAATCAATTTAGCACTTCTGTTATGTTTGAGCTGTCTGAAACCTGCGCCCTGCTCCAAAGTTTCCAGGATCTTTGGTGTCAGTTTCTTTCTTTGAGAAATCAGGGTACCTCTTATAATGAGGGCTACTCTTTGGTGCCTAATTTCTGCTGAGTCCATTTACAGGTGCCTCCTCCATGAGAGGTGGGGTTTAAAGCTACTGTTTAACACACACCCTTCTGTGGCTTAGAGTTAATCTTTGAATTTAGGAGAGACCACATGAAATTCTTAACTGCATTACAGTTAAAAACAAGTGTCTGAATTTGAGCTGTTTGGTTGATAACACCCAGCACTTTGTAAATTTCAGTATTGTTAATAGCATTGACCTCTACTTCAGAGGGATCTGAGATTTGGGAAGAAGGTGGAGAATGTGAAGGTGCTCATCCCTCCCTCCCTCCCCAGCACTTACTCCCCATCTCATAGAAAATGCCATAGAGATGCTGAGCGGTGCACAGGCGTGGAAATGAGATTAAAGGCGTGTGAGGTCATGAGAAAGAGGAGGTGCTAAGCTGGAAACGCAGTCAGCAGAACCAGGCAATCTTTCTTGCTTTTTCAGTATTCCTGCCGTGGTATCTCACAGGCAAAGACTGATTAGATAAGATCCTGTATTGCTGTTATTGGGAAATGGTTTCAAAACATCACTCCTTTGACAATTTAGAAGCTGTCACTAATTTCCAGCCTAAATGATCTGTTCAGGTAGCCATTCTTTCATGTCATGAACGTTATTCTTTAACTTAGACACTGAGAAGAGAACTATTAAATTCTCCGTGTATTCACGTGGAGCCTTCCTTTGACCAGGCAAAATCAGCCAACTTCTCCAGTGCTCTGACTCATAGACCCACAGATTGCAAGCAGTTGCCTGCCCTGTCTCTCTCAGATGTTCTTGCCACCAAAAGAAGCAGCCTGATGCGCAATTAGCACTGATTTACCTTAATATCCTGAGCTGGGGGGAGTTCAGCAGCTTCTGCAGAGGTGATGGGGCAGGAGTAGCTACATCTCACCATACCCATCTACTCCTCCCAGTCTGAGACTGTGGGCTCTCCGTTAACCCCATCATCCCGTCCCACCAGTTGAATTGGCACGAGGAAAATCCATTGTACTAATTGATGTAGGAGATTTTTGCTCACTCTTTAGGTAAGGTGATAGGATACATGCCAATAAATCAAATTTTTGAGGTATGAGCTCAACTTGTTTACCTGAAGAAGAGGCAAAACACTTTTTTTTTTATTCTGATACAACCTAAGGGCAGTTGTAGGTCACTTTTAAAGGCTTGTTTATTAGTGGTCTGTTTAAGAAAGTGTAGGGAAGATTCAAGAGAAAGTTTATTAGTATTATCCTTAAAGGACGTACTGGATCTGGTACAACCATTTGTGTCATTAAAAAGTTGTAAAATTAGGGTAGTACACTTGCAACAACTGAGCTGAAATTTGTATATAGGAAAGAAACAATTACAAATTTATTTCTTACCAAATGAGAGATCCTAATTAGCTTTTTAAAAAAATAAATTAGAAAATTACATTAGAAATACTGGTTTAATCTGATTTTGCTAAGTTTTTTCCTCTCGTGAAACCACCTCAAAACTAGCATTCTTTATATAAGATTTTAAAAAACCACCAAACTATATGTATTATATACTATATAATTAGGTTTTAACTACCTGGGGACTTCTGTGGTCGCTAGTGCGTTGCTTTTAGTCTTTGTTCTGCCCCTTTGTCCGTGTGTACTTTGATAATCGTCAACTACATGAATCTGTATCAGCTTTTGTAGCTTGGTGTTTCGTTGAGTGGTTACATGGGATGATCCTTGGAAGCCTGTAAAAAAAACCCACAAAACATAGTATTTTAATTTTCTTTTTTTTTTTCTCTCCTTCCCCAGAATATTAAATGTTTTCCGCCACTGGGTAGAGCACCACTTTTACGATTTTGAAAGAGATCTGGAGTTACTGGAGAGACTGGAGACATTTATTTCCAGCGTAAGAGGTACGGTTGTTGGTGGGCCTGTTGTTCTTCCACATTTTGGTACAACCTGTTGGTCTAATCCTGACAGGTTTGAGGCATGAGAATATCTTTACACGCATGAGTAATTTTAATGCCTTTAATTGAGCTGTTTATGAGACTCTCCTTTCTATGAGCAAGCTCTGGCCTGGAGCCTACACAGCTACCAAAAATTACTTCAAGCGTTATGATATTTAATTAAGCGTGTTTACTCCTGGACAGTGATGTTACAACAGACTTGTTAGAATTCAGCTGTCGCCTTCCTCCTCCCTGGATTGTATCCATAGAGAATTCCTTCCATGTAGAACCGAGTCCAGTTTTTCCATCTTGTTCTTTTCCCATTTATTGAAGATGCCAGCTGAAAATCGTTATCCTTTTGGGAGAGGATACTTGCCCCATTTGGTATTGTTTCCTCTGGAGCAATCTCTCAGAAACTAGCAGATATTTTGGCAGTTTATGTGGAGGGAGCAGTGTTGACGTGTCAATTTTAATCATTATCCTGGCAATTCTAGACTTTACTTTTCAGATTGCCAGGCCATACTTTGGGCAATATAATTCTGAGACAAACTTAGAGAATCGTGGTTTATCTTTTGCAGAGGTCTCTGTGCTAATTATTGCTGAGCAGGGAGGAATAATTCAATTTTGGTTACTCTTGAAAGATATTTTTCTTGAACTGCCAAAGGTGCTTTCCATCTTGTCTACTGTTTTGTGTACTGTAAATATTGGACTGATTTTATAAACACAGATTTCTCTAATCTTTTTATTCTGCAGTGCATTAGTACAGCATCTTGCAAATACCTCACCTTTGAAGCTTGATGGTTTTTAATTCTCCTCTAAGTAGGTGAAACTGTCAGTAAATGTGGTTAAACGCCACTGGGCACCCAAAAATTTGTTTACTTCTGTTTGTATTTGCCAACTGATACAGGTGCGAGGGAAAAAAAAATAGGGAACTATAAACCTAATTAATTTGCAATGCAGAAATGCAGAATTTTGAGTGCGTGTACAAATTTGGGGGGGTTGGTTATATTAAATAATCAAAACTCAGTTAAGATGGTATTTAAAAAAGGTGGGCTTTATTAATGGTTTCTGTTTTGCAGGAAAATCCATGAAGAAGTGGGTAGAATCGATTGCTAAAATCATCAAGAGGAAGAAAGCTCAGGCAAATGGCATTAGCCACAACATCACCTTCGAGAGCCCGCCGCCCCCCATCGAGTGGCACATCTGGCGCCTTGGGCACAGCGAGACCCTGGACCTCATGACTCTGCATCCCATAGAGATCGCCCGGCAGCTAACGCTCCTCGAGTCTGACCTTTATAGGTAGGGATTGAGCTCATACGTGGCTTTTTTTAGGTTATTTCAGCAAGAAAGAGCTCTAATTCGTAAAATTGGTCAAAACCACCCCCTTGACCCATGTGTTCTATGCATGTAATTGTATCACTGGTACATTAAGGGACTTTAATCTAAATTCTGAGAAGTTTTTTTGGTCTGGTACCATAAGTATCCTGCTGTTTCCTCCCTCTGTTGTCAGCTGTGATAAATAGATCTACCCTTGATGCAAGAGCTGGGCTTTGCTGCATAGAAATTCTTTAAGATCTTACAAAAACTCTGAGGTGAAGCATCCTTTTGTTGTTCAGAGCCAAAAGACTTCTGTTGCTCAAAGTACTTCAGCTTCCTATTTTTTGAAAAATCGTATCTGTCTTTAAGATGCTTTCTTATGCTTTCAGGAAATTAAAGTTACTCCTTTGTGATTTTCTTATCTGAAAACGCTCATTCAAAAATGCCAATTTCAATTAAGATAAAAATGCATTTCCTTCTATAGCCAAATACTCGTCGAAAAGTTACTGTGAGTAACTGTTTTGCAGCAGATGAGATTGGCTTGGATTTGTGAAATATCAAGTCATGATTAAGGGCAGAAATAATCTTTTAACGCGAATGCAGAACACGGAATTATCATTTGTGCTGAGCATTCTTCTGCATCTTGCTTTGTCGTTATCAGGGCGGTGCAGCCTTCTGAACTCGTCGGTAGCGTGTGGACTAAAGAAGATAAGGAAATTAACTCCCCAAATCTCTTGAAAATGATTCGTCATACTACAAATCTGACTCTTTGGTTTGAAAAGTAAGTCTAGGAGGTGATAGTGCAGTGGGAGTAACTGCTACGACTCCTACAGGTTTTGCGGGGAAAAATCTGGATTTAGGAGTCAGCAAAATGTCAGGGTTTATTTATCGGTGTTTCTCAAATTGTTTCTTTTGATTAGGTGCATAGTGGAAACGGAGAACTTTGAAGAGCGAGTGGCTGTGCTGAGCAGGATTATAGAAATCCTGCAGGTTTTTCAAGATCTGAATAATTTCAATGGTGTTTTGGAGATCGTCAGTGCCATGAACTCTGTGTCCGTGTACAGACTGGATCACACGTTTGAGGTAAATTTTGGGCATTGCTCTTGGGGAAAAAACATTAATTAGAATCCAGAAATGTACCTCGCACACTTCTGAAGTGAAATCCACAGTAACCACATCACACTCCCTTTCAGGGAAGAAGACAAGCGTGAAACGTGCGAAGTTATTGATGAGAAAACGCAGGAGCTGGGCTGGGCCTCTCAAAGGGTCCCTAGGGGGAAGTGGAGCTTTTCAGCAGATGTTTTCTCGCATGTATTCAGCCCAAAAAGGGGGAAATGCTGTGGCCATTCATTGTGGTTCGTTAACCTGTCTGAAATGAACATGTCGCTTCAGTCCAGCATTTTATGGCTATAGAGGAGGAGGAGGATTCCAGGGCTGAGATCCCTGGGCTCTGGAATACTTGAACGGCAGCATTTCCTACCTACGGGGGAAACACGGGGAGAGAAACGTCTCAGAAAATTCAGATTGTCAGAGGCAGAAATAAATACCTGCTGAGATGGCTTGATGGACAGTAGGAAGAGAGGCTGCTAAATAAATATTGATTTCTTTTTTCACTTGCCAAGGACAAGCAATGCCCAGGATTTGGCAGCAAAGTCTGTCTGGACCAAAAGAGAGAAAGATGAATAAAATGGTTTGAGTTTTTTATGTCTTTAAAAGGTAGTACAGGGCCTTTAAGTTAAATTCCAAATTAAACATTGAATTGTTATTAAATTTAAAGACCAGGATTATGCTTGTAATTTGACAGACACAAGAATAGCCTGTTTACAATAGCCTCATGATTCATGTGGCTAAACTGACTGAGGGTGCTGTAGTCCAGGGCAAACCCTTTACACAAGAGCTTCTTTCAAATCTGGATTTCAGTCCCTAAGTTTTGCTCAGGGCTCTAGCCCAGAGCTAAGAGAGCTCAGGAATGGCTTTGGTTTTACTCGCCCTGCTACTGAGAAGATTTGCATCCCTAACTATATTTCTTTTTTGACAACTTAGGCACTGCAGGAAAGAAAAAAAAGAGTTTTGGATGAAGCTGTAGAATTAAGTCAAGATCATTTTAAAAAATACCTAGCTAAGCTCAAGTCAATTAATCCACCCTGTGTGCCTTTCTTTGGTAAGTAACACCAGGGCAGGCTCTTAGTGTGTGTATTGTCAGCCTCGAGTTGAATGCAGATGTTTTAATATTGCTTAAAGCGTTGAGGGTTGTGTTCAGCTTTAAAATCTTTTTAATATAACGTTTGACTTGGACTTCCTACGTTTGTAACGTTTTTAGACTTAGTGTCTTGTATATAAATTAATTTTTCTAGTTTACTATACAGATTGCTGGTATTATATCGGTATGAATATTACCTTACTTGGTTTAATGCTGCCTCCATATTGCTGATCTGATTATGGTCATGACCTGAAAATTGTCATTTTCTAACTTGGGATCTCATGTTTTGTCAAGCAAATAAGATGTTTTATTTCAATAATGTATTGTTCCTATGTAAAAATGCAGACTTGATTAATTTTTGCCAACTAATCTGTTGGACCGTTAAAGGGAACAGCCTGCCTGTGCTCAGACTTTTTTATCATTCATTAGAAAGAATGAAATCAGCTCTTGGGGTGAAAATGAACTTTATAAAACGCTTCTCTTTTTATCAGGAATATACCTAACAAATATTTTGAAGACAGAAGAAGGGAATCCTGACTTCCTTAAAAGACAAGGGAAAGAATTAATTAACTTCAGCAAGAGGAGAAAAGTGGCTGAAATTACAGGAGAAATTCAGCAGTACCAAAACCAGCCCTACTGTTTACGGATAGAGCCAGAAATTCGGGTAATGTTGGGTTTGGGGATAAAAGAGGGAAAAGAATGCACACAACAAAAAATTGCCAAATAATCTTCTAGCACTAGACCTAATCTTGCCTGAACTGAAGAGAGGGGTCAGAGCTGGTGGCCTACAAGGTACCACAGCACAGGACTAGCCAGAAGCAGGGATTTACCTGTTTGGGTTCCAAGTTCTGGGTCTTCCTGATGACACAGAATTGTAATTTTTCCCCAAAACCCACACAAGTGGTGTGGCTTGCACTCCCAGTCTGGGCCCGTGAACAGCAGCTGGCAGGAATGAAGAAAGAAGCTGGTTACACAAGGAACGCTGCCAGTCCTGTCCCAGCCATCCCTTGTGCCCTCACCTGTCCCCACCTCTGCCCTCCCTGCTCTCTTCCTCTCTCCCTTCCTGTTCCTGACACTTCATTGATCGTATCCAAAGCATTATTGAACTCCTGTTTTCCTAGAAAATTCACAGTAGTGAAAAGCTAGATTTTTTAATTGGTGAATTATAAGCATTTCATTTAAGTTCTGTGCATATGCTTATTTTTTAAAATATTATTGATGCTTTTTTCATTTAGAAATTCTTTGAAAATCTCAATCCTATGGGGAAGATACCAGAAAAAGAGTTTACAGATTATCTGTTCAACAAGTCATTAGAAATTGAACCTCGAAACTGCAAGCAACCACCTAGATTTGTAAGTCTTGTCCTGCAAATTAAACGCCTAAAATCTACTGGCCACTATGGAAAAGAATACGTCGTTAACTCAATAAGGCATAGATATATTTCCTTTAGAATTCTGTATCATGAGATGATTTTAAATGATTTTTATTTCAGGTGTTTGTTGCTACTAAAACATACTACTTTGCTTATTTTAGAATTAAATTTTTTTCCCAAAAAACCTAAAATACTACAGTTTAAATTCGGGTTTCTTAGCATGTAGTCATTGATAGACTACCTAATAACGTTTTTCATTTCACAGTATCAAAGTTCTTACAAAATATTAATTATTCTAATATTTATTTTAGGCATAATTCATGGTTTTAAGTTTTCTTTAAGTGGAAGTTAATTTTTATTTTTCTTTTGTCTAAATGTTTTGGGTTGTTCCAAAAATGGAAGTACACCACAGAATTAATGAGGTGCAACCTTCTTGCAGTTCAATTTAAAGGAATAGCAATCTTTTGGTTTTTTTAATACAAAATAGCTCTTGGATCCCAGATCTGTTTTTTTAAGCAGAAAGGTTGCTCTCTGGAACGCTTGGGTTTTGATATGTTGTAATTGTACTCCTGAGTACATCTCTAATTTTGGGGAGAGCTATAAATCATTTTAGCAGTCTCTTGTTAGAGGAAGGAGCAAGATGATATTACAAACAGGGCAAGAAAACGACAGAAATGACTATTGCAAAAAGGCCACTTAGAGTAATTTCTCTAAAATACTTCCTAAAATTAGAAATATAAAATAGTCTCAGTCAGTTTGGCATGAATTCATTCCAGTTCATGATTTCCAAACGAGACATTCGTATTGGAATTTCCGGAAAGTCCAGTTCTGGGTGCTGTAACGTGGTGGAGTCATGCATAGGATGGGAACGAAATTCATCTTCAGAGAAGGGGCTTTGATCTGTGCTGTGTTACACCTGGGTCTAATGAGGCTCGTTTCCTTCACACCAGTGACGTGTGTGCATAAGAATTTCAGACAGACTGACCCAGAGGACGTAGACAACGCGTATCTGAGGGTGTCCTTGATCTTGGACCACGTGCAGGGACCTTCGGTGGGGTGACCGCTGGTGATACCAGCACAGAGTATGTCTGAGGGTGCTGTTATGAGGAAAACAGATTTATTAAACTTCATCCATAACTTCAGTCAAGTCTTGCTGTGTAAATAACAACAGACTGTACCTCCAGTTGATTGTAGAAAGGTTTTAACACCATTTAAAGTATATTTAAATAAGTATTTTAAAAAATATCTCATAGAAAATTGGCAGTTTTGTTGGCTGAAATGCTCGCAGTACTGACCAGCTTCACTTTCTCCAGCCTAGAAAAACAACGTACCCCCTGAAATCTCCCGGGATAAGGCCCAATACAGGCAGACATGGCTCCACCTCTGGCACCTTGCGAAGTCACCCGTTGCCTCTCGAAAAGGAGCCGAGTAAGATAAGTTTCAGTAGAATCACTGAGGCAGAGCACGAATCCACGGTGTCGGCACCGACTTCGCCGAACACACCCTCTACACCACCGGTGTCTGCTTCTTCAGAGTTCAGCGTGTTTTTAGACATCGATCTCAACAGTTCTTATGGTAAATATAAAATAAGTTTCCATAATTGTTGTTCCTGTCCCTCAGGCTTCCAAAATATACTGGTGTGTATGCCAGCCTTTTGGAAAAAGGAGGTTGTAAAATTTAGTTGTGGACTCTGAAGTTCTTATGTCAGTAAATGTCGTATTTCTAGTCTTTTTGCCCTCTGGAGCTGAGGTGATCTGTGATGGGAGGTGTCCCCATGAAGGGGACATCATGTCTGCAGAGAGAAGAGGTGCCAAGGACCTGGCATGTTTCTGGAGTGGTCCTGTGGAAAGGTTAATTCATTCTTAGCAGTAGGTAAACTTGGAGATTGTGGTGATCTTTGAGGATCTTTGAGCGTACGTCACGTGCTGTAGTGCAGTTGTTTTGTCTGGAAAGTCTTTAATCCATTTATTTCATTTAACAGGTAACAACAGCATCTTCGCTCCCGTCAGTTTGCCACAGTCAAGTGAGTACCGAAATGCTATTAAATGTTTCATTTAACTCTGCCTTCCCCGGTTTCAGGAGGGCCGAATGGGAATTAAAATCTGAAAAAGTGGGCTGCATTTTTGTGGGTCCTGAGAGGATTTTTTGTACAGATCTTAGATCAAATGTCCAGAAAAGAACATAAAGTCTAAAAACTGTATGGTTTTGTTTTGCTTTGGGTTTTTTTTTTTTTCCCCAGGCTCTGGCAGGATTTTGCTTCTATTTTGAATGTCCTTGATGATTATTTTGTTTGACTAATGCTACTAATGAAGCAACTTGATAATTTTGTGTTGCCACTGAGTGAAAATAATTGTTCTGTTCCTGGGAAAGAGAAGGTACTTTTTGTACCGTAGCTGTGAGGGATCTCCTGTATTCATCTGGGTTTTCAGCTTCTCTTTTTACTCCCTTATGACCCAGGCACATACACTTTTCCATAATATGATGAAAATTTCAAACTGGGGAGCACAGGTGCCTACTGGATTGATAGAGAGCTCTGTGCTCTTCTGAGAGACAAAGCAAAGTGTGACAAAAGTCACAAATTCAAATTAACTTTGAGGATTACTTTTTTCCCCTCTGTAAAAAGGAAGGACTAGAAATGTCCAAAAATACTGTGAGAGTTAATATCTGTTCTGTTTGGTGTATCAGTGTGCTGGAAACCTGTTAAGAATCCTCTAAATTTCTGAATTTCATTGTGTACCTTCGGGACTGAGAAAAAAAACTTCTACTCCAAAGTGTAATCAAGGCACGCGGGCAAACTGCAGGTGCTTTGGCAAACAGGGGGTACCTTCCTCAGTACAGAAAGGGTTGCAGAGGGGGTTATTTAAGTGCTCGCTCCTGTTGACTTTATTTTTCTGTCCTTTACCAGCACCTGTTAACCTGTCGATGCCTATCTTTGGTACTGGGAATAGGAGAGCACTTTGTGAGCAGTTTATCTGATTAAAGAAACGAACAAGAACTTCATACAACCAAAGTTAATGGTTCATGTCGCTGTTGAGCACAAAGATCTGCTTATTTGGGTTGCTTCCAGTTCGGTTTCATATTCTAGGGTATGTTCCTCAGGTATTGCACAAGCGGTGTAAAATACCTGTTCTTCTCTCTCCAGAGACTTTCTTCAGCTCCTGGGGCAGCTTTCCCAAATTAAGTGATGAGCCTCAAAACCCTCCTCCGCTTCCTCCGCGAAAGAAGATGGATCAGGATGCTTCTAACGCTAAGGTAGTTCTGTCCTATGTTGAATAACTTCGATAACAAATCAAGGAACACCTAGTTCAACACCTTAGGTTGGAAAAGGCCTTTCAGATCATGGAGTCCAACCACCCAGCCAAGCAGGACTTCCTTAGTCTAAAAGACTTCCAAGTGCAGCGCTCCGGTTGTCCTTTTGAAGTTTGAGGTTCCTGGTGTCCAAACTCTGCTGGCTACTTTAGGAACACAGTGGTCATATTCAAATCAAAGATAGGACTCTTCCAGCATCGCGTCTGACAGCACCAGTAGCAGATGTCGAGAGAATTCTGTGCCTGTCAGAAAATACACTCTTTATCTAAACATCCACGTTTCTTACAGCGTTGTCTCCTTTCTACTGTTGTAGGGAAGTTTAAAGTCAGACGACGATCCTCCAGCGATTCCCCCCCGGCAGCCGCCGCCTCCAAAGATCCAGCCCCGTGCTCCCTCTTACACCAACCCCTTCGACCAGCCGCTGCACAGCCCTCCTCCTCCGCCCCCCCGGGACCCTCTTCCCGATACTCCACCCCCGGTTCCTCTCCGGCCGCCCGAACACTTCATCAACTGCCCTCTAAACCTCCAGCCGCCGCCGGTGGGACGCCTTCACAGAGATCCCGAGCGGCTGAGGGAGGCCAGCACAGGTCCCAGTTCTCCCAGCACTCCTCCCAGCACGCCCTCTCCCCGGGTACTGCGTCGCTGCTGCGTGATCAGCGCTGGTCACAACAGCCCGGGCCACCCTCCCGCGCCCCCCGTCCCGCCCCGGAACAATTCGAGCCCTCAGTTACCAAAACTGCCACCAAAGACTTACAAAAGGGAGCTCTCCCACCCTCCTTTGCACAGACTCTCTTTGCTAGAAAATGCAGAAACTCCTCAATGACCGTAGCCATAGTAGTCATTGACACTGGAATAGTATTTGTAAAGTTCCTTTCTTTTTTTTTTTTTTATTTATTCAAAAAAAAAAAAAGGCAGTGTATTTTAGTACTTTCACAAATTATGCTCTTAAAAAGTGCTGCTGATCGAAAACAGAAAAAAAAAAAAAAGTTTAAATTGGAAAAATAAGACTCCACACACTCTGGCCTGCGTCTGCTCGACAGCATTACCCTCAGGTGATCAGCAGCATTGCCTTGTCTCACATCCTCAGTGCCGACACTTATGCCAGTACACACAAAAAAAATAGACCTTTTGCACTGTAAACTACACTAAATGAATTTAAACTGACATCCTTTAATTGCACTGAGCCAAAAAAAAAGGTGCGTCTGTGGAATTCTTTTCAAATTTGAGCACTAGTGGCCTTTTTTTTTTAATTATTATTATAAACAAAAGAACAACGGGATGATTCACACCACGGGGATGTAGAGTGTTACCGATTTTTAAACCTCTGGCCACTTGCCTTCTTAATGGGGTGTAAGCTTGGAGGTCCGTGAGTGACAGCTACTGTTCTCAAATGTATCTCCCGTGTCTTAATTGCCATTGATTTGCTGCTGAAGACAAAAAAAAAAAAAAAAAAAAAAGAAAAAGAGGTTGAAATCTAAACACCAAAATATTTGGTTGGTCTTGATTATTTTGATAAAGGGTGGCCGAGGACCCACCGCAGATGTTGGAAAGGATCCCCAGTACTTAGCATGCGTCTTGTTCAGATGTGCCTTTTTTGTTTTGGTGGGCGAAGATGTCTTAAGCTAAAAGAGTTGCCTACTGTTCTGGAGAACAAAGCTATATGCCGTGTATGTACAATTGTTTATATTGTATATTTACAGATAATGCTAATAACCTGTATAAATTTAAGTGACTCGAGGCCTATAATACAGTCTGCTGCTCTCGCAATCTTACCCGGTCAGAAGTTGTTTCCTCTGGCTTAGGAACAGTCTTGCCTTCCAAACCTAATAACTTTCTCTAGATCTCACTTAACTTAATCGTGAATCTATTTGGGAAATCGGTAGCATTTAAACCAGCAAACACTTAAAGCTTTATTAAACTTTTTTAAACTGATAAGCGAATGGAACTTTTATTTGCCAGTTGAACTACTTGTTTGAACTGGTGTGAGAGTGAGTCTGTTTTACTGGTAGTACTGTAGCAGCATTTATAAAGTGGCCAGAAGCCACATTTTATTTACTGGTCTGTGGCCTTTTACTGTGCTTTGTATCAGAGTTCTTAACAAGATTAATAAATCACCCCAGTCTTAATTTTTAAGAGCTTGAGCGGTGCGTGTTCCTTGTGAGGCCGAGGTTGGGAATTGCATTTACTAAGCCTTTGGCAGTGCAAAGCACCCCCATTTTCCATGCTCTGCTGGTCTCAGCTTTGGTCATCCTTCGGTCTGTGGTTGGGCCTGATTCACGACAGCTCCCTGGGAGCGTAACCCTTCCCTCTACCTCCAAACCCATCAGATGCCTCGGTTCCTATAGATGGAGAAGTGGTTTCTGATTTTTTTCCAGCTCCATTCTGGAGGAAGAGCGCTGTGCTGGGACTTGCAACTCACTTGTCATCACCTGCCTGTGTTGCTGCCACCGACTCCAGCGTTCCCTCTGGAAAAGGAGACGCGACGCGCTTGGAGTACTAATAAATTTGAGATGCACAATCTGGGAGTGCAGGCAGGAAAGGGATGATGCCTTCATTATGTTTTCTTCCTCAGCAGTAAAAAAAAACAACAAACAAACAGCTCATACCTCTTTCTTTCTAAGCTTGAGACGAATTGTATCAATGTCTGGTGGTGAAATCCTGCTCGGTGCAGTACTCCCCTCGTGCTCTCTGCATGGAAAAGGCAGGCTGTTGGGTTTCACCATTCCAGTCATCTGCTGGATAAGCTGAACAAGTGAAATTTTGTATTTAGTTCCTTGTATTAACTTTTGTAGTCCTCACCAGCAGCTCTTGCTGGAAGGTGAGTCATGTTTCTTCAGACTTACACATTTTGTGTGTCATTGCAGGGGGCAGGGGGACTCTCCCAAATTTTAGAATATAGAGCTGTCAGCTTAGTACCTCCTGTACAAGTGCCATTGTCAATATCTCATATTAAAATATAGAATTATTTTTTTTTATATGTATATAGGTCCTGACTCAGCAAAACTCATTTTAAGCTGAGTGCCTGATGATTGGGAAGGGCCTCCATAAGTATCAAAGCATTTCCCCCCATCAACAGCTTTTTGACATTTTGGTTTGGGAGGGACTTGGAGGAGAGTTTAAACATGTGGAAGCAGGAGCGTGCGTTTATTAGAGCTCACCTCGATGCTGCCCAGGGGTCCCATTCTGAAAGCAGCCCTTTTCAAATGCCAACTTACCTGTTATGTTGTGTACAGAAACACTGGGGGGGGGGGCTGTGAAACACACCCTTTGTTTTACTCTTAAACCTGATTATGAAAGGAGAGTGGGTTTGGGCAGCAGTTCTAAATTCCACACTGGAGGCCAGAGAAAAAGAAATGCTTAACTTTCAGCGGGGTCCCAGAATGGTTTGATTAGGACAAATAGTGATGATGCAGTTTAAAAGTCTCTTGTGGGGCTTTTTTTTTTTTTTTTTTTGCAGGTTGGGCTTAAAACATCACCACCCACAACTGATCACCAGCAAAGCTCTGGGAGAAGGAGGGGAGAGGAGAGCGGGAACCTCTTCCATCAGATCTCCCAGCAGGGGAAATAATGTAAAAACACGAGATACGGGAAGACAGCAGTAAACAACGTTCCCAGGCGTTACCTCCCCTGCGTGAAACATGACTTGCCTTTGCAGG
This sequence comes from Gallinago undulata, assembly GCA_026546715.1. NCBI lineage: Eukaryota > Metazoa > Chordata > Aves > Charadriiformes > Scolopacidae > Gallinago > Gallinago undulata. The sequence continues at coordinate 2,406,671 of JAOTQQ010000041.1, read as the reverse complement.
GCCGGTTCTGGAGTTAAGCTGAAGTACATAAATCACAGTATGATTCAGAAAATGGATAACTTACCCCACAATTAAACTGGCCTCCACACATACCAGGAACTGGAAAATACAAAAGAAAAAAAAAAAAAAAAGGCAACCCAACCCAAGAGCCTTTCCAAGGCAGGGCAGCGGCAAGTATGGTGGGTGCAGCAATACATGCTCCCCAAGGAACTCTTGGGGCTGTGGAAGTGGTCGACAGCAGTCGGATTCCCCACCAGTGTGGTTTGAGGGAATGCCAAGATAACAATAAATTAGCATTTCAGTTATTCCGTAATTAGAGGGATAGATAAAAAAGGGTGCAGCCCCCCCCCAAAAAATGCTAGAGGGGAAAAATGTGAAATTGCTGGGTTTGAAGTTGGCTTGTGTTGGGAAAAGTGCAGATAAACAGATGGAATGTGAAGGCAGTTAATACCAAAAGAAACATCTTCCTTGTTTTCAGTGATCCTATTTTGAGTCCCTGAGTTTCAGCATTTCCCCCTGCTCTAGAGCCGCAATAACTTCTGTGGGTGCCTGGACATTGCTATAGCAGATAAAACCAAGAAGGGACAAAAGGAACCATCTTTTGGGCTTTTCTTCCCCCCCCCCCAGATTTATTCCAGTTGTCAAAAATACACCACAAGACTGAATATATCATTTGGAATCCCTGGCAAATGTAGTTAACTCCTGCCTGGGGAAGGGAGTGAGCGTTAGTAAGAAACACTAGGAAATAAAGTACTAACTTTCTTCCCTATGTCTAAGGAAAAAAAAAAAGCCTTTGCTCTTAAAAATGTGGATGCACGGTCAACTCATATTCATGGCGGGGGGGGGGGTTGGAACAAGATGATCTTTAAGGTCCCTTCCAACCCAAGCCACTCTGTGATGCTGTGATATTCAGCTGCTTTTTTAAAAACCTTTTTGTAAGTTTAAATGTTGGATGCGGGTGTACAGCACCCGGGATTTCCAGCAATCTCGTGGCTGTACGTGGCACTGCGTGTCGGCAAGTGCATACAGGCTGCACCGAGCAACTCATGCAGCCGATTTTTAATTGCTGTGTGGTAATTTTCAGCCGGTTCACCCGTGGAATATTCTCTTCGGTGTTTTCCTTTCCTCTTGCTGGTTTTTAATGTCTTCTTTAGTCCGACGGGGTAAATCAGGCAGGTGTGAGTTACTGCCGGGCCAGCTCCAGCGTGTGGCTTCTAAATGGGGGTTCCTCCCCTCAGAGGGAAGCCTGACAAGGCAGCAGTACCCTGGTGGGCAGTGGCACCAACCCAGCCAGCCATGGCGGCTTTATGTTCTCTCCTCTGCTGCCAGCAAGTAGTAAAAACAAGCAAAACTAACATTTTTCTGTCAAGCGAGACATATTTTGTCTTTTTTTACCTAATTTTTGTCATATTTTTACCTAATTCTCAGTCAACTTCCAGGAGGGGTTGGGGCGCGGTTAACATGGAGTCCGAGGGGGCTCGCGCTACCTCAGGGGAGCCCTGGGGCTGAGGCGCTGCCGCCCGCGGGGATGGAGGGAGCGACGGCGGCACCGACACCGAGCGGGGCCGGGCAGCCCCCGGGGACCGCCGAGGTGAGGGACCGGCCACCATTTCCCCCCCGGCCGGGGCGGTGCCGGGAGGAGGGGCCGCGCCGCCTCAGTGTCCGGTGCCATGGCGGGTTTCGTGCGGGAGCTGGAGCGGCGGTGCGGGCCGGCCTTGCGGCTGGAGCAGCGGGTGGCGGGCGGTGTGGGCTGCGTGGTGTGGGACGCCGCCTTGGTGCTCGCCAAATTCCTGGAGACCGGCGCCTGTCCCCTCGCCTGCCGCCACGTCCTGGAGCTGGGAGCCGGCACCGGCGCCGTCGGCATCATGGCGGCCACGCTGGGGTGAGTGATGCCGCCGGGGGCTGCGGGCGGACAGGGCCGCTCCGCTCCGATCCCTGCCTGCCCGTTTCTCTTCGTGAAATCTTTTAAATCCTCTCAAAAAAAACCCCGCGTGTTTTGTGCGAAGGGCAGGGCTGTAACCCCCGGTGCGTGTTACAGGGCAAACGTGACGGTGACCGACCTGGAGGAGCTGCAGGAGCTGCTGCTGGTCAATATCGAGAAGAACAAACACCTGGTGACAGGGTCAGTCCGAGCCAAGGTACTGAAATGGTTTGTATGAGCCTTTAATGTTTCCCTTCAGCTTTACCGGGGCTCCTGCTCTCGCTTTGCTCAGTTGCCAGATAAACTAGGAAATGTGCTGTAAAAGGGAGCTTCAGTATAAGAACACAGTCCTTAACTTCATGCTCGGGCCTGTGTGTGTTGTGCTGTAACTAAAGCTTGTTTTCACTTTTTCTGTGCTTCTTTTTAGGGGTGAAGATGTGACAGAGTTTCAGCCTCCCCCCGACTATATTCTAATGGCCGATTGCATTTACTACGAGGAGGTAAATGAGGACTTTTGGAAACCCCTTGGAGAGAGCTTCCTTGGGAAGGGCCTGGGTTCAGTGTGAGAAGTGTTCAAATAAACCTTGTGCTTGTATCTGGGTCCCCAGGGTTTAGAGGAACACGTAGAACAAGAGTGGAAAAAGCATGTTTAACAGATTGAAGGCCATTTTAGATTCAACCAGAGACTTTTTGTGTTTAAAAAAAACCCTAAACTTGTGTCCCTCCCCCCCCCCCCCCCAGCACCTTTTGTTTTTTCTCCTTGGGCATGAAGTGTGTAGCAAAACATTGTGACCGATAGCTGTGAACTGTTTAATGCGTTGGTAAATGAAACTTACCACTGGTTGGGTTCTCCTCTCGCTTCCCTTGGGAAGGCAGAAGGAGAGATCCTGCTCCAGCCAAGCAGTCACTGTACCCTGCCCCATCTCCTCAGCTGGAGCTCTTTCAGATGTACGCAGAGAGCTAAGAGGAGTCACAAGAGAAGGGAAATGACCTGAAGAACCCCATGTCCCAGTGCCCTTTCAGTGGTCTTGCTGGCCCCTTGCCTTGGTTCCCTGTGTGTTGGTCTTGTTCCCATACGTAGTGGTCTGGATCTGAGCCACGTACCCAGAACGGTTGAGAAAACTCACGCTTTTGAAACGTGTCAAGAAATAGTCATTGTTGTGTGCCTCAAGGAAATGCCCACTCAGCAGCGTGGGATGTATTGGGCTTTGATGTTGGGTTGGTATTCTTGGTCTGCGAAACTTGTTCTCCTCTGCGATCTCCCTTTTTCCTCTGCTTTCCAGCTTGCCCCCATGTTCTTTTTTGTCCTAGATAAAGTACTAAAAATAACTCCCTGAAAAGCAAAACTAGAAACTTCTCTCTTGGGTGAAGACTTTCTCTAGTTAGAGGGTACTGTACCAGTACAATTAACTTGAAATCTAAGTGGGAAATACTTGACCTCTTTTGGGCAGTCATTAGAACCTCTACTGAAGACACTGAAAGACCTTACCGGCCCCGATACATGCGTCTTGTGCTGTTACGAACAGAGGACTATGGGGAAGAATCCTGAAATTGAGAGAAAATACTTTGAGGTAAGTGTTTTTAATATCTGCTTTTTGAACACTGGGAAATAGCTTGGATACAGGAGGCCTTTGTATTGGATCAGCTGAGAATCAGTGGCTGTTGCTGCGGGTACCAATTCAGGCTGACTGCACAAAGTAGAAGTTTGTAGCAGAACCATATTTGTCTTTAGATGGGGCAGAAAATTTGGATGGTGATTTGAAGTTTTTGTCCAACTTAGCAGTAGAGAGACTTTCTGGATACTTACTGGACTTTCCTTCCCTTAAAAGGTCAAACTAACCTTTCTTTTTAAAAGCTTCTCTGGCTTGTGATACCATCCAGATTTGCAGAAGGGCCACCATATGTGGGGAAATATCTGCCAAAATCAAAACAATCGTTTTTGTAGGAGCAAATGATTGTCTTGATGTTACCAGAGGCTATTGGAAGTATTAAAAATCAGGCTGAAAAAAAAAAGAAAATTTTATTTTCTTCTAGCATGTTCCATTGAAGGCAGAGGGGAAGCACAGGTAGAGTTTTTTGGGGTAGCTCAGGGACTCAAGACTCTCTGCTAAGTGATGTAGGTACTTTTGCAAAAATTTCCCCCCCATCCACTGAGAGAGCATTAGTAGGTGATATAACTAAATAGTCCAGCTGTGTCTTCTGAGCAGGTAAAGACAAGGAACACAGGTAACAGCTGAATCCTTCCTAAAGTTGTGGGGATGCTGGTCCATGCAGGCTTTGACTCTGCACCTGTGAAGTCTGCTGAAAAGCAGCCCCTGTGCTCGCGTAGCGGATTATACGCAATAGTAATACTACAAAAAGGGGGAAGGGCAAGAATTCCAGGGCGATTTGTGCGTGTTAGTAAAAACACCTCTTTGATAATTAGCCCTGCCTCGAACTCTTGTGGGGACCTGAGTGTGGGGAGGGTTGCTTTAATTGAGATCGGCTCTGATGAGGTGCCGCTCCCACAATAAACACAACAGGTGTAGGTGTTTCTGGATGATTTCTGCTTTCTTGTAATTTATTTCCTTCCTTACATTGCCCGGGTTCAGCCAAGTTAATCTTCTGAGCACATTGTAAAGTTGAAGCTGGGGGTGTTTTTAGCCTTTTTTTCCCCCCTCTGCTCTGGTTGAGTAGGTTGGCAGGCAGAAGCTTAGCGCTTTGGAGATGAGAGGAAGCAAAATGTTGTATGACAGGCTTTTAGATATTTTCTTAAACATTGTGAGGTGTCTGTAGCTTGGATTTGATGCTGGAGTAGTTAAAACAAGGGTAAATTTGCTGCTTTGGGGTGGGAAAATGGCTTGTGTTTTTGCAGAGGCCCTTAGTGGAATGGTCTGAGCATGGAGGTTCCAGCCTCCGGAGGTTTCTTGCCCTCGTGCAGAATATTGTGGGACCTTTTTAACGGAATGTGCTTGGTTCAAAGGGCAGCCGGTGTCATGTGAATTGTTCTGCTGTTTTCTCTGATAACCAGCTGCTTCAGGTGGACTTTGAGCTGGAAAAAATTCCCCTGGATAAGCACGATGAGGAGTACCGCAGCGAAGACATTCACATCATGAATATCCACAGGAAACGGACGGTAGGTTAATTTTAACTGGCGCCATGAACGCTGCCAGGGATTCACAGAGCTACTCTTGGCTCAGCAAAGCGGGAGCCTTCCAGGGGTGATGCTCAGAGCTGACTGTGAAATACCCTTAGGGACCCCGTGAAACTGCAGACCCGGAACCGTGTCGTATGAAGGAGCTGCATTGTCCCAAAACCTGGTGCTCTGCCAGGTGCCAGCCTTTGTCTCCAGCGGGACCATCTTTGAGCTGCGCTCTGACTTTCTCTTCTGCTTCCCCCTCTGGAGCGCAATGGGATCCCCAAACTGGAGTTTCGGGGCACCAGAGAAATAAAAATAATACGCCTGCTGCTGCTGTTAGTACCGTGTGCTCTGCTGAACAGCCCTCTCCCCAAAACCAGACTCTAGAGGTGGTACTTAGTGCCTGTCAGGGTTCATTAGATCATTTTTTTGGTTAATTGACAGAGCAGACAGTTATGAGTGTGTAGAAGTCTTTTGCATGTTGTGCTTACTCAACGTGTGGGCCCAGTGTTTAAACAAAACCAGCCCACTTGAAAATCTACTCTTTTTTTCTTTTTTTTTTTTTTTTTAATTTCATTGCAGAATTTTCCATCGTGAGATCTCTGACCACATGAACTGTCCTCTGGCAGCTGGTGGAGCTCTGGAGAAGAGGGAGAGGGTATAGAATAACACCACAAAGGGACTGTCTCCAGTGTGGTTTGTGACTCATCTACGGAAAAAGGCTTCTTGATGGTGGACTTGGCATGAGGCACCAGAAGAAGTGGGCTCGTTAGATCCGGATCCACCGATAGCGCCTTCCCGGAGGACAGACACGTGCTGCCCATGGCTGCAGGCTGGGGAAGGCAGAAAACGGAACCAGTGCTTCACGTGTTCTGGTTACCTCCTTGTTGGAGCAGCGGGCGGCTGGCCAAGCTCTCCGAGATCCTGAGGACACCCCACCGAAAGCTTTCTGCGAGGAGAAAACTCAGCGAGCGGGCTCAGTCACGCAGCCCCAGGTAGCCAGGCAATAAAACTTCTCCACTTGAGATAAGTCTTGGATGGTGGGGTTCTTTTCAGCCTGTGGTTTCCGCATCGCTCCTGCGTTGCAGAGGTCCCGGGAGTCTCCTCCCAGGGGCAGGGTCTGTCCTGGTGGTAGGTGCACAGATACAACACACAGTCCCCCACCTGCACCAAATTATTGTTTCAATCCCCCCTGCGCTTTTCTCCGGTGTAAGGATCTAAAGTTTTAACACCTTTGGATGATTTTGGTGAGCAGGTCTGTTGTTGCTGGTGGTGTTCCTCACCACGCTGCCTCTCGTTGTTGCGCCGTGATGACTTTGAGATTTAATTTCAGAGGAAATCGCTTCCGCTGTGTGGTGGTGGGAGCGGCCGTGGCTGCCGGCGCCGTGCCACAGCCCTCGGCGCGCTGTGACAGCAGGTCTGCAGCGACAGAGGTGCTGCTCGAGGAGAATTATAACAGCCTGAGCATCCCCACTCACCCTGTGTCCAGCACGAGCAGTCCCTGCTTCAGAAACCTAAATATTTAAGCTAAATGTGCTGAGTTTTCTCAAAACATCCGCTGTGGGGGTTTGGGGAGTTTTGTTCACAGGTACCCGGGTGTTTTTGGGACCTGCCCTGAGCTCGGGCTCCCTTTATCTCCAGGAAGAGTGTTCCTTGCAAAAGTTCACACTCGGCAAAGCATTGCCCTGGCTTGCAAAGCACAGCAGCGACGATTAGCGAACGCGCGGCAAAGCGAGGAGGTAATTTGTCGTAACCACATGCATTATTTGTTAAGTTGTTATGAAAAGAGCTCCTTAATTAACCAGTGGCCTGCAGGAAGAGATTTACCGGGGTGTTTGTGCCAGTGGGACTTCCCTGGTGGAAACTCTTGTTCAGAGGAGTTGTCCAAAGGGACAGTGTGGGACCTGTGCCGTTCTCTGGTGGCATCTCACCGCAGACACGGCTTCCTCGCTGGCTACAGATCCCCAGGAGGGGGGGGCAGCGTTTCTCAGGGGTGCTGATGGAACAATTGTATTTTATCTACAGGGCATGTGATTTCAGCCCTTCCTTTCATGTACAGGCTCAGATCTCTCTTTGAGAAGGAAAAGAAAAAAAAAGAAAAAAGGGAGGAAGTCATGCTTTTCTCTTCCCCCACGCGCTGCCGCCGGCTGCTCCTCCCTGCCCTCGGCTGCTTCTCCAGTGTGTAACGCTGGAGTTGTGAACGTCATGGGGCAAGAGGGACCTTGTGGGGAGGGACAGCGGGTCCTGTCACCCCCTGCGCCGCCTCCCCGACTGCACCCGCTGCGAGGGGGGATGTGGAGCCCAACCGCTGCTGGCTGCGAAGAGGAAGCCGCCGCCGAGCAGGGTGGTGGGGAGACAGGGTCACGTGCTGCCGCCTCTCTGCGCCTTGTCCCCAGGGCCACCAGATGAAACGGCTGCTTTTTTGGGGAGGGGGGAGGGGAAAAAAGCTTTCGGAAAGTGGGTCGGGATCCTTCAGCGGTGGCTCCCCCTCTTAACCAGGGGCAGTTGTGGGACCCTCATGGAAAATGGGGTGCAAGGGAGGTGCTGTCCTGCTTCTTGCCGGCCTCGCCGCTCCCTCACCTGTCCCGTTTGACCCCGTTGGCTTTTTGTCCCGGTTCTGTCCCCTCTGGGAGAGCGTGTGTCAGCGCCGCTCCCATCAACGAGGAGTGTCTTTGGCAAGGTTTGGCCGTGGCACGGTGCCCGGCGGTGCCCGCACATGGCTTTGCCGGTGTGGGGCTCTGCCCGGTGCCTGGGGCAGAGCAGCCGCTCCTGAGAACAACTCCCATCCTCTTCCTCCTCTTGCCAAAATGTGATTTACAGCCTCGCAGGAGAGACCGGCAGAACTCCCCACCGAGCTGGTTGGGTGCCGCCGGTGACAGGCGGAGAAGTTTAGGAGATGAGGGTGTTTGCCAGACATCAGGCTTAAATAATGGATCGTTTTCTGGAGTAATTTCAACACCAGCCCGAACGATGGGAAAACGCGCTGCGGGGGTTGCGGGTGCAGAGGCTGTGGGTGATTTCCACGGGAGAGCCTTGATGCTCGTGTGTTAGGTCAAACCACAGCCTTGGTCCCTCTGGCGCGGTGACACCGATGGCAATGCCATCAGGCTGGGGCTTTGCCAGGCTCCGTACTCGTTGCTGTGACGGCTGGAGTGGCTTTTCACTTCCACTTACAGTGACTGGATACAGCCGGGGATGGAGCGCAGCATTCTCTACCCACCCCAGAAATCCCTGATTGCTTCTTGTCACGATATGTGACACAGCTCAGAAACCTGCAGGACCTCGGAAGATCCACCCCTTAGTGCTCTGTTTTAAGGTTTTATTCCTTGCTAGGGCAAGAGCACGGGACACGGGGCAGCTGGTGTCCGGGTCCAGCTGTTCATGAGCGATTCCTGTGCATCCCCTGGGATTGTGCTGGACCGGGATGCATCCCACAGGGGTGGTGGCTTCACTTGGGAAAGTGTGTCCTCCTCAGCTGTATAATCACTTTCTTTGGTGTGTAATCATGGACAAACGGATTTTCCTCTTAGAGAATGATACTTCTTGCCTGTAGCATTAAGAGATTGTGTTAGAAAAGGCTTTTTATTACGGCAGATCTGCTCGGGCTCCCAGCGACGGCAGCAGGTCCTGGGAAATGGGCAAATGGCTCCGTTAAACGGTGTTTCTGCTTCATTTAGAGGGAGCAGATGCCCCCGAGCCTGTGGCTGGTCCCTGCCGTTGTGCCATTTCCTGAGCCGCAGCCGAGGAACTGCCACCAACGTCACAGCGACGCCGTGACACGGGGGCTCCTCTCCCCAGCCACCCTTGCCTTCTGCCTCGTGGGTCCCCAAGGGCTGTGGGCTGTCCCCAACTGAAGAAGAGATGATCAGCACAGGGTCCCCATTTGAACAGGCTGTACCTGGAACGAGAACACAAAAAACAGTAGCAATTTTGTCTGTAGAAGGGCTGGGCAGGGCTGGCGTGTCACCAGCGGGTGACGGTGATGCTGGCAGGGAGGGTGCAGGTGCTGCCCACGCGGTGCCCTGTGGTCCCCACCATGGGGAAGCTGTGGGACCTGCATCTCGCAGTCCAGCAGTTCCCTCCTTTCACATCCTGAAAGAAACAAAAAAGAAGGTGTATTTTCTGCTGCTGTGCAAAGGGTGAGGGTTGGTTTGGTTTTTTTTTTGTAAAGGAACCCAAAACCTGAGTGCCTGCTCCTACGCTGGTGGGCAACCGCAGCCGTGGTTTCCAGCCCTGAGTGGGAGTGTTGGGATGCCCAGGACCTCAGCAGGGTGATGGTGCAGATGGTCCATGCTGGTGTCTGGGTTCAGGATGGATCCCCTTCTCCTCACCATCCCCTGGGGAGGGGATGGAAGGTGCTGAGGAGCACAGGAAGTGATGGATGCAATTCTGGCAATTGTTTTTTGGCTTTCGGGGACGTTTCTGGAGGATGCTTCCTGCTGCCCCTTGGGATGGACGAGCCTAGGTTTGCCGTGGGAGGTTTCTCTCCTCACTGTGTGCTGTGGGACCTGTGTGCCCACGAGCATCACCTCCATCTTCACACCTGTAATTAGCGTGTGCCAATTATTTCTGCCTTTGTGGGATGTGGGAGCAGCCGAGGGCTTGTTGGGGTGACTCGGAGCGGGTGACAGTGCAGGGCTCCTCCTTCAGCTTGGTGATGTTCTTACTTCTCTTGCACTTCTGGGTTTGGTTGGCTTTGCTTCTTTTTTCTTTTAAAAAAGGCGAAGGCTGGGGGAGGGAGAAGACAGCAGTGGGTGGGAGGAAGGTGGGGACGCCTCGGGGAAGCCACCAGGCTGGAGATGGCTCTTGCAGCTGTGGTTCCCTGTAGTGCTGACTGGGAAATGCCAGCAGCCCAGTGCTGGTGGCCAGTCTGGCAGCCGAGAGGACGCGTGGCACGGCCATCTCCCCGTGCTGCTGTGACTTTACCCATTTCCTTCCTCTTGCCACAATCAGATGGGCAAAAAACACGTGGTTGTTTTTTTTTTTTCCTGCCGTTTCTGCGTCCTGGAGGAGGTTTTGCTCATGGTGATGTGGTGCCTGGTAACCTCGATGTCCCATCCCAGCACGTCCCCGTCCCTGCTGAGCCGGCGCTTCCCATTGTGCCTGAAATCTCTGACTCATCCATCTCGTGGCCGGGGCTGAGCTGCTCCGCTCCGGAGCAATCCCTGGCGTGTGGCAGGGGTGGCTGCCTCCTCCCCGGCCTTTTGGCTTTTCTCTTCCCCTCTGCGGTGGCCGCAATCAGCTGCTTCTCCTCCTGCTCTGACCGGCCTCCGAAGCCCAACCCTCCTGCAGTTCAGCTCCAGCTCAATCCCAGCCTTGGCGCGGGATTTAATCCGCCTCCAGTCAGGATCTGCCCTGCGGTGTTGTCCCTGAGGGGGATGGAGATGTCCCCAGGTGGGCTGGCTGCTCCCCAGCTCACTCTACACATCCTTGCCTGCCTGCTGTGGGAGAGGGGGGGATTCTGCCCCTCTGCTCTGCTCTGGGGGACCCCCCCCCTAGTGCTGCCTCCAGCTCTGGGGCCACCAACAGCAGAAGGACATGGAGCTGTTGGACCAGGGCCAGAGGAGGCCCCAGAGATGCTGGGAGGGCTGGAGCCCCTCTGCTGGGAGGGGGGGCTGAGAGAGTTGGGGGG
>JAOTQQ010000041.1:2373822-2389649 GCA_026546715.1 Gallinago undulata | reverse complement strand
TGTTTCCTGTGAGGGTGGCAGAGCCCTGGCAGAGGCTGCCCAGAGAGGTGGTGGAGTCTCCATCTCTGGAGACATTCAACCCCTGCCGGACACTTTCCTGTGGGACCTGCTCTGTGTGGACCTGCTCTGGCAGGGGGTTGGAGGAGATGATTTCCAGAGGTCCCTTCCCACCCTATAGCATTCTGTGATTCTGTGATGGAGATTTGGGTGGAAAAGGAGATATTTTTTTTTTTTTTTGAAGCTTCTTGGCCATCCCCAGGCATGATGGCACCTGCGTTCCCCTTCCACCCGATGCCGTGCCGTGGTCACTTTGCTGACCACCAGTGGGGGGTACGGAGGGCACCTCCGCTCCCTCCTGACCCTCCCTGCTGCTCGGCCTCCTGGTTTCTCATGGCTGGAGCTGGCTGGGAGCTCGGCCGTGGGGTTTCACCGGTGCTCCCGCATCGTGCCTGCCCCGGCGGCTACGCCCGTAATCCCCGCCATGAGGTGGGGCAGGAATTACCTGTTCCTGGGCTGCTCCAACTTGCCCTGGCTCCCTGGGCCATCTCCTGCCTGCCCCGCTCCCTCCCCAGCCCAATCTGGGGCTTGCAGGGCCAGCGTGTTGGCTACTGCTGCTCCCACCAGCTGTGGCACCCCGGGCAGCGGGATGGTGGCAGCAAGGACAACCCATGGTCTGTCTCCAGTTCCCCAAGATAAATATGGGAGGACCTTCCTGGTGGGAAGGTGAGGAATGGGGGCATCTCCCTGATGAGGAAAGGCTGAGAGAGCTGAGGCTCGTTAGCCTGGAGAAGAGAAAGCTGAGGGGAGACCTTATCAATGCTGACAAGGATCTCAAGGGTGGGTTGGAGGAGGATGGAGCCAGACTCTTTCCAGTGGTTCCCAGTGACAGCACAAGGGGCAGCAGGCACAAGGTGGAACATAGGAAGGTCCACTCAAATATGAGGAAGAACTTCTTTGGAGTGAGGGTGGCAGAGCCCTGGCAGAGGCTGCCCAGAGAGGGTGTGGAGTCCCCTTCTCTGGAGATCTTCAAGCCCCACCTGGATGCTCCTGAGTGATGTGCTCTGGGAAGGGAAGTTGGACTGGATGTCTCTAGAAGGTCCCTTCCAACTCTGATGATTCTGTGAGTCAGTGATTCCACGGTGGGAGAAGGTGACCCTCAGAGATAAGGGGTGATGGGCAACACGGTCTGACCTGGCTTCCCAGGATTTGACCCTCATCCCTGCCCCAACACGTGGAATTTTCCCGATGGATGTTTCATTTCAGGGGACGCCCCGGGTGGCCCTGGCTGGCCGCTGCGCAGGGAGGTGACTTGGCTTTCTATGCCAGCTCACGTTGAGCTTCTCACCCACCAACACCCTGAGCCTTTACCAGCTGTGTGTCCTGTCCTTCAGCAGCTGGAAGGGGACAGGCTGGGCATCCCGACACCCTCCTTCTGCTGCTGATCCCTGGGTGCCCCCCTTGCACCCCAAGCTGTGGAACCGGGATGCCAAACTCTCGCTCGGGTTTGCACCCGCTGCCGCACCCCCAAAAAAGTCATTTATTTCCCCAACTCTCGCAGCCTCTGGTCGACCAGCTTTGGACCAAACCCATCACGGGGCTGACGGCGAAGGTCAGGATGGCATTTGGAATGGGGAGGGAGCACAGCGTGGCAAGAAACCCCCATTTTTTGGCCCTAAGCATCAAGAATAGTGGAATAATAAATAATAATTAACAATTCCCCACTGCGAAGCAAACTTCTGCCCAAATTAGCTGGTTTTTAGCAAGAGAAAAGCACTTGCTGCCACCCCCCTCGCCAGCTGTTTGGGAGGGATGGGGGGAGCCCCGTGAGCCCATCGCCTTCACAAGAGGGAGTGAAATTTGGGAGCTGAGAGGGACTTGGGAGAAAGACCGGGATTCGCCTCCGCAGCCGCTCCCAGGAGGAATTTAGATGTTTTCTCCCCTTCCACTTCCAAGCCCGGGACATCCCCGCCGGGACGGCCGGTTACACAGGTCAAAAAAAAAAAAAAAAAAAAAAAAAGCCATGTGAGTATGAAAATCATCTTGAGAAGAGCTGCAACTTAATTAGGTCACATCCTTTAAAAGCAACTTGTGATCTGGCGATGCAAATCACCGCCTGCCTGCGCGCACACACCCGGGGGGGCGAAACCCCCGGCCCGTCCTGGAGCTGATATCGGGGTTTGGTCCTGGGTTCAAGCATCTTTCTGCCCCTGGTATGAGGGGCTACGAGGAGCTTTCAGAGCCAGGTGCCTCCTGCCCACCTTCCTGCTTTCGTTTCGGCTGCGCGTTACGTGTGAGACACGTTGGAGAGATAAAAGAAGGGCTGGGGGGGGATTTTGTGGGGGAAGAAGGGTCCCGGTGCCTCTGCAGGCTCGGGGTGGGAAGGGGGGGGGGCTTGGTGGTGCTGGCCCCCCGTTAAATCAAAGCTCCTCAAGCAGCCTCAGCTGGGAAAGGGGAATAAATCTAATTCACAGCGTTGGACACCGAGGCTGAGCCTGGAAAATCTGAGGGCGGTTAATGAGGAAAGCACGCTGTTGTGATTTCCCACTCCCAACCCACCCACCCCCCCCCAAAGATGAACAGCTGGGGGAAAAATCAGGAGAATTCAGTATCCCTCCAGTTTCGCTGGGAGGTTTGGTGTGGGGGTGTCAGCCTGCCTGTGCCTGGAGCAAAACCACGGTCCGTGCCCCCCTCCCCGAGCCAGGCTGCGGCAGGGACGATGAGGGGCAGGGATGTCGGCACCGGGGCCATAGTCAATGCCGGGGCCGGTGCCGTCGTTCCCACCGGAGCGTTCCCGAGGAGGCGACCGGGCACCGCCAGGGTGTGGGAGGTGGGTCAATATTGACACCCTGGGTTGAGGAGCGGCGCCATTGCCGGCGCCGGTGTTTGCTCCCCGGCTTGGCGGCGCTGAGATTTGAGCCTCCCAACGGCTCCGTGCCGGGGGTGGCCCACGCGTCTCAGCACCCTCATTTTTGGGGGAGAAGAAAAAAAAAACAAACCCAGTGGTTTTACACAACGTGGTGTAAAACCGTGGGGAGAGCTCACCGCTGCCCGTAGGGTTTCTCAGAACCTCCCCCCCCCCAATATCTCTTGCGGCATCCGGGATCAAACAACTCTCCACTTCCAACTTTGCAGCCTCTGGAAAATGAAAAGGGAACCTTCTCCCAACCCCACCAGTGGCTTTTTCCACCAGATCCCCGTGCTCCTGCCTCCTGCGACCCACCTCTAGACGTCTCGGCTGTTTGCAGCCAAACACGGGCTTTTAGGTCTGGGTTTGGGAGGAGAAAGCAGGGCCACAGCTATATTGCTTGGCAACAGATTTCCTTCCCAAAAAAAAAAAAGGAAAAAAAAAAGAAAAAAAAAAAGAGAAAAACCCAACCCAAACCCAAGTGTTATATATAATTCAGTGGAAAGGCCCGCAGGCAACACCCTGCAAACGCTGCCGGGGCAGTGGGAGCTGTGAGAGCTTTGTGGAGGGGATATTTTGGGAAGCTGGGGGCTGGTGCCGGGAAGAGAGGGCTGCCGGGATGGAGGGGTTGCTCCCAAGGCTTCGCCCTCCCGTAAAGAAAGGGCACAAGCACCCGGATCCAGCCCTTGAGCCTCCCACAAACCGAGCGAGGATGGTGTGTCTGCCCAAAAAACCCACCCTGCAGCCCCAGGAGCCACGGCAGAGCCCCTTTTCCTTGCCATGACCCCCCCCCCCAAGTAGCCATCGAGCAGCATAAGGGGGCTTTACCTTAAGCAGAGAAGGGGACGCTGTGGCTCCAGTGCGAGGGGTTTGATCTGGAGTAAAACACCGGCTCCAAACAGGCGTCAGGTTTGGGAAATCCATGCAGGAGCAGGTCGGGCTCCCGGCCGTCCCCATCTCCTCCAGGGTTTTAGGTGGTACCATCCTCCCTGCAGCCCTGGGTTAAGCAGCCCAAGAAGGGGATGTTTTTAGCTGGGGCTCCAGCAGACACCAATTATAGATCAATCTTTACAATTTTTTATATATATATGTATGTGTATATATATATATATATATAAACCTCTGCAATTTAAGCTGGGAACAGCCATTGGGGTTTTTCCCGTGTGTGTGTGTGTGTGTCCCCAGTCTCTCCCCCTTTCTGCTGCCCTACCATTGCTTTCGCAGCAGCTCTCCCCCAGTTTGGCACTGGGCTGGGGATGCACGGAGACACCACCCCACCCCAACGTGCTTTTTGGGCAGAAGCCATGTTGGCACTGCCGTGCCGGGCTCCGGTGGCCGTCCCCAGCAGCGTGATGTTCCACCAGCAGCAGCAGTGGAACTTTGGGTGAGACTTTGGTTGAGCTCTAATTTACATCAACATTTAAAGGCATTTTTGCATCCAGTGCCTGACCACGGCCCGCAGCCGAGCCGATCGAGCGCGTTAGAGGTTGGCTCTGCTACAGAACCAGCATCCTGCGTCTTTTTCTTTTTTTTTTTTTTTTTTTTTTCCCCAAGCTTTCCAAGCTGACGGAGCAGTTGGCCTGGGAAGATGCTCGGGGAGGCTCCCGCTCGCCGCGCTGGATCACCCGGCTCTGGCAGCTGCTGGTCCTCCCGCTCCTCTGGCTTTTTCCAGCCACGTTTCGGTGGGAGGGAGCCTCCTCCAAAAGGCTGATGGAGGTTCTGGCCCCTCTGGGGGATGCCGAGCCCCCGAGCTGGTGCTTCCCCTGGAATATGGAGCAGGAGCCTGCAAATGAACCCGCCACGTGCAGCCCCCTCCTTCCTTCCCGGCAGGGTCCTTGCCAGGAGCAGCGATGCCAGCGCAGCTGGAGTCTGGGTTTCCTTGTGTCCCTTTTTTTAGGAGGCAGCTTCACGTCTAGCATTAATTGCTTTCTTAATTACTATCGTCACCCTCCCATGGTGTCTCGCAGGGAGCGCTGAATGACACACTTGTTTGTCACGCTGGATCACCCGGCTGTTGGGGTTGGGTTGTTGGTTTGGTGGATTTGGGGTTTTTTTTTTCCCCCCAACCCTGTTTATTCATTAGCCGGCTTCACCTTCCGAGCCCACGGGATTTAATATTTTTGTTCCAGTTGGCGAAGACTTTATCGACCGTGGAGAGAGGCGGGAATCATCACCACACACCCGCCAGGCAGGGGGAGATGCTGGGGTGGGGAGGGAGCAGCCGGAGCCGCGGCCCCGAATCCAGAGGGAACTGGGGAAGCGGCGACTCGGGCATCACTTTTTCCCTCCTCCATCCCACTCGCCGAAGCCTTTGGCGCCGAGCGGAGCCCGGGCAGGGGCTGCCTGTGCTCACACATTCCTCGGCCGTGCGATCAGACCGGAAAAGATTGCCTTCAGCCCAGGAGCCGCAGCGGGAAAGGGGGGGAAAAGCCAGGGAAAAGCTGTGCCTTCTCCGAGGCGAGAGCGCTGCAGCCTCCAGAAAAGCTGCAGTCAACACTTTGTTTGATTTTTTTTTTTTTAATATTTTTTTTTTTTTTTTTAGGAGGTGCGGTGCTAAAAGAGGAAGCGCTGAGGCACACGGGGTTGGAAAGACCTAGATGGAGTGGGGAGGGGGTGGAGGGGTGCGGTGTGGGGGGGGAAGTTTTTATTTTGGCAAAATCCTCCTCCTGCTTGCAAATCGCAGCAGAAAGGCTCTTGTGCTCCACGAGGAGCTCCTCGCTTTCCGCCTTTGCATCGCAGCCCCTCCCAAGATCCCGCTACGGAGATGCCACCAAGCTTCTCCCATGAGTCCCGACGTCCTTACTCGCCTCTCCCATCGTGGCCGAGGTGCAAAGCACCGGCACAGCTTCGGAGCCACCCAGGGTGGCTGAGAGCATCTCACCCCACCAGGAATCGCTCCCTCCCAGGGCCAGGTCAGCAGGGCAATGCCCAAACCTCATCCCATCTCAACCGTAACCAGCTCCAAGCACCCTCCCCGTGATCGTACCCCACCACACATCGGGGCCGGGGAGGTCCTGAGGGGCAGCAGGTTTGCAACCCAAAGAGCCAGCCCCGTGGGGAGAGTTTTGCTCTGGTCCCTCAAGCCTCCTGCTCCAGCTTCCACCTCCAGTCCCCCTCTAAGCAGCAACCCCAGGTTGGCACAGCCCAAACTCAGCCACCCCGTGCCACCAACACAGCCCCAGACCTCACCATCACGGTGTTTGGCAACGCCAGGGTGGCCAAGCAAGTGTCGCTGCTCCAAGAGCTGGGGCTCTGAGCATCATCGGGGCAGGACCGGCCACAGGGCACCGGTGGGACCAGGAGGGGTGGCAGGAGTGGGGCTGAGCCCCCCCCATCCTCCCCCCGGCCTGGAGCTGGGCTTTGGTGCTAAAACAGCTTCACCCGGAGCGGTGCCGCGACGGGGCCTCGAGAGCATCAGTCGCTCACCGGCGCTGCACCAGCATTTGCATAATTTCAATTATGTTTCCAAAACAGGGAACAGGCTCTGACAACAGCAACTCCACAGCACCTTGAAAAAGCAGAGAAGATGGGGAAAAAAAATATATAAAAAAAAAAATCGTCACCTGGGACCTGCCAGCCCTGCAAATGCCTTCCCCTGGCACCAACTCCGAGGTGTCGCTGCGGTACGGGAAAGGACGCAGCAACCCAGGGTTTGCCAGTGAAACCAGTGGAAATAAATAATGTTTGAGGAAGAAAGAGCCCCCCCCCATACACACCCAAGGCACTGCTCTGCCTCCCTGCCCGGTACCTGTCACCTCCATCCTCTCCCCCACCCCCTGCCTCCCCCAGGAGCATCCCAGCTTCTGCCTGTCCCCATTTTCCCCTACACCGGGAGGCAAAATAAAAACCAGGGCTGATGGAGCCAGCTGTGGGGGGTGTGTGTGTGTCCCCCTCAACCACCACCACCGCCACCTCCTCCCCGTGTCTGCCACCGGCGTGTTGAGACATCGCTGCCTACGAGGAGGGCGCAACAGGATATTTATTCCTCATTAGTCACCTCACCCTCCCTATCTGTCATCCGCAGGCGCCCCGGCTTGAACTGCAGGTTTGGGAGCTCGTACCCACACAGCCACGGCATGGCCATCCCGGAACCTTCCCCCGTTTCCCCCTCCCCCCCCCCAACAGGTATTTTTGGCAACCTGGGGATGCCGGGGGGGGGGGGGTCGGCAGGTGTTAAAACATGTCTGCCAACCCGATGCCTTAAATAGCAGCTTCTTTTTTTAAGGTGGGGAGGTGGGTCAGAGCTCGGGTCTAAGCCTGCTTGCCATAAGTCCTCTCCGGACTGCGGGGAAATACTCCGGGTCTCCTCATTAAGCAGCCCGCGGTTCGTTAGCAATCCGAGCTTCGGAGGAAGCCACGACCTTCGGAGGAGAGACATCAAATCATAAAACCCTCAAAAGTGATGGGAAGCTCCAGTTTTGTTTTGATTTTTTTTTTTTTTTTTCTTTTCCCCTTCCAAAGGCCCCAAAGCAGCCCTGGCTGCTGAATAATGCATCAGGCTGCCGGGAAGTTGGCAAACAGCGGGCGGAACGAGTTAATCCACAGATCCCGCTGGCTCGGATGCCAGCGCTCCTCCAGCCTCAACGGGATTAACCAGTTTCACTACTCGGAGAGCCTGGAAGTGGGGAAGGAGAAGCTGTGTGGCCCCTTCTCCCCCATAGCACGGCGGGGCTGGGGGGGGGACATCGGCACGGTGGAGAGGCAACCAGGAGCAAAAGCAAGGACGGTGCTGGAGCAAGGGATTTCAGGCCATGCCATGACCTGGAGGTCTCGGTTGAAGGAAAGCCATCTGCAGCTTCAACCAAGGTGAAAACCTGTAGCTTGTCCTCGAGGGGAGATGCACACACCACCCCCCCCCCCTCCATAAATCATTAACAGGGTTCACGGTGGAAAAGGAAAGCTGGGAAGCTTTGGCACAGTGTTTGAGAGCGTAACCTTGCATCAAGGGGAAGAACGCAGCTCGTTCCTTCGTTAGGTATATCAGCCAAACAGGTAATGCAGGAGTGAGATCCTGAGATTGCGGCTGCAAGGCTGCAGGCAGCATTACTTAAGGGAGAATGTGTCACTGCCCTGGTCTGGAAAATCCCCGTCCCTCCCTAAAGAGGGACAGAAAGCCGCAGGTAAGGTGGCCAGAAGCAGGTCCAGGGCAGGAAGGTGCCTTTGCAGCTGCAGGGGGACCGGCGGGAGCAGCCCAGGAGCATCACCAGCGCCGGGGCAGCAGCGTCCCAGCCGGGCCCGGGGTGACCCTGGCTCGCAGGAGCCACATACTCAAGATGCTCGGGAGGCAAAGGCTGGAGGGCTTTGCCTTCGTTAACCAGTCCAAGGTTGTAAGACGAGCCGGAGGGAGATCCAGGGACGGCCGGTTGGCAGCGGTTCAACGCCTTCCACACCGCAGGGGCCGCACGCCAGGCACTCTCAATCGGGCCCCGGGCTGGGCTGGGCTCCTCTTCCAGCCACCAAGGTGCCGGGGCAGCCGCTCCCCAGCCTTTGCACCGGGAAGCAGGAGGAAAATCCTGGGAGGGAGAGCCAGAGCCAAATCACTGCTTCGGCTGCAGATCCTCCTGCTCCGCGGCGCGAGGCGGGCACGGGGTTTGGTTACAGCCAGGGCAGCGGATGGAAAGCCACCGGTACGTGATAGGAACAAAAAACCAAAAAAAACCCCCCAAAAAACCCAACACACCAAAGCTTCCCCGGAGAGCTGGGTCGCTTCCAGCCTCATCCAGCCCCCGTGGGGAAAGGGCGTTCTGGCAGATGTTAAGCTAATGGGATAACTGCACCGGCCCGCCTCGCTCCGCTGAAAGTTAACAGCCATGGGGGCCAGTGCCAAGCCCCCCCCCGCAGCCCCCACCCCAGCCCTGCTTTCGAAAGGGAAACGTAGAAAGCTCCTCGGGACAAAAATAGCAAATATTTTTAACAGCGTGAGGACTACGCGACCCCCCGTTCCGCGCGCACAAAGTGCAAAGTCATAGAATCATACAGAATCGTTTGAGTTGGAAGGGACCTTAGAGATCATGGAGTTCCTGGGCAGGGACACCTCCACTAGAGCAGGTTGCTCAAAGCCCCCAAAGTCTCCTCTGGAGGAGATGTGCCAAGCCAACGGGACTCTCGGGTCCCCAGCCATCAGCACCAGTGTCGGTTCCACCTGCCAGCCTTCTCCCAGGGCAGCAAACCCAGCCAGCTCCCACCCTGCACATCACGAGTTCCTTCTTCCAATACCAGCTTCAAACAAAAGCTGGAAGTACTTTGGAGCTGGTGTCAGTCTCAGATGCTTTCCTCCACTCCTCCCCATCCCCAGAAGCGATGGTCCCGGCAGGTGCTGGCCACCTGCCCCTTTCCCCATGATGTCCCGTCCTCTGATGGACCCTCGTGGGCTTGGGGACAAGCGCTGCTGCAGCTCAGGTGGGTGAAGAGCAGCAGAATCTTCTCAACCACTCCTAGTTCAGCCTGGGAAGGTGCTTCCCTCGCTACTGAGGTCTGCCCACCCGCTCCGTCCTGCCCTCCTGCAACCCCAGGGGCTGAGCCCAGCAGAGCATGAGCTGCCCCGAGGTCTTTCATTTCTCCCCCCCCTTAAAAAAAACGTGAAACGAGAGCGCACTCCCATAAAACAGCCAAATGGCAGCGTAACCCCCATTATATTTCACACAAGGAATCCATTCTAGGCACGGACACAGGAACCAAGTTCAGAAGTTCAAGCTGGTTACCTACACCTCGCCTGCCTTCTCTTTGAGTGAGGGTTTTTTTTCCCCTCGGCTCTGGAGGGGCAGCTGGGGGGGGCACAAGGGGCACCTATGCCAAGCATGGAGCTGCTGGTGGTTCCCCTCGAGGCTGCTGGAAAAAAAAAAAAAAAAAAAAGAGTGTTTCAAGCCTTATCAATTTCCAAGCATTACCAATTTCCACCTCTCACAAAACAGACACCCATTAAATCCCGCTTGAGTGTTTTTTCCTAAATACCGCTCTCCTAAAGGCTCCAGCCGAGGAAACCAGCACCAGAGGAGCGAAGAGCATCCCCTGGAAGGCAAAAAGCATTTTTCTCTGGAGGCAAAGCAAGGGCCTGAGCCTGTTAAACCGCTGCGAGACTCACTCTGAGGCTGGAGGACTCCGCAGATGACTCACATCTTTACTTTTCTTTTTTTTTTTTTTTTTTTTTTTTTCCCCCTCCTCTCTCTCTTTTTAGGTTGAAGGAGGCCAGAGATACCTGTTCTTAAGCAAGAGCAGAGCAACTTCCTGGCCAATACCCAGTCTGACGCCCGTGCAAAGCCGCCTTTCGCTCGCAGAGGCTCGGGGCGCTCTGCGGGGACCCGGCCCTCGCTGCCGTGACTCAGCCGCCTCGCCCCTTCGGAAAACCGGCGGCGGGGCTGGAATTACCCTGCTCTTCCCCCCCCGGCTCCCCCTTTATGAAGGGGGGAGACACACACAGACTGCGGTGCTCCAGTCACCCACCTCGGCCTGAAGCCCCCAGAGCGGCTGCTTGGGCGTAATTCTGAAACTCGGGGACCTGAGCGGCGCCGTGCTGGGGACACCAGAAGAGGAACTGAGTTAGGAAGGGACGATGCCACTAGCTCACCCTTGAAAGCTGATGGTTCCCCCTTCCAAGGTGAGGGGAAAGCTTTTTGCCTTTTTTTTTTTTTCCACTCCCCCAAAAAAGCGCCAAAGCCAAAGTGATTCCACACACTGAGCCCTTCAGTTTGTGGAATCCAAGAAATAAAATCCAAGATAAAAAGCACAACCGGGCGGCAGTGGGAAGCCTCAGCCACGGCGCCCACACCATGGCTCCTTCCACGCTCCAGACGGAGTTCCCCACTCCCAGAAGGTCCCAGCTCCAGAGTGAATTCCCCACTCCTGGAGGGTCCCAGCTCCGGAGTGAGCTCTCCACTCTCAAAGGGTCCCCTTCTCCAGAGCAAATTCCCCACTCCCAGAGGGTCCCTTCTCCAGAGCGAGCTCCCTACTCTCAAAGGATCCCCTTCAGAGCAAGTTCCCTGCTCCTGGAGGGTCCCAGCTCCAAAGCGAGTTCCCCACTCCCGGGGGGTCCCTTTTCCCATTCCCAGCCACAAGGGAAACAACCAACACTCAGGTCCACCAGCGAAGCGACCGGCCACCGCAGATCTTTCATCCAGCTGTTTTGAGGATGAAACTATACTTTTTTTTTAACCCCCGACAGGTTCCTCTGGGAGGACTATCATTATCAGCGGGGTTAATTTCCAATTAGGGATGGCGGGCACGTTTTTTTCCAAGCCTTGTCCACGAGGATCGCATCCCTGTGACTGGGAAAAGGGAGCGTGAGTCACGGCGGGGCCGGGCGCTCCTGGGACTCACACTGACCGCTGCCCTAACGAAGAGCCGATCAGGAACGATAAGCCCTGAAAAAAAATATGACTGAACTACTACAACGAGAGTGACACAGGAGTCGATTCCGCCGGAGCCTCGTCTCCGAACTCCGAGGACGTTTAATTAATTAAAGTCAGAGTAAGTTCGTTTGCACAGCCGCACCCTCGACTGTCACGCAAGGAGGACAGAGCCCAGCCTCGACACCCCGCCAGAAAAAGGCTCCGGGAGGATCGCAGCTACTCCCACCTGCCTGAGTCATGGTTTTCCTGCCCGTTCCCAAAAGCTTTGGGAATCCACGCCCGGCCTCACACCTGCGGCTGCTGGGAGCAACCTCAGAACCTCCGCCGTCCCCACCATCAGCACAAACCCCTGTCCAAGGAGTCCCAGCCCTTGGTGACCCTCGGGCCCTTCCATGCCACAGGCAGCACAGATGTCCCCCCGGGGGACTCTGTCACTCCACGAGCCACCCCTATACACTCATGGGCCCCCATGGCTCCATTCTCTGCACTGGCCCCAAATCCTCCCTTTCCGACCGAGTCATTTCTTGCGTGAAACACGGGACCCTCCGGTCCCTCCCGCGGAGCCGGTCACCTTCCCGAGCTCCGGGGAACTGGCCCCCCACCAGGCAGCGTAAATTTGACGCTCCAGAAGTTTGCTGGAGATGGTTAACTGCGAGTGGGAGTATTAAAGGAGTATCATCCTTTCCACTTATAAAAATAGTCACTAATCTCAGTCCCACAGGAACCACAGACAGGCTTCCAAAGCCGGGAAATACAGAACAGAGACCTCTTTATGCCGGCAGAACGCTCTACTCCAGCATCATATTGCCCCTTTCTGTTTCTCTCTTCGTTAAATATAAGTAACATACCAGGAGAGCTCCGCTGTATAATTGCTTTATTTTCTGCTTATTAGTTCTTTACCAACACTACAGCCATATTGAGAACACAAAATTCCTGGTTACTTTAGTCAGGGAGATCACAGTCTACAAACTCATTCACTTATCAGACACGATTAACGCCATTCAAAACTTACTCCATAAATTCACATGAACACAAATCGATGCACTTCAAAACTCCAGATTAGGTCGTTTGCTTGTTTTTTGTTTGTTTGTTTTTTAAAAAAAATAAAATCATAGGATTTCTTACAGATTGCCACTTTATCCTACAGGCTACGTTTGCTGCCTGATAGCCACTAGATCATGGTGAGGTTCAGCTACAACCTATAAAGGACATGTTGAAAGTGAAACCTTTTATATTTTGTTCAGTAGCGATGGCCATTTATTTTTGAAGTCGCTGCCACATGTTTCAGTAACTTTTTCTCTCCCCCCATAGCCCCCCCCCCCAAAAAAAAAAGACATTAAAAAAAAATTCAGAAGCATAATCAAGTTTCCTTTCACCTACAAAAACAGAATAACAAAGTTACTAAGGAAATACAAAATTGTGAATTCAACTTAACACAGAGTCTAGCAAAGAAGTCTGCCCCAGCACTTGAAGAGAAAACAGAGTAAATCAACTTAGACGAAAAATGAAGTTATTGAAGTTTTCATGTTGACTGAGAATAGATTTAAGAAAGTTCAAGAACCATTAAGAGAGCTTCAAGTTTTCCAGTTTAGGCATTTACTTTGTGCTTGGCTATTTTATTTATGCTCCAGAAGAAAACAGTAACCATGTTCTTGTAATTTTTAGTCTTTATACCACCACACTATTTGTTAAGTTACATCAACAGAGAGAAATAAAATAATAATAATAATAATAAAAAAGCTAGAAAATAGAGCAATGATATTCCAATGGCAAAAAGCCTTGAGTGAAAAAAAAAAACCAACAAACCAACTCACCTCTTCGTCTTTAGAGCTGAGATTTAAGAGTTATTCTACATTAAGCTTTTGCAGACTCTCTTTTAAGTTAGGAAGGCGCAGAGTCAATCAATGCTCTATCTTCTGGCATCAAGATCCCATTCAGTCCCATTTGCCACCCACATCCAGGTAAGTCTTTTGGAACCATATCCTAAAGGAACTTTTAAGTGGTCCAAAGCATTCCATTTCCGAAGCGAATCCAGTATTTTTATCTTCCCCTACATCTTTGGTAAGAGCTCCATATACAATGTACTTAGCGCGCAGAGTCAACACTGCAGAAATGTAGTGTAATGCCCCCCATTTCACGTAAAACTCATAGCCTTGGAAAATTAAAAATGAAAAAAGAAAAAAAAAAAAAACACCAAGCCATTTTCTTCTGGTTTTGTAGCATACATTCCTAGAATTCCCCAATGGAGTTTAACTCCTTGAGGAAATCTGAAGTTAATCCTTAAGGCTGAATAAGAACCAGCTGCTTGAATATTTTTTTGCACCCAGCATTAATACTTGATTGAGTTTTTATGCTAATACTTCTTCTGGGTGGGGTTTTTTTCTTTTCTTTTTTGCCAGTCACATCTGCGAGCTGTGACATGGCAAATGAGCTGCTTGCCCTTTAAGAACTAATTATGGAAGTTTACATTCATAGTCGTATACTCTCTCTCATATACTCTCTCTCCCTCTCTCTCTCCTCCCTGCTCTCATTAGTAGTTCCTCAATGGGCTTCAGACATCCAACACAGTTCCCTTCCTGCAGGACAGCAACAACTACATGTGGGAGTTCAGTCTTGGAAAACTAAAGCGAAATGAGCGATTTTTTCCTCAAAATGGCTATTAGTCAGATGTCAGAACTACTGAGCTCAACTCTAGCTACGGAAGTCTACAAAATGGAAAAAAAAATTTAAAAATATTTTTTTTTTTTTCCTTTCTCCACTCCATGCGTGTCAGAGAGAACCAGAAATCCTTTTAAGATCTGGATGTCTGCAACTGCCTTGAGATGAAAGCAACTTGTCTCCATTGCAAGACAGGCAAGTCGGTGCTAAGACTTTTGCCTAAACATCTGCAACTGGAAGTCAAACTTGTTGCAATGCTTCCACCTTATTGCTGCATTTTCTAGAAGGAAACTTGCACTGAAATTGGAGACTTGA
Organism: Gallinago undulata; assembly: GCA_026546715.1. Taxonomy (NCBI): domain Eukaryota; kingdom Metazoa; phylum Chordata; class Aves; order Charadriiformes; family Scolopacidae; genus Gallinago; species Gallinago undulata. The sequence continues at coordinate 2,375,426 of JAOTQQ010000041.1, read as the reverse complement.
CAGGAGCAGTAAAAACTGCAGCTAAAACATCATTTAAGTTGGCAATGCGAGACAAAAACTCCACAGTATCTACCCTGGAACTGTTACATCATTCATGTCTTATTTGCTATATGGTTGCTATGTGGTATGGGGAACTCATTTGCATCCCTTCTCATGCATGATGTATGGTTCAGAACTTCACAGCTGACATTTCAAAGCAAGTTCTTAACATTACCTAGTTAACATTATGCCTGATATGCACTTTGAACGCGTTACAATGGTATTCTCACTACCTGCCACTCTGGGCAAGGATTCATTTCACTATTAGTCTGAGATACGAAGACAGACCGAGAGTCACTACTTGGTTACAGATTAACAGAACTTTTTTTTTTTTTTTAAAAAAAAAAGTCCTTAATATAAAAAGACAGACTGCAGTTTGATTTTAAGCAATAATTTTCAGTTTACTAGATGAAGTCGACCTATCAACATATTCTGCATGAATGCAAAAAAGTAGCAATCTACAGCAAGTGATAGAAGAAAAAAAAATATAATAATATATAATCAAAAAAGTAGAACCAGAAAGCATACACTGAAAACAGTACCCCTCCCCCAACCATCCCCCAAAATAATCAAACCATCTTAAGGGCTATCAAGAGAGAAGGAAAAAAAAAAAAAAGTTACTTAGCAAGTCTACAATGTGTCTTTCCCCTGTTTGCTGGAAGTCTGCCATAGCATCTAGTGCTTGTGTTCATGTCACATTTGGAGATTAGAGCATCCTAACGCCAAGCAAGAAGAGTTAAAACAGGAATCCAGTCAAGTGTGCAGAAGGAAAGGGTGGAGAACTGGAGAAAGGTCATCATAATCCTATGGATGCTTTTTCTTTTACTTTTCAGTAGAGAATCATTCTTCCAGAAAGCCACGTGGGTTATTTTTTAATTTTTTTTCTTTAATTCTTTGTAGACTAAATAGTTATTCTCTCATTAGGATTTATAATTGGATGTTAACCATGTCAGCCCTTCATAGAGTCCATCCCCTGTAGTAGCACAGGAGGGCTGCACGTACCAATTCCTATCCCTGATTCGGGTCAGGCCCAGTTTCTCCTGGATTTCATGGGGTTTCATGGCATCAGGCAGGTCCTGCTTGTTGGCGAAGATGAGGATGATGGCGTCCCGCATCTCCCTGTCGTTGATGATGCGGTGGAGCTCCTGGCGGGCCTCGTCGATGCGGTCGCGATCGGCGCAGTCCACCACAAAGATCAACCCTTGCGTGCCCGTGTAGTAGTGCCTCCAGAGGGGACGGATCTTGTCCTGGCCCCCGACATCCCACACGTTGAACTTGACGTTTTTGTAAGTAACCGTCTCCACGTTGAAGCCCACGGTGGGGATGGTGGTGACGGACTGGCCCAGCTTCAGTTTGTACAGGATGGTGGTCTTACCGGCCGCGTCCAGACCCAGCATCAGGATCCGCATCTCCTTGTTGCCGAAGATCTTGGACAGCACCTTGCCCATCTCGGCGGCATCCAAGGGGCCCGGCGCCTCCGGGGATGGGTGCAGCCCCAAAGTCTGGGTGACACTGCAAGTAGTTCCCAGGGAAGCTCCCAAAAAACAACACTTGTTCTTGCACAC
>JAOTQQ010000041.1:2346273-2358528 GCA_026546715.1 Gallinago undulata | reverse complement strand
TGGGGCCACATCTGTTTCTTTTGTCACTCACGTTGTCACATTTGGCTTTGCCACCTTTTTCCTAGTTCTTTATTTGAAGCTACAGAGTTTATATGGCTTCACCCTTTCTAATATCTTATCCCAAGGCAGGCAGTTTGCCACCCATGTTGAGTTTCCTACACTCTTCAGTTCAGAAATTTTCCCTCTCCCCTTTCAAATGTAAAGGTTTCATTCCATTTTGGCCATCCTTCCTGTATACCCTCAATCTGTCTTCTACCTTTCCTGGTTCCAGATGACCCAAAGCATCCTTAAATTTGTAAGGAACATGGGACCCATGAGCTGAGACTCAGCTGTGAGGATTTCTGAGAGGGCCACCGTGGGAGTGTCCTTGTCATCTGCTTTCCCTGGACTCTGCCTCCTGAATTTGGGACCACAACTCCCTCCCTCTCCCCAAACTCTCTGAGGATGGGCTGTAGTTTCACAGCCCTCATAATTTCAGTGTGAATATAAATTTCATTGTGAATGTTTCCTACACATGATCTTTTTTTTTTTTTTTTTAACAGCTTATGGAGCCACTCTCATTGAGCATTGCCTTATAGAAGCTGGATTTTCTGGTTATGTCAAAATAGATCAGCACGTGGAAAGTAAAGGTGGGTAGGAAATAACATTTTAAAGGCTGTACTATATATATAGTAATTTTTATGCCTATGCAGTATTTTTTTCCAAAGAGATAACTAGTTCTTAAACCTGTAGTTCTGACCATACGGTTATATGTTTTGAAGTTGATAGGTTGGGGACCAACCTTGTTCACATTAAAACTCTTGAATTGTGCATATATTGGAGAAAAAACACGAGACTTCTCCTATAGCCTAAGTGGTTTTACAGTCAGGTGAATTCTAGCTGTGTAAAGGGATGTTTTACAGGAATCCTGTATAGAAGACTTGGCATCAAAGTCTTCCTTTATCTACAGCAAACACGGTGGGGTTTGATAAAGTAACAGCTTTACATTTTTTAGGAAATTATGGATTTGGGTATTAAAGTCAGAGTCGATTTTTCTGCAGGTTTGGTTTTTTTCTTACGTGCGTTATATTTTCCATAAATCATAAGGATTTTTTGCTTCCTCCTGCATTACAGTGCTGTAATAAATCAACTTTGTAACAGACAAATAACTTCCCACAGCTACAGGTTTATGCTTTGCCTCTGTAGTTTTATTTTTATAAAGTGCCAGCATTTGTGTGGTCTTTTTTTTTTTTTCTGAAACTCAAATAATTACGTCTTAGAAGTACTTGTAAAGATTTTTTAATTAAAAATTCCCCAAATATCAAATGCATACTGAGGTCCCCATTTAAAAGGAACAGTATATGCTGTAGTGAAGCACCAGGCGTAAAGGATATCTGCTATTTTATTTCTGGGACACTCTAGAATCCTACTTTCCGTGGTTAGGTTGGTTGGACCCCCGTTGCTTTAGGCACTGAATTGGAAGAGCAGTTGCCTGGGCCTTTTGTTGGTCTGCTGTTGTGCTGAGTTTATATAAACATATCTTTCTGTTCTAGGTGTTTTAAAATATTCCTCTCCCCTCTCTCTTTAGAAAATATTGAAAAAGTGCTCGCTGCTTTAGAGAAAGCAGAAGAATATATGACACTAACTGACAACTTCAGTGGAAAGGTGGGTCTCAGCGGGCGGCGTGGTTGTCGGTTATGCAGGAATTGCAGAGTTAAACTGGAAGGCAGGTATTTTTCAGCACATGCTTGTCCCTGTTGTTACCAACCACAGATTTTATTCGGTGAGCTTGGGCTCCAGGTAATGATGGGGAATAAAAATTGCTTCCTTGCACTTGGATGGACGACAATTAAATAACTGACAAGCAGATTATGGAGGTCCTGTGATAATTGTGCTTTAATAGCAGGTAACGCTGCCCTGCACGTAGACTGCATTTCTGTGAGAAGCTGTAGGATAGCCCTGAGGTTTGTAAGAGAAGTTCACCTTTTTTTCCAGAAGAAGTTGGAGTTAAGACAAGCCAGGGGATCAGGGCTTTACTCAGTCAATCCCGTTTAGAATGATTTACTGTCTCGTGCTGAGGCACCCACAACTTGCTGCCTTGCCAAGATAAGGGGGATCCTTTCCAAAGACAAATGCTGATGACATATTTATGTATTCTTTTAGGGTTATATTATCCAGAAGAGGGAGAAAAAGCCAAGTCTGGAACCAGATAAGCCAGCAGAAGATATCTACACGTAAATATTTGAAGTATTTATTTCTTTTTCTACTAGTCTGCATAACATAAATTAGTTTTCAGGTGATAATATCAAATGTGTATTTTACAGATATGAGGAATTTCATCCTTTCTTGTTTTCTCAACATTCAAAATGTCCGTACTTGGAATTTGACTCATTCAATAAGGTACAGTGCTTTTGCTGATACTGTACTTAAGTGCTTTAATTGACTGATGCTAAAAAGAGTAATTGAAATACAGTGCAAAAGTTGTTAATGAAAACATAGACCTTGGAAGAGATGATTAATTTTATTGATAAATGTTTTATGCAGAAAAGGCTGGCTAACCCAGGGCCTTTAGGCTGCTGCTGAGCAGTCTTGGCTTTATTTCATGAACCCAGTTAGATCCTGTAGCTGAAATAGAGGATGTGGCACTGAGCAGAGGTGCGTGTGGAACTCTAAAGAAGGTGGCTGTTATCAGTCCTGGTCAAACATTTGGTAGTGGAGAGTTCAGATGCTGAGTTATCACTGGAGGCAAACAGTAGTCACAGTCATTGCGTTTATATTCTTCCTGTCACTACTTTGAAAGCTTCAGGGACCTGATTTAGTATTTCCTTAAGTATTGTCCTTCCTGGTCCTTGACTCGTTAACATCTGAAATCGTTAACTATGTGTTGTTCCTGACCTTGATCTCCAGAATTCCCATTTCACTTTCCTGCCCTGCTTCCTGGCTGAATTTGTGTCATCTCCTTCACAGCTCTGATCTAAGCGGCCTAAAACTTTCCTCTTCTTTTGTTTTAAGTACAGTGTTTGACATCTTCAACACCGGGAGCAGTTCTCAGGCATACTTTCTAGGATTTTTGTGTTGGTTTTTGTTGGTTTTTTGTTTTTTTTTAAACTGACATACTGAAGCAGCAGGAATTCAGGACAGACAGTTCTATCATTGCAATCATTTAATCTGAAGAGCACACTGTGTCAAACAGCAGCTTCTTTTTCATCGTTTCTTAGCAAGAAACGTGAGCCATAGTTTGGCCTCTTACTTACTTGTGTGTAGCCCCTGGTTTGCAGCAAGATGTACCCTTGAGTGACTTTCTGAACTCATCTCCTGTGAAGGCAAAATCAAGGAAATTACTGAACCCTGTTTTAGTGTCCGCCTCTTTTTTTAATGCTTTGCAGCCACCTTTCTGGAGCAGAACCTCCTCTGCCTGCTGATTGCTGGTCTAAGTGCAACTTGGAGATTCTTAAAGCTGGTTTTCTCTTGCAGGCAACAGATGAGTTCTACTCCAAGCTAGAGGGACAGAAAATTGATCTGAAAGCACTGCAGCAGGTATGCTCTCGTGCAGGCGTGGGGCAGCTGAGGAGGCTCCCTGACCTTCAAATGCTTCATTAGTTCTTGCTGCCTGGAGTAAAGGAGGTGTCATTCCTTATTTTTGCTATGGAAACGCTGAGTTGGTGGTGGTGGTCAGGATTCTAAGGTGTAGAATGTAGCAGTTGGATCTGCTTGGAATACAAAAAATAGCATTAACAACAATATTTTGGAGACTCTCTTACGCGGCTGTATTTTTCTGTGCTGGAACACTCTATTGAATGTTTTGCAGCGATGAGATGACAAGATGCCATTTTTATATTTATTTTTCCATCTTTCTTGTTTTTGAAAGGAAAAACAAGCATTGAAGAAACTGGAAAACGTCCGTAGGGATCATGAGCACAGACTAGAAGCTCTTCAGCAAGCTCAGGTAAGACTGGGATTTTATTTTTTAACTAAGAATACAAATAGTGTTTCTTGAAGAGAACCCTGCAGCCCCTCGGCGACCCTTTGCAGACTTCCAAGTGCTTTGTACCTCTTTCCCCAAAATTTTCTTGTGCTGCTCTTCTTACAGGAGTTGAGTTGACCATTGTCCTTGGCTCAATTCAGTGCCATTCTTGGATTTCATCTCAATATTAATTAATACATTTAATTTTAAAAAAATTATTGCTGGTTGTGTGTTTAGTTTCAATGGGTATAAACATTTATTTTATTTTTTTTTGCCTTTTCCTTAAGGAAGCCGATAAGATAAAAGGAGAACTTATAGAAATGAACTTGGAGATCGTGGACCGAGCCATCCAGGTGGTCCGGAGCGCGTTAGCCAACCAGATCGACTGGACAGAGATCGGAGCCATCGTTAAAGAAGCGCAAGTGCAAGGAGACCCCGTTGCAAATGCAATCAAGGAATTAAAGCTTCAGACAAATCATATCACGATGCTGCTGAGGTAAGTATGTTGTAGATCCCTGTAAAAAAGCAAGTAGAACTGACTCTGTGAGCTGTAGAGGAGACAGGTATATTTTTATTTAGCTTGTGCTTTGGTATTTAAATTAATGCAGTTTTTCTTACAGCAGCACGAAGAGAACATAGTTCTGTGAACAAAGAGGGATGCCTTCATTTTTGCTTTCAAAAATAATAGGAATTTGGTTACTGTAGCAGCATTTGTTTTAGTGTTTTTAGAGCCTGACTATATTCTAAATGCTGGAAGGTGTCCTAAAGCAGTAGAGGTCCAAAGCTCCAGTCTGTCAGGCAGCAGTTATCTCTTGGATTTACACTTCTTTGATCTAAAATTCACATGAGATCCCGCTCCTTTTGATGCTGCTGATGGCAGACCAGTGAGAGGCTAATGGTTCCAGTTTGCAGCTGGTGAGCTGCAAGTTTTGATGCTGGTTCTTGTAAAAGTGCTGGTGAGGGAACTCATGGTGAAGCAGTGTTTGGAGCATCTTGCCTGATGCTGTGTCGGGATGCTGGAGATGAAAAACCGAGAATTTCTTTTCTGTAGGTAGAACTTTTGGTATGAAAGCTGTAATGTGGCAAAGTGAATTTATGAATTTTTAGTTACTGGTTTTCAGAGATATTAGTGTATAGAATAAGCTCCTTTTCAGGGGTGACTTCTGTGTTGGCAACTGCGCCATCAGCCTCTCCTCTCCCTCTGTTTCAGTAGTGAGTAGTGATCACTTCGCTGATCAGACACCCTCAGTCAGCTGAAGGCGTTTCATCCTTCACCCAGGGCTGAAGGATGCATCCTCGGTACAGAGGACTGTGGAGATATATTTTCCTTTATGAACAATGCAATTTTATGCTGCTCCAGCACCTTTTGCTACCCAGAGTTAGTACAGCTGTATCAAACAGGATTTAATATCCTGGTGAGAAGCAAATACAAATGTAGCTCATGTGTGCTCAGCGTACCTACCTCTGTGAAAAGAGTGGAGCAGGTATTTTTTGAGGTTTTAAATCAGCACGTTGCTGTTCCTCTTCAGCGAGTCAGTGTGATGATGTAGCTGTTCTCTTTCTGTGTGGCGATCACACATGGGATGCCTTGTGTTTCTTTTATTCAGTGAAAGTAGGTCTGTGGAACCATTCTTCATTTTTTAAGCCTAGATTTTTCTCTAGGTTGATGGCACAGATGTGTAGATGTATGTCTTTTGGTAGAAGAAATGACCTTGGAAAATGTCACTTCCTTAAATTGGAAAAATCTGGGCTCTTCTGCTTTTGTTTTCTTTTTTCCCCCAAACTTGGGCTAACTCCAAGACATAAATGGGCTTCCTGGGCATCCTGGGGCCTTTCTGCAGCTGCACAGTGAAAGGGGTTTAAGGGTTCCTTAGGCCATTTCCAGTCCTCGTGAGAGAGTAGAAGAGTGCATTGCCCTAAGGGTGAAAAATAACTAGTTCTCTTAATCATATGATGTCATGTGTTTTTAGGAACCCATATATATTATCAGAAGAAGAAGATGAGGAGGAGGAGGGTGCTGATTTAGAGAAAGAAGAAACTGAAGAACCGAAGGGAAAAAAGAAAAAGAATAAAAGCAAACAGTTGAAGAAACCTCAGAAAAACAAACCGTCGTTAGTTGATGTTGATCTCAGTTTGTCTGCGTACGCCAACGCCAAAAAGTAAGGTTTGCAGTAAATGTGTGTTTGGTAGAAGTTTCTGTATGTTTGCAGTTGTTAGTGAAAACATCAGAGGGAAGGACTCTGTGTGTGTCTTGTTGAGTTAGAAATTGGAAGGGACAGTTTGCCCTGAGCTCTAGGATGTGTATTTTCTTGTCCGAAAGCGGCATCTCGCTGTTGCAGAGCAGCCAGTCTCTGGCTATCACGTGAATTTAATTTTGAGTGCAATTCTGCATAGTGACCCATGGAACAAAATGACTGCTTTTGCCGCACGTGAACCCAAACAGGGTGCTCTGTCTCTCTGAGGAGAGGACGGACTTCTTCTGGCTGCTCTTCTCAGGGGAACACTAAGCCAAAGATCTCCGCTGAAGAAAAAAAGCTCAAAACTGAATGTTAATGGCAAATGTACAGGACTATAAAAAGTATATTCTAAAAACGCCTGAAACTGCTATGGTTTCAGATGAAAACAAACTTGTGTTTCGCAGGTACTACGATCACAAAAGACATGCAGCCAAGAAGACTCAGAAGACGGTAGAAGCTGCAGAAAAGGTAATTTCTTCTTTGGTTTTAGAAGATATCTGCTGTCACTGATGAGTGGAAATTCTCAACTTGGTCTAGGCAGTCCTAATGAGACTTGAGAGGTAAAAACCAACCAGGGTCGTTTAATTCTTGATTTTTATTCTTTACACCTTGATACCAGGTCTATTATCTGGTTTCCGCCAGTAGCTTTGTGAACACCTAAGACAGGTGTTTGGTGGAGATATTGACAGCCCAGTGCTTTTGGAGGCAGGAGTGGAAAATCAATGGAAATCCTTACAGTCAAAGGGCTCTTCAGAGGGGACAGCTATCCAGGGTGGAGAGTCGTGAAGATTTTAGGTTGGGTGTCTCCCATGTGCATGAGGGGAATCCTGGCCCGTGAATAGCGATACGTGGAGCCTGTGCTCTGAAAATCTTTTGGAGACATTTCCTGCCAGCTTTCCTCCCGTTCAGTTATCAGCTTTGTGATTCCTGTGCTGGCTGGCGGATTGTGATTATGATTTCTGTCTAAATAGGCTTTTAAATCAGCTGAGAAGAAGACGAAGCAGACGTTGAGGGAAGTTCAGACAGTCACCACCATCCAGAAAGCGAGAAAGGTCTATTGGCAAGTACAGTTTCATTGTGGTTGCCTAGTGCTTTGTGAACGTTCACTGCATCAGGCCGAGCTTTCATTAGCTTAGAAGTGGAGCTCGTTATGATTTCTAAGCGCTACACTTTGCATTGAATCTTCTGGCAATTCCTCCTTGAAGGTGCTGGCCTCATCCTGATAGTGCCTTTGCCTGGGAAAGTTCCTGTCGGTGGACGTGGACTTGTAGTGTTTTCCTTTTAAGATGACTAGGAATATGGGCTTAATAAAAATTCACTGTTAACTTTCTGGCAGCTCTGTGAAATAGTAACAGTTGATTTAAGAAAAGCTAGGAAACAAAAAAAAAAAGCAACCCCAAAGTTTTTTTATAGCCTAATAACTGAATTATTAAAATAAAAATAATTGGGAAGCAGTTGAACTTTGCAGTAATGATACTTTATCTCTTTTATCTCAAAATATCATTGGCAGTGATGCTATATTTGTACTGTGCCTTGTTATGCCTCAGGCATATGGATGGATGTGAAACTATTTTATTTGCAGGGTCTTTTTTAAGGAGTAGATGTTAAGATGGATATTCTTAGAGTTTGATATTAAAAAAACAACCTTTTTAACATTCTGTTAGTTCCAGGTGTTTTTCACACAAGGGATTGATGTAATTTGGCAGGTTTGAGAAGTTCCTATGGTTCATTAGTTCTGAGAATTACCTTGTTATTGCTGGGAGAGATCAGCAGCAGAACGAGCTGATTGTAAAGCGGTACCTTAAACCAGGTGAGAATCTGGAGTATTTCGGTTTCTCTCTTATTTTCCAGTTTCATAAAAGTAAAAGAATGACGTGGGAAGGTCTCTCTGGTTTCTTAAGTTGGGTCTTGGTTAAAAAGGGACTTTGATGATGGTGGGTCCTAGAGACTGTGTGTGTTGCCTGTGGAGGGGTGGTGGGTTTGCGGTGGGAGGCTGGAGCCTCCAGCACTGTGGGGTAGGAGAAGGCTGGACAGACTCCCGTGATCCATGTAGTTGCCACGCGTGTGACTGATCCGAGTCTCCTCTTTTCCAGGGGACATATACGTGCACGCCGATCTCCACGGAGCCACGAGCTGTGTCATCAAGAACCCATCAGGTACCTTGTGTGGGGCTCCTGACCTAACACTTGTCTCCTGGCAGAGGTGGGGGGCAAGTGCTTCCTGCTGGCCACAGGGATTGGAGTTCTCCTGAGACTTTGAGTGGTGGCATACAAACAGTAGGACAAGAGGAAATGGCCTTCAGTTGCACCAGGGGAGGTTTAGGATGGATATTGGGAAAAATTTCTCCACCTAAAGAGTTATCAAACATTGGAAGAGGCTGCCCAGGGCAGTGGTGGAGTCACCATCCCTGGAGGTATTTAGAAGCTGGGCAGACATGGTGCTGAGGGGCGTGGATTAACTGTGGGTTTTCAGTGTTAGGTTAATGTTTGGACTCAATGATTTTAAGGTCCTTTCCAACCCCCATGATCCTATGAGCAGTTTGGGTGCTGATCTCAGCAGAGGGTTGTTAACGTGGTGGGATGGTTCTCATGGGAGACCAGCTGGCCAAACCCTGACTGTCCCCCTTCCTGGGAGGTGGTGGACATTGGGCTTGTGTTGTGAGGAGCACAGTTACTGCTCGCTTGAGGAGCTGAGCTGTGGAAGGAGCAGAGCACAGCTGGTTTCAACCTGTGTTGGGGGGCTGTGAAGAACATCCACTGTTGCTGCTTCTGCTCCCTCCATCTCACCTTCAAGCTTAGCCAGGCCATGTTTTCTCTGCCCAGGGTCTCTGGAGAGCTCAGATGCTGGATTAGGGCAAGTGTGGAAGTTGGAGAATTTAATCTGTTGTGCTTGGGTTACATTCACCAGTGTGTTGGGTGTTCCTTTGTAGGTGAACCCATCCCTCCACGAACCTTAACAGAGGCAGGCACCATGGCCTTGTGTTACAGCGCTGCCTGGGATGCCCGTGTTGTCACCAGTGCTTGGTGGGTCTCCCACAACCAGGTGAGGACACTCGTGCATGAGCTTTGCAGACGGAACACGTGGAGGAGGTGGTGTGTGACCACGGACGGAGTGTCTCTGTGTGGGAACTGATGGATGTGGGTGAAACTTTGTTCTCTGATACCGTTCATGCAGGTTCTCCCTGGCTCTGCCACTTTTAGGGCCAGGGGTGGAGGGGTAACCTCTGGTATGACATGCAGGTGACGGAGGAAATGCTGCAGGTTCAGCTTCTTACTAACAGAAGGGAAGAACTTGTGTTAAAAATGAAGTTTTAATATTTTTTTTTTCAGTTGGGCTTCTATCTTGTGTATGACCTACCGTCTCGCTGAGCTTCCAGTCAGCTCAAGTGTAAGGGTGGAGAGATTATATTAAACTGAAAGTCATGGTGCCTTCAGTGTTCTTATTTACCCAATAACCCAGTTCCTCACCCAGGACTTCTAAAATGTAACGTGTGATTGAATTGAAACATCTCTTAGGGAAATACTCTACGAAGGAGAGGAAGGACTCCTCAGAAATGGAGTCTTCCTGCAAACTGTTCCCTTGGGTTAAAAACGCAGCTTGTTTGAGTGTTGCTTTTGTTAGTGCTGTGGTCACAGTGCAGACCTTCAGTGACAGATACTCTTTATAGTGTGTCCTGATATATTATTTTATTTTTTTAGGTTTCTAAGACTGCACCTACAGGAGAATACCTCACTACTGGAAGCTTCATGATCCGAGGTGAGACGCAGAGGAACAGCGTGAATTTGACATTAAGTGTTTTCCCCTGGAGATGCTGTGCTGTCCTGCAGTGTGACCTGCAGTGACCTGAGCTGCCCTTTCATGGTGGCAGCTGACAGATCCCCTTTTTCTCCCCAAAATCTGTTCTGAGGGGGTTTAGACTGAACATGAGGCAGCAGCATTTCTAGCTGAGGCCCTGGGCAGAAGATCGTTAGCTGAACTGCTTTTGAGTTTCTCCTGTTGTCATCTGAGAGAGAGAGCAAGCCCCAGTGTAATTTGTTGGTGGCCCAAAGCCTCTAATAAAAACGGAATTTGAAAATCCATCCTGCAACGTAGCTGTTAAACCTCCTCTGAGAATCTGCCTCTGTTTTTTCAGGGAAGAAGAATTTTCTTCCGCCTTCGTATCTGATGATGGGCTTCAGCTTCTTGTTTAAGGTACCGCTTCCTCTGTGCAGCTCCCACTGGCTTTTGTAATTTGGTTGGAGCTGTAGGAGGCTTATTTTCTGGTTCTTGCTTATCAGTATATTCCCAATTACTTCTTTTCCCACTGGGACAAATCCCATAAAGCGGTAGTGGCTGAAAATGACTCTGCTTTCTGTTTCTGCTCTGTTCTCCCCCGGTTTGCACTCTCTTCTTGTAAAACAGACACCATGAACGTTACTGCTCCTGCTGGATTTTTATACCAGCTCTGTCTGAAGTCTCTGTGTGTTTGGGGACTCTGCTGGTGTGGGTTTAAATGTGCTGGTTTAGTTTTCTTACCTTTTTGAGTGACAAAAAAACCCAACAAAGCGTTCAAAGGGGAAGAATAAAGCTGAGTTGGGTGTCCTCTGAACGGGCAAGCGACCGTCGCTGGAGCTGCTACTGGCCTGACACAGAGACACCTCTTGTTAGGTGGATGAAAGCTCCGTCTGGAGACACCGAGAAGAAAGGAAGATCAAAGTGCAGGATGAGGATCTGGAAACGGTTTCCAGCAGTGCCAGTGAACTGGTGGCTGAAGAAGTGGAGCTGTTAGGTACAGTGGCTGTGACTGGGGCACTGACAGACGGGACTGTTCGGGGTTCGGTGTTTCGGGTTGGTTTGCTGGTTCTCATGTGAACTCTGTTTTCCTCCCCTGTGTGGCCCAGAAGGAGGAGACAGCAGCAGTGAAGAGGAAAAAGTGGAGTGTCAGGAGGCACCAGAAGATGTAGAAGCCACATCTGAGAGTCATCATGATGAGGGCGTTGCTGACCTTGACCAGGGCAGAAGAAACACATCTCCTGCACCAGAGGGTGACTCTGAAGAGGAGGATGGAGAATCTGAAGATGAAGCAGACCATCCAGAGTCAAAGAGCGAGGTGAAGGAAGAAGAGATAAATTACCCAGACACAATAATCGACCTGTCACATCTTCAGTCTCAAAGGTAAGTGAGGGTCCAGCTGTGTTTCTCAGCAACGTGGGCACTTAGACACACACGTTCCTTCATCACTGCTGTTCCCTGTTTTGACCTGAGCTTCTCTGGAGCTCCACACACTGATTCTGCTCCTCAGAAGGTGGCTGCCCCCGTTTTCTTTTCAGATCTGTTCAGGCTTGAGAAACTCGAGTCATGGGTTGTTTCTGCTGGAGCTGGTGCCGCACTGCTCTGCGTGCGGCTGCGAGATGAGCTCATCTCCCTGCTGTCCCTGGAAATGGCACTCCCGAGAGGGTGCAAGGAGATGGGATCGAGTGGGTGGAAACGGAGGGCTGTGCAGGGAATACCGCAGCCGAGCAGGAGCATCAGGGGGTCCTGTTTAGCATGTGCTGTACCCAGCCTGTCCTCGTGGCTTGTTTGTGTGTGTGCGTGAGGCGAGCTGGCAGAGATCCGATGACTTGTTTTGTAAACTGAACCCCGGTATTGCTGCCCTTTCCCATTCATCATCCGTTCATCAAACCTAGGATTTTCAAGAACTAGAAAGGCAAAAGCCGTGCAACCAATGCCTGGGCTGCGGAGGTGCCTCCATAGACAGGGAACTACTGGAGAGAGTCCAGCGTAGGGCAACAAAGAGGATTGAGGAATGGGAGCATCTCCTTTATGAAGAAAGGCTGAGAGAGCTGGGACTCTTTAGCCTGGAGAGGAGAAGGCTGAAGGGAGACCTTATCAATGCTGACAAGTATCTAAAGGGTGGGTTGGAGGAGGATGGAGCCGGACTCTTTCCAGTGGTTCCCAGTGACAGGATGAGGGGCAGTGGGCACAAGGTGGAACATGGGAAGTTCCATTCAAATTTGAAGAAGAACTTCTTTTGGGTGAGGGTGGCAGAGCCCTGGAACAGGCTGCCCAGGGAGGGTGTGGAGTCCCCTTCTCTGG
>JAOTQQ010000041.1:2298473-2337477 GCA_026546715.1 Gallinago undulata | reverse complement strand
CAGTGCTCCAGATGGGGCCTCCCCAGGGCAGAGCAGAGGGGCAGGATGACCTCCCTCCACCTGCTGGTCACACTCTTAGAAGACTAGAAGTGAATCAGAAGTGAATAACCCCCTTCCCATTGCTTTACGAGCAAAAGAACTGGAGTTTGGGTACCTACATTTCATTCCACTCCCACGTATCCAGATTGAGATAGTAAAGATCATTCATTCTGGACTCCTACAAGAAAGCAGAGCGTGGTTGAAATGGTCACGCATCGATTGGGTAACGTCTCGTTAGATGGGGCTGGGGCTTACTCTGTATCTGCCACCAAAGACGTAGCCTCTGTTCCCAACCGTGGCACAGGCGTGAGCCGCTCGGGGCGACGGAGTTTTACCCTGGGGAAAGAAAACGGGAAAGGAGGTGAGTTTGTGATACTTTAACAAAAGACAATGACACTTCCAAACCCACGGGAGATGAAGTGAGGAGGGGCTGGGCTGGAGATGCCCATCGCACACGTGAAACAGTGTGGCCTTGGCCATGCTGGGGACCCCTGGGGGCAACAGCAAGGACTGGGCTCCTCCCAAGGCAAAGCAAGGTCCCTCACTGCCACAAATCCTTCACACTGATGGATCACTGAACTACTGTCAGATTTAAGGCCAACAAGGAACAGAGAATGAAAAAAAACCCATCCAGCAAGTCGTTCTGTGTATGGAAACTTGCTTTTTTTTTGGTGGAAGATCAGAAAACTCATTAAATATGGGATTATTTCCCCACACACACACCCTTTAAGGTATAAATTTTGCTTTTAGAAGGGGGTTCAGACAGTCACAGAAGACCTTAGACTGTAAATGAGACGGTGACACAATAAATCATTAAACTGCATTTTTCTTGAGTCGCTTCTGAAATATTTGGGATCTGTACATTTTAAGACAAAGCAATTCTTTGGTAATCTCACTGAGGAGTTTATCTCCAGTTCCATTTCCTCCAATTCTGTGGCAGTATCACACCGTTTCCCTGTTCCTGAATATTGCTGGGACTCTCCAAAATGGTGGATAGTTGCAGTTACGGAATGTTTCATTTTGTTCAGACCGCAACTGGGCACCCAAGCACAACACCCCAACCTGTCACACCACAGCCAGGACGACAGGAAACCCTACGTGGTGTCTTCCCGAGCTCCCCAGGAGCACAAGGCCACTGAGGCATGAAAGAACTCAGGTCAACGGGGAAAAAGAAAAAAGAAGAGATGAAGAGAGAAAGACAGATCAAAATAAAAGGCAAGTTCCCCGCTTTTGGAGAGGAGAGAGGACCTGAGGCAAATGAATGGTTTAAATTCCGTTTAAACGGCCTCAAGAATGCTACTGAAGAGAGAGCAGGTAATTTTTGAGGGGATGTTTCCAAAGCTGCTTCTACCAATAGTGTTTCAAACCCCTCTTTTAAACAGTCCTTCCCCTACAAGCACGTTGTAGGTAAAACTGCAAACACACAAGTTAATGCCACATCACAGAGTCCAGATCTAGGAGAGAAATTACCAGTCACACCTCGTTGGCAAGGGACAGGGAATGAGGACAGTGGTGACCTGGTCACAGTGTCCAGAGCTTCAGCTCCTGGTGGGGTCTCCTGCCCAGACAGACCCAGCATGTCCCAGAAGAGCAGAAACCAGCAGAGCTGCAGACATGGGGCTTCCCCCAACACTACCAAGAGAAGAAGATGCAACTCCCACCACTCCACACACCCAGGACCCCACAGGACATCTCTGATGTCCTCCTGCCAGCGAGCAGCAGGTGTTTCAGAGAGTTCTTCCATCCTTCCTAACATCTGGCATTTGGGGACCAGTTTCTATCCCGAAGAAGGCAGGGTCACAAGAGCACCTGACAACTCGACACTCAGCAGTTAAAGACTGGTGACTGGTGACACACAAGGGTGGAGCAGAAAAGCCGAAATATATATTTTGGGTGAGTTTTGTGCTTGCTCACAAATGGTTAACCACAGCTTCTAAAATAACACCAGGGAGATGCAGGCTACAGATAGGACCCTGCAAGAGACATGACGGCTTCACATGGCAAATTGTCTCAGCCACTCCGAGTATCTGTGGCCCAAAGCCACTCCTGCTGGGACAGGCCACTGCTGTCCCCTCACTGTGACACAAGGAGGCCACTCCATTAGCACCCACTGCTAATGATAAGAATTAAAGCAGCTGGGCCCAGCAGGATGCCACTGGTTTTCATGGGATGCTACAGGAGATACAGTGCACGTATTTCTTAACAAGATTATATATTGATATTTCTTTCTTGAGGGACTCTTGGTCAGGGAGGGGAGCCATGAGATGAGGGGGAAGGGTTTGACACTGAAGA
Organism: Gallinago undulata; assembly: GCA_026546715.1. Classification (NCBI taxonomy): domain Eukaryota; kingdom Metazoa; phylum Chordata; class Aves; order Charadriiformes; family Scolopacidae; genus Gallinago; species Gallinago undulata. Next base: position 2,335,146 of record JAOTQQ010000041.1, on the reverse strand, counting down.
GGGGAGACTGAGATGAGATCTGGGGAAGAAACTGTTGACTGTGAGGGTGGTGAGAGCCTGGCCCAGGTTGGGCAGAGAAGCTGTGGCTGCCCCATCCCTGGAGGGGTTCAAGGCCAGGTTGGAGGGGGCTTGGAGCAACCTGATCTGGTGGGAGGTGTCCCTGCCCAGGGCAGGGGGTGGGAACTGGATGGTCTTTAAGGTCCCTTCCAACTCTAACCATTCCATGATTCTAAGAGCTGTGACTTTAATCAACTGACATAAGACTAATAATTACCGTAGTTATAGGCTGGCTCCAAGTAAAAGTTTCAGTGTCCAGAACGTGCACGTGGTCGTTCCACCCTCTAGGGTGACCTGAATTCTTTAAAAATATTAAACAAGCAATAAGTTTTAATAAGCAGTGATTAAATGTGAAAGTTTAAGTAGATTTAACTTCCAGGTTTACTTACCCAAAAAGAGGTTTCATCAAATTCAAAAGTTCCCCGTTGTTTCCCTTCAGGAAAATATCCATAGCCTCCAAAAAATATTAGCCTGAAAGAAAACAAGCATCAAGAACCATGAGAAACGCTGTCACGCCCGGTGCTGTAAATTAAAGTTCTGTAAAGGCTGTGCTCGAACAGAGGATGGGAAACCAGGGAAGCTCCTTTGGCTTCACTACTTCTAATACATTCACAACACAAGTTTTCCAGGTGTGGGGCCCCATTTCTTGCCTAATCAACCCTCCCACCCACACGAAATCCCTCCGTCGCTGCTTCCCAGGCCTCAGGCTTCCAGGCTTTGCTCTGCTTCCAAACACTGAGGCTACTGAGCCCTCCTGCCCAGTTGCCACGCTTCAGCCTTCACTGCTGGGGCTACCACACAGCAGCTGCAGGTGTTTATTCCTGCAGTTTCCCAGCTCCCCCTGACTTTTTCCAAGCCCTCTGCTCGTTTTTCCTGAGCCTAAAATGTTTGTAAGAAGCAAAGGGAAAGCGTTACGATCTGGGCATGGCCACGGTGCAGGACAAGGGGACCAAGGGACACTACACACAGCAGATCCAATGGAGCTGCCTGGGAAATTTTCCCCCAGTTTTTAGTTGGTTTTTTTTTAGGGAGAGGAGAACATTTTTCTTTGTACTTGCTGCATTTTGTCTGGTTTTTGCCAGAAATTCTTATTGAATTATAAGGTGATAAAAAAACCAACCTCCACCCCCCAACTAAACACCCACAACTCCAGCCCTGCACAGATTCACATCTGAACTCATCCCACCGATCAGTGCAGCCATAAGCTCTCTCTCTCTCCACATCAGGAGTCTGAAAACCAGCACCACGGGCCATTTCCTGTCCCTGCAGCAAATCCCACAGCAAATCCCACAGTGAGTTTTCCCTCTGTGGAATGGACAAAGCAGCAGCCACCTGTAGTGTTATTAGACACCAAAATCACCATCACCTCATGGTGACATGGGACCTCCTCATCCCCTGGCATCGCAGACCCCAGCAGCACTGCCCACAGTCCTGCTCTGCAGGGACCAGCCCTTCCAGCTTCTCCTGCTAGGGGACAATCATGGCCATGTGAGCTGTCACCTGCACCCAGAGCATTCTGGAGTCCTGCACTCTGCAAGCCAGGAACCTTCTGGGAAACCAGCCCTGGGTAGATGCTCCAAGGGGAGAGCCAAAAGTCTCTGCCCTCAGATAATCCACTTCCATCCTCAACCTCCCGAGGAGCTGGGATACAACAAACTGGTGGAAGCAAAAGACTTATCTACTGACAACAGGGACTGGAATGATCTCGTCACAGAGTTTAGGGGACCAGAACTACACAAACTGAACTGGGGAGGAGGGTACAAGGCAACAGCAACCTCTGGCACTGTCAGCTCATCTGGTTTCAACACCTTCTCCTCATCTTCCTCCTCTTTTCCAAGGTTTACGGTGCCAAAAAGCCCAGTGGCACCTATGGGACACCATCCCAACATGTGAGATCAGATAACATCAACAGCACTTCACCTAACACTTCCCCTTGTTTTGTGCAACCAGCACAGAGCACATGGATTTAGCACATGCACGGCCGAAAAAGCCACAGGCAACAGACACAAATCCAGGAGTGAGTTTTTTCCACTTATCAACGTTTAAAGCCCGGAGCAGTTTTAAAAGGCTGGTTGGGGCAGACATCTAGCATCTTCCTGAAGCACGAAGGTGCTGCAGAGGCAAAGAAATCCTCCTGCAGCTCTTGTTCAAACAACAAGACCCAACGATGAGGACTGGAAGAGCGATTAAAAGCAAACACAGGCACCAGGAGAGCAGGGCTGGAGTCCTCGCCAGAGCCTTACTTGTTTTTGTAAACCCAGACGCCAAGTTTGTCCTTCGACGAAGGGGGAACCCCCTGACACTCTACTCTGACCCACTGCAGCACTTTGTCCGTGGATCTGGAATTTAACATGTAGAACTGTAGAAAATAAAAAGATTTGGTTTTTACCCACACAGTCAGCTTAAAGCTTAAGTTTGACTAATGTTAAAATATTCCCTTTTAATTAGCACAGAAATATTTAAAAGGTCTTTTCCCAGAGCACTGACAATGTCTGGAACAAAATATGGATCCAAAGATCCTTATCTTGTTGCAGACTCGAGCCCCAAACACTTTTTTTACAAAATTAACAGGACTCTGGATAATGAGTTTTACCATCCAAAAGATGAAATAGGATACAATGAAGGTGTGTATAAAGTAGCAATTGTCTTACAATTATAAAAAAATATATGTTTTTAAAAGAAAAAAAGTGGGTTTTATGGTGTCAACCCTTCTCTGCATGTTACACCATTTTACACGGAGAGAAAGAGCTGAGACATGCACATAAACAAACTGAAATGTAAGAAAACCACAGCAGGAAGGAAACAAGTCACACTTTAAAAACACAGCTTGTTTCAGGCTGTTTGAAGCATTGCATCAAGCTCCTTTCAGTTTATATTAGGAGTGAGGCTAAGAAAAACCCTATCTGATTTAAACCCCATCTCCAGAACATCAGAAAATACTATCCCATCAGAGCCTCCAAAGAAGAAGATTTCAGCAACTACAGAGCAGTTACAAATCACCTCCTCATATTATTTCAGTGAACTCTGGAAATTCCCATATTTCAAAAGAAGCAAACACAAAAGCACTGATACAGTAACAATTAGGATGGATTTTAATTAACTGGAAAGGCCGCCTCTAGTTTATAAAAAACGGGAATAAAATCCTAACAAGGAGAAACTTATTTGTGAGGAGGGGTTTGCCTTTTCTAACCTTGTTGGTGTTGCCACGTGCGTGGTGCCCTCCGAAGAGGTACACCACTCTGTCCACACACACGGCGCAACTTCCAGACATGGATGGTGGAACATCTCCCTCTGTTTTACTCTTCTTCCTGGAAGCACAGGTTTAAACATTCCAGCTGCTAAAAACGTACAATATACTGATTTTTTATCTGCAGAGGAAATTTATGTTTAAAAGATAAGCAGTATGTTTTTAATTCCAACGGGTCACCCTGGACCATTCAGTTCTGAGCTCCTTGCACCCTGGCAGGTTTAACTATTTACAACCCTGACCTGGGACGACAGAGGGAGGGTGGGGAAAAGGGAATTGCATTACTCCATCTTTGGTGGGGTTGGAATCCTGTCTGCCCAGTTCAGGAGTTTGCTTCGCCTTTCGCGTTCAAAATCCCCAGGAAGATCCTGGGGCAAAGAGGATGCACCTCTCTAAACCGAAGGCTTCTATTTTACTACTGGATTTTTAATGTTTGTAAACATTAGAACCACAAAGACAAGTTTCCAGCCCACGTCCCAGGCTCTTCCTGACCACCATGGGGACTGGAAAAAACTGCTGAGACGGCACTTTCTGCAGAAGGTTGAGGGAAGACTTGGCTTCACAGCGTGAGGCCTGAGCACTGGATTCCCTTCTGGGAACTCAGGCGTCCAGGTTTCACCCAGCTTCCAGGCTCCCAATGGTCTGAGGTGACACAGCAGCTTCTCTGACTGTACCAACATTTAAAAACAACTTCTTAAAAGGACAACTAATAAAAAAACTCAGTACGGATTCCCTCACTGTAATCAAAAGTGCCATAAATACAATTTTCAGGTGCTATATTCTATACTGGGCATCCCAAAACTCTTCACACTGTTGATCGCACACTCCTGTAGGGGCTGCCTTTCCTCCTTCACCCAGGGAAAATATATTTGCTGTTTTCACAGAAAAAAACCAAAACACCCCAACATTCTGGAAATAATTTTACACATTTACAGAACAGTTTGAGAGGTGGGAACAAAATGATCAGGGAATTCTCTCTCTGTTCACAGACACTTTCTATACCAGTTTAAGAATTTATCTTCTTTTTTTCACCTGAAACAATTAAGTTAATTATTTACTGTACCATCTCCCAGTTTCCATGTTGTAGATCCATATTTCATCTCTGGGCAGATAGAAGTCATAAAACCCCCGAACTTGGGCGTTCTGCAGAACAGAAAAAGCATGATCAGAAGGATGTTTGACAATATCGAACTACAGACTCATTGAACTTCCTTTTCATAGCCCAAGAAGGGCACATAAATGAGCCAAAATGCCCTTTCTAATTCCCCTTCCCGCTGCACGACACTCCTGGAACGATACACCAAAGCTTTGTCTTGAGCTACCAACTTATTTACGGAGTTCACTGAGAATTCATCCTCATTCCTGCTGCACACGCACAGCCCAGCCTGACAAATAACCAACCTCCCATCGTTAACACGCAACATACAATCGTGCTGATAACGCTGTACACAAAAGCAGCGTTTGGCAGGCTGGGCGTTTCAAAACACTGTCTCCCAGCTGCTCTCTGTGAGCTGACAGAGGAAAAGGGCACCCTGCGTCCCACAAAGGCTATCTGTTTGCCAAGATCTCATGATTTATTTCAGTATGTCACAATCTAATTTGTTAACCGGAGTTTTTTCTTTTCCGGGAGAGGGATAATCTCACAGAGTTGCTCCCAAACTAATGGGAGGTAATTACCAGCACCAGGGGTGGCAGAAGGCTTAATTAACAAGGAGAGCCTCATACCTTATAGCCTCCCCAGACGTACATGCAGCGCCCATCGGTGACGGCCACGTGCCCGCTGCGCTCAGCAGGGCTGTCGTTCTCCAGCTGCTCAAAGCTGTCCTCGGCGGGAGCCGGGAGCTCCTCATCTGCCGGCAGGTCCTCGTTATCGTCGGCCATTTCGATGCGCTGCTACATGCACAGGAGTAACACAGAGCTTTGAAAACCACCAGAGGGAAAAAGACCAGAGAAACTACAGACGGGTGTTTCTTTCACCATGATGTTTCGGCGGAAGAAGTTATTTTATCAGTCAAGAAAGTTTCAGACGGGGATTCCTCACTCGGGTACAATTTGTAATGGTTTCAGTTGCCAATTTAAGCCAAGGTCTTTATCTTTTGTAACAAAAAAATCACACTTATCTATAAATACATTAATTGATAACCAAAAAATCAACCCACAATGGAAGAAATTTGAAAGCTCTGCCTACAATATGGTTTTCACAAAAGTGCAAACTCCTGCAGCTTTTCAGGCAAAGTCCCCTTGGGCCACCTGAGCCACGACTCCCACAAACTGCTGCCTCCAGCTCTGGGGCCACCAACAGCAGAAGGACATGGAGCTGTCGGAGAGGGGACAGAGGAAGCCACGGAGATGCTGGGAGGACTGGAGCCCCTCTGCTGGGAGGGGGGGCTGAGAGAGTTGGGGGGGTTCAGCCTGGAGAAGAGAAGGCTCCGAGGAGCCTTCTCCAGTCCCTCAGGGGGCTCCAGGAGAGATGGGGAGGGACTGTGGATCAGGGAGGGGAGCCAGAGGACCAGGGGGAAGGGTTTGACACTGAAAGAGAGGAGATTGAGATGAGATCTCAGGAAGAAATTCGCTGTGAGGGTGGTGAGAGCCTGGCCCAGGTTGGCCAGAGAAGCTGTGGCTGCCCCATCCCTGGAGGGGTTCAAGGCCAGTTTGGAGGGGGCTTTGAGTCAACCTGGTCTGGTGGGAAGTGTCCCTGCCCAGGCCAGGGGGATGGAACTGGATAGTCTTTAAGGTCCCTTCCAACTCTAACCATTCTGTGATTTTAAGAAACCATCCCATATTTGTCAAATGCAGGATATGGTACTGATGCTAAAAAAAAAACCTCCACAAAACGAACACAGATCTAATGGTGGGGGAAGGTGGACAGTCCCAGCCACGGCTTTGTGCAACCAGGCAAAGCCAGAGAGGAGAGAAGGACCTTGGTGACACCAAACCCTGCACCGACCAGAATCCTCGTCCTGTCAGATTTTTAATTTGAATCGCTCCAATGGCAGAGGCATCGCACCACCCTCCGTAGCTGATTCTTGAGCTTTAATTATGCAGTAAATCAGATAAGCCTAACCCACGCCTCAACGAACTCAAGTTAACCAGATTTTTGCTGAGCCCTCCCCAGCGATTAGCAGGCTTGGATTAATACTATTTTTTAACAAATAAATTAAGGCACACTGGACAAATTCTGTCCCCCCGCCCCACCCCAGCAACATTTCAGTCCGGTCCTGAATGGCTTCTGACAAGTCACCGCGACCCCCCACTTCTCTGGGGCTCTGTCCCTCAGGACACCCCCACCACCCCGCGCTGGGCCACCCCCGATCGATGTCACCGTCACACAGGCCCGTAACGCAGCGACCGAGCGACGCGCCATCCCCGCACCGACCAGACCCCCTGAGCGCCACCCCCCCGCCCCGCCTTCTGACAGGGCCTGATCCCCCCCTCACCGACCGCTCCTCCTCGCTCCGTCCCCCGTCCCGGGGGGCCTCACCGAGCCGCCTCCCCGGGGCCCTACCGCGGCGGGGGCTGGGGGCCGCCCGCTCCTTCCCTCCCTCACCTCAGCGGGACGCGCGCCGTCAACATCCGCCGCGGGGCGGGCACTTCCGGCAGCGCCGCGCAGGCGCAGTCGCGGCCCCGGGAGGGCCCGATCCCGGGGGCCGGGGCCTCGGAGGGGTAGGGGGACGGTAGCGGGGCCTCAGGGCTGTCCGCTCCGGTGGCCGGCGGAGCCGCACGGCCTCGCCGCATCTCCCTGAGGGAGAGACCCGTCTGGGGACCGGACCGGGCAAGGGTGATGCTGCGGGGCGTTACCGCAGCCCCCCCCCCCCAACCTGTAGGACCGACGTTTCTTTTGATCCCTAAGGCCGACTTTCTGTGTTCCATAAATGGTTAAACTGTGGGGAATGTTCCTTTATAGAAGAAATGTAGCTATTTCCTTTTGAGGCCTCAGTAAGATGAGAAAGGATGGCTGTGGCCTTGAGAAGATGGTGGCCCAAGACAGGGATGCCCATATGGGCATTGTCTGACAGACGAGGTGGTAGCAGGAAGATCATTAGTTTTAATGGCTAATTAAGTAGTGAGAATGTTTTGCCAACATGAAAAGCAAGCCAAAAGACAGATGGAGAGGATGAAGACTGAGGGAGAAACAACCCTTGCTCAGGATAAGGATCACCAGAAGGAGGGACTATGCATGCCCCGAACCTCATTATAATATGTAAATGAATTCTCAGAAATTTAATTAATATGCTAACGTTTTCTTGGCATTACATTGAACACGTAGAACTGGGGTGTATAAATTTGGCTTGACGACAGCATTCGGGGTGCACAAGAGGAGGAGCAATGCCCCACGCACCCAGCACCACCATAAAGAATTTTCTGAAACTTATTAGAGTTTTCTCTGCCAGTTTGTGGTAACACTTTGTCACCAAAAACCCACCTTAACCCAGAGACACCAACTCCTTGCTTAAAAGGAGCCACCAGACCTACTAATGTTGGTTTGAAGTTAGGGCTCGGCTGCAATTCCCTGTCATAAAACCTCCCTTGATGCTGTAATTTCACCCCCAAACCTCCTTCCCCCGATTAATTAAGTTTTGCAGAGCGTAAAAACGTCAAGAACCACTCAAAACTGGTCTCTTGATTCAACTATAAAATTTTAATGACTTGTGCTCCTGTTAACTAAATTTTCGAAACAGAAAAATAGCAAGTACTACATATGCTCTTTTTAAACAATAAATAAGCATATTTCTTTTTTTAAACAAGAATTAAATATAAACTTTACACATCCAAAATACAATATACAACCTATTTCAAAAGGGACTCGTCGCTAACAGGAAGGCAGTAAAACCAGGTTGTGAAACTGGGTGGGAGCTTTTCCTATATGAACAGCAAATGCTGCTCCTGCCAGGATTTTCCCCAATTCCCACCCGAATTGCATCAGTTTTCCTTCTTGGAGTCGTTCGACCAGACACTGGCATGGTGGGATCAGGTGGTGGTAGCAGATTAGTTGCCTTTAATGAAGCGTGAATCTTCCAAAAACACGGCGTTGGACTAATTTTCCCTTTTCAGAAGGGCCACTGGGATGAGGCTGTGGGAAAGTTCTAGGCTTAATCAGTGTTTTATCCAACTGGAAACTTTCCATATCATCCATCACTTTCAAAAAGAATCAAGTCGTAGGGACTGTCTCGTGAAGAGCACAACAGCAGAAATTAACCATATATACAAAATGGAAGTTTTGATCAGTTTTTGGTTTTGTTTTTTTTTTTTTTTTCTAGAACGCAGGAAACGAAAAGAGATTTCTGTAAAAAAAAGGATTACTTTCTTCTCAAACTTCAGAAACTCAGCTTTAACATACGTTCCTCCCGCTGCCTGGGGAAAAGTTCACTAACAAAAAGACTCTGCTCGTAGGCTTGGAAAGACACCAGAGTGTTCCACAGTTTTGTTGCCGCCTCGTTCATGTGGAATTTAGTTGGCTTTGTCTTTCCGTTTGGGCTTTTTTCTCTCGCCGGTGGGTAACCGCTGCCCAGAAGGTGATTTTTTTCAGCACCTGCTGCAGGAGTTTGGGCGGCAAACACGGAATCTGCGACTTCAAGAGAGTGGCGTTTTTGCCAATGCAGTCAAGACACAACCTGAAGGAGAAGAAAGGAAAAAAAAGAAAAAAAAAAGAAAAAAAAGAGCAGTATTTAAGTAAATGGTCTATATTATGAAGAGCTGAGTGTAAAAGCACAGTGTCATAAGGATTTACACCAGACTCGGCATCAGCAGCCTCAACTCACCTGAGGAGCGAATAAGGCTGAGTCTGAAAAATCAACAAGTCACTGCAGTGACCCTGAGCAAGAGAAACAAAGAACCATCAAAATGACAAACATCTTCTCTCAGAAATACTGCTGGTTTCTAGATTAATGTAGCATTTATTACCACATGCGTAATTTAAAAACTGAGAATGCTTGGTTTTTCTGAGGGTGTTCAGCCTGGAGAAAAGGAGGCTGAGAGGAGACCTTCTCTCTGCAACTCCCTGAAAGGAGGGTGTAGCCAGGGGGGGTCGGTCTCTTCTCCCAAGGAACAGGCCATGGGACAAGCGGAAACAGCCTCAAGTTGCACCAGGGGAGGTTTAGGATGAATATTAGGAAAAATGTTTACACTGAAAGGGTTATTAAGCCTTGGAATGGGCTGCCCAGGGAACAGGTCGAGGCACCATCCCTGGAGGGATTCAAAAGCCAGGCTGACAGAGTGCTTAGAGACATGGTTTAGTGATGTTTTTTATCAGAGTTAGGTTGATGGTTGGACTCGATGACCTTAAAGGTCCCTTCCAACCCAGACAATTCTATGATTCTATAAAGAATCTGACTTAAATTCCTTTTCAACAGCCTAACAAAGGCAGGAAAACCTCCTCATAAATTACTTTACGAGAACCTGGTAATATCACCAATTGTATTAACTTCATTTTATATCTATTTTAATTATTACAGTGTTAGGATTTCATTATTCAATTTACTGACTGTGTCCATGAAATGCAAGTCGTCTTTGCTTCCACCGAACACCATCACTTCTCCTTCTTTCCCAAGGCAGGCTGTGTGCCACAATCTAGAAATAAAATTATAAATAGAATTAAGTGACCGGGTAAGAACACACAGTTGAGTGTTATCAGCAAAACAAATCTAAAAACTACATGTTTTCAAGAGTTTCAGAGAAGCAGGAAAATTACTGGCATATTCACCTCTTCACCTCACACAGACTCTCCTCCATTCTTTGTATTCAAGTTTCTTTTCAAAAGGCTCTTTTGCTCTAAGGACGTAAGTTCCTTCAAGTCTCGCTGGCCTCATTACTTACCCAGAAGAATTTTACAATTTTAAATAATTTTATACGTTGCTCTGTGAGTGGCAGAAACAATATAAAGCCCGTTCTTTATCAACCTGTGTCTCAAGACAGCCCCTATGGAAGAATGGAGAAAAAGCACCGGAGCACAGTGATTGCCGGAATCTCTCTCTTCTCTTTGGCCGTTTTTATTTGCACAGAGAAGGTCGGGACTTAATAACTCTGAGCTTCCCATTTTTTTTCCTCAAATATTATGGAAATAGGTCAATTGATTCATAACGTACACGGGAAGGAGAGGCCGCCACGCACGAAAAGAGCACAATAACAGAACCCCTACTTCTTAGAAAACTAAGAGAAACATCATTTTAAAAGGCTTCAGAGGTAAAAAATAATATCTTAAAATATATTACTCATTACTTTAACGATATAAAAGGAGAGAGCAATGTGACTATCCATCTCATGAGAATTTTGCTGAATGATTACAGTTCATACAGACCAATCTATTTTCATCATTATTTGACTTTTCCGTACTCCAGTTACGGATACTTTCTCTTATCACTACTTCAACAAAACATTGCAGTGGGAAACTTTTAGAAAACAAAGTAACTGCACAAAACAAGCTTTTGCCAAGAACAGCTTTTCTTTTCCATTTATTTTTTTTTTCATTTTTTTCACCATTTCTTGAATTCATAACTGCAATTCTAGTGGCTTTGAATCAGGGGGGTTTTCCGTCCTGACTCTTATCCCCAAACACCAGGACGAGAGCTTCAGAACACAAGTGATCTCCTTTCCAGTTTTACACTTCCCCCCAAGATTCCTGGGGATCGTTTTCTGGGTGTCAGTTACTTCCATCACGCCCCACAAGTTTTGTGTTGTGCATATAAATGCACATGATATAAAATTAAATACCAACCCAAACTTGACTGATACGGTCTGACTGGTATAATCTTGCTTTACCAAGGATTCTGCTACTTGAGCAGCGACACCTTGCTAGATTTATTTTTTTATTATTATTATTAACAGATCAAAATCTATGATTTTTTTCCTGGTGTGTCACCACGGAAGGAAGTTTCACAAGATGAGTATCACCACAGAGCTCTGGCCCTTTAAGTCTACTTAACCCAAATAATACGCCCCGCTAGAACTTTCACGCAGAAGTAAACGTTCTCGCTTTCTTACTCCATTCACATCAGTAATTATTCCCCGTTCTCCTTAGGCTAAACTGTATCCCACCTTTTCTCTTCCTCATACCTGGAGATAGATCTGTCTCTGCCTTATCTGCTTTAGGGAAACTCGGGCCTGGACATCGTCACCGAAGAACTGGGGAGGCCTTTCCTGCCTGGGCTCTGCTGACATCCTAGCTCGCAACCTGATGCTTTTTCTACAGACTGACAGAGTTTACGTCCTCTCATGCTCTAACTTATCACCTAAACATTCTAACAAAGCATGTTATTTAAATTATACACATGCTGAATCGATACAAACTTTTTTTTTTTTTAAACACAGCTCTTCTATCCAGAATAACAGAATTACACAGTAAAGAAAAGCTGGGAAAGTACGTTAAACACGCAATTTGTTCTCTGTTTTAACCTGGCATGCAAAGTGTTAGCCCAAGTACAACAGAAAGAAGGAAAGTATTTTCTACCAACACAGAACGACAGATCTATAGCCTGGTAGACAATTTTTTTTAGAAATTACTAAAAAGGAAGGATGAAGGAAATGATTCTTTACAGAATTTAAGGAAGGAATTAATTCTGCAGAAGCATCAGTAAAATATACTAATGCATGTGCGACGGACCATGTATTAATATAAAATAATATAAAAGTACACATATACATATTACTGCCAATGCATTTTAAATCCTGCTCTAAAGTCATATGGGCATTAGAAGTGACTTAAACCTTTTCCAGCTGCAGAGATGCTACAGATCCCTGAAAGAACAGGGGTACAATTATGGGACAAGTAATTACTTCACACTCAGATTAGTTCAATATATAGACAGGCTTTTGCTATGGCTCCTTTTATCCATGTTTTCAGGACTTCCTGAAAAAGGTTATTGAAATATCTTGGTTTTGTTTTTTTTTTTTTTTTTATGAAGTTTAATTATGAATTGCATCTCAGCAATTAACTTTTATAAGACCATCCATGTAAAGAACTGAACACATGATCCCTGACCGCTAATAACGTGCTTTGTTACTTAAGGCAGTCACCAGTCTCTTCATATATTGGGTCACTAATTGTAAAAAGACAGAAAATATTCTATGAAGCTAAGAGATAAGTTTATTTGGGCTTGAAAGAGTTTGAAATACAAGAAAGCAGAAAACTTGGTCTAACAGTGCTGTTGTATTTAGAAGACACCCTAGAATAGGATATAAAACAGGAAGAAAATTAATGGAGGTAAAGATATTTCAGTAATAGAACGTAAGGCAGGAAGCAAAAGCCAGACCAGCATCACACACTATACTAAAAGAATGATAGAGAATTGGGCTGAGAGTACCTAGGTGAATATATAGAATGAATTCCACAAAAAACTGAATATTCACTGTCTACAGTGAAGCCAATTCAATCGTAGTTACATTACAAATACAGAGAAAGCTTCAAACACTGTATTGAAAAAAAAAAAAAGACAGACTGTGCTCTGCTACAGCAAGGACCTGTTTTCAATGGCAGCTTCTGGGTTGAAGCAAACCGTTCAATCATACTGCATTCATTTTCTAAAATATTCTTATAACGTAGTTTAAAAATACTGTTCACTAATTTAAAACTACTTAATTTTTTTAAATGCCTACATTTCAGCAAATATTCTCTATTTTTGTATACCTAGGCCTACTCTTAGGCAAATGGGTAAGTTGTTTCCATCCATTCGTTGTAATGCTGTGAATCCAGCCATCACCTACAATATAAAAACATACATTAGTACTTCTTGGGACGAAATACTACTTTTTTTATGAATACAAAAAGCTCTGTGTTTTAAGAATGCATTATAATAAGATAACAGTAACATTATCACACTAGCTTGGATCTTTTCAGTCTTTGTAATTTAACTTAATTCAGTCACAGAAAGCTCATTTCATTGGGATGTGGAATTAAAATATACTCACTTTTTTTCTTTTGGATACATGAGAAAATCACCCCTCCCAGTGGAATATATCTCTGACACTCAAATTTTCACTAATGTCACATTTTTTTAATGAAAATAAGTTGCCTTTTCTCAGTATAAGACTATCCTACTCCTACTTTACATTTTGTAGCTGTGATGTGTTATTCATCCAAAAATATACATTATGATGACACTGTTATTTGTATCTTCTTCCTGCAACTGCTGTTGATATCAAAGATAACCCCTCGTTCTTATCAAGCCAGGTGAGACTCTTGCCTTTATTCTTTTAGATGACATTCAGCTTGATGAAAGATTTATCATCATACATTCTCTTTGTCCTACGTGCTCCAATATTTCTGTAAAAATTATAAAATGGCTAGAGAAATACTCAAGTGCCCTGAAAATTCTGTAACAAGATTTAGGTCTAAGTAGTTTGAGAAAGATACCAAATGTGCATGTCACATGAGGTTAGTACAACAGAATGATAATCTCTAAATTACTTACTTAAAGGAACGTTGTCAGAGCTTAGTCCACCAAAAAGGAAAAGTCTGTCATCTCCTATCGGTGTCAGCGTGTGCCAAGATCGATCTTTTGGTTTCTCTCCACTGATATTAATTCTTGGTGAAATAAACAAACACAAAGAAATTTTCTAAGAATGGTGAAAATTAATCCGTCAGAAAACATCGAAGTAAATTAAGTTTGTTCCTACAACATGCTTGGATATCTTCCCAGCAGAAAAGCTGCATTTACACAATCTGAATTTACTCTTGAGCAGGGTTCAAATCTAAACAAGGTAATTTCTTGCAGTAACTGCTCTCTGAACAATCAGTTACGTAAATATCAAATGTCAGCACAAAAGCATTGGTTGTTATTTCTTTGTTTTCTTAAGATCACCAAAGCCACAACTTAACCTTCAACTAAGGCACTTGGACAGCAAAGAAAGGACTCTATACTCAAATAAACTCTACGGTGCATGTAGGTAAACAGACTTGGTTATTGAGATAATCCTGATGGGCTACAGTCTCTCTGAGGAAAATGATCTTAAATGATACAAGGATTGTGGTTTTACCCTTTACCCAAAAGCTACTACTCTCCGACCATTGTCCCTTTCAACACAATGGTGGGTCGCCCGAACTTGGAGATAGATTTTAGTAAAAGGTTGGAATTCCAAAGTACAAAAGAGATATAGATTTATTATTCCAAAAATCTGTTCATGTTACAAAAATACGTATTTGATATTGGTCTCATTTTAGCTGCAGGGTTAGGTGTGCTCGAGATGAGAATCTAAACAGCAAAGAACCTGAAAATAATGGATTCCCTCTAGTGGGTGGTCTGGATTCACATCACCTGAGTTTAGGCGCTTTGGTGTGCCCTTGTCTCAGGAGGATCCCAACAGAGAAGAAGCAGGACCTCCAGAGGGCCTGGTATCTTGATATTAAGCAAAGTGACAACTTCTGTTGTAAAAAATCCTGAAGTTAAGACCCAAAATCTAGGCCACCACACACTCAGCGTGTCCTCACTGGAGAAGGGTGTTGGAAAAAGCAGGGGCAAACACCTGTAAGCTCATTCTGGGGTGGTCAGAATCTTATTCGGATACTGTCCAGCACAGGTAAGAAAGGAATGTTCAATCCAGGTGGATCATATCTCAAAAAAACAGTTTATTTTTACTTTTTTCCCTCCACTTCACTGAAGTGAGGTGACTATAATATACACAGGTGTGTGCTCAATCTACAACATGAACAGTGTAGACTGAGACAGTCATCTAGATTTCCTTTATAATCAGTGAAAAGAAACAGGGCCTTGAAAAGCACAACTTGTAATTTATTTTAGATGTCTACCTTAATAGCAGTTGTCCCGTGCCCAAGAAGCGCCTGTTTCTCTTAACTGAGCACAGAGGAAGCCCAGGGTGAGTAATAGAGGCATCTGCAGCTCAGTCAGAGGAATTTCAAGGCTGGTGACTGCTAAGCAGTTCTCCATCTGGAAGCAAAGGCTGAAGAATTGTAGCTAATTAAACAGTGATTGCAAAACTGTCCTGCTAAATTTGGTACCTAAGTTGGAGCCAAGTCACAATGTTGGAGCGGCTGCTTTGCACAGCTCTTGCATAAGATGCTTCTAAAACTGGCATGAGAGGCAGACTGTGCTGAGATCCAACAGGTTTTCATGTTTAGAAGAATACATACCAGATACCCCTGGGTGATAATGTTTCAATCTTTCAAGCTACCGATACAAAATAATATCACAATAACAGAAATAAAATTATTAAAGGTGTTGAATAACAGGTCAGTGGAGCTCAGGGAAGACAAGGTAACTTCTGGGTAGTGATAATTAAAATAAGTATTACAATTTATGCTGGAAGATATTCCTGGATTCATACTTACATGTATTCAGGAAAGGTGTATTTCATAGTCTTTTATAAAATTACTATTAGGTTACCTCAAGAATAGGAACAGAACAGTGGTTACCACCCATCCCTTACTGTTTAGGTAACAATATACCCACTGATTCTACACGCGCAGGTGGCACTATCCTAAATGCTATGTGCAAACAAATAAATCTTAGGAAATATAATAATACCAGGTCTAGTTTAGAAAAAAAAAAGTGATGCTTTCTAATTGATTTTTAAAAAAATGGTTAAGATGCTTATCTTGGAGGCAGGGAGATCCCTCTTCATTCTGTACCATAATGAGCCAACTACAGCTAATATAAACAGTATTCAAAAAGACATGAAAACTAAAATTCCATATGGATAAACGTACTCGTCTTGAAAATGATGGTGTTAAATCACTACATGCTGTGCTTAAAATAGCATCATCAATGCTTTGGTGCAGAACAGAAAAAGCTTAGTAACCACTATCAAATTAAATTAAATTGAAATCTCAATATAACAGCTGTTAAAGTAGTCCCCAAACTCCCATTCTCCTCTTCAAAAAGCTACAAAATTAGCACTGGAACTATTTAACAGTATGTTTCAATCTGCTGTATTCTACTTGAAATGTTGTTACAGAGAGAAACCTACCTTCCAGACCAAGTCCAAGTGTCTAAATTCAGGCAGTGCAAATCATTCATTCTAGTTTGCTAAAAGAAATAAATAAAAATCCCAGTTGTGTTATATTAAAGCAAACAATGAGCAAAATATTTCAGCGAGGCCTTCTCAGGAGAGAACATTCCAAGTAACAACATTTTGAAGAAAACTGTACCCATGTGGCTTAAACCAACTCTGGATTACGTGGCAGATAAAAGGAATTTCTTCTCAAAAACCCCATGCAACTCTCAGGAAACTACCTGTCAGGAATATTTACATTAATGCAATGGCAGCATGGGGCAAATTTTAGCTTTTAATAGGAGTTTAAGAACAACGAACTATGTGATACTCGGTTCCTGCAAACCTATTCCATTTTCATCCATAGAATTCATGGTAGGCAATTGCAGAAGGTTTAATTCTCTACCTATATTCTTCTCTCACTGTTTTCCTTTGTGTTCTGATCAGAATTATGCATCCTCCTGCCTGGTGGCTTATTCCTTGAAATATTCTAGTTGCTACTGTCACTCAGTACATGACATCCCTCAAAAAAAATCATCAATCTGTGTTTTTCTCTCTGTTCCTGAAGGCGAGCCCTTTCACAACATTATGACTAGAAGCAAGGTTTTATGACCCTTTAGCATTTGCCATAAAAATACTAAAATGTGTCAGTAAGAACAATGGGAAATTGATACACTTGAATATCTGTCTCTCTTTTGATTTGAAGATACTAATTGCCTTAGAAACATAAAGGTGGGGGGAAATAAAAGAAAGAATTTCTTGGCTTCACATTGCAGCAGTATTTTCAGTGGCTCCCAAAACACTCAACTGATATTTGTGATTCTTCTGGGTACTACAAAACAGTATCTGAGAAGTAGGGAAATGTATCTTGCCTTACCTTACAATTTCTTTTCTCCTAGGGTAGTCCATAGATCTATTAGAATAAGCCTTTCTCCAGCTTGCAGATCCTTTGAGGCAGAAACTAGACTCGTCATTTAAGTCAGAGCAGGAGTGGTTTTACTCCCGAGAACTCAGCCAGTTAGTGCGTTTGAGAGACTTCCAAAGCTGTCCATCGGAGCTAGGGGAAGTCTCTCCAGGTATTTCAGGAAACAGCAAGGTTTTCAGGATAGCTACAGGCTCCTCTCATCAAGTGCTAGCCCTTTTCTGTCCAAGGGAAGTAGATCTTAACTAGCATTTTGGAAATGCCTTCAGAGAGGCCAACGAGCTAAAGAAAAGCAGAACATGAAGGCTTTTGTGCATTGCCTTAAGAAACTTTATCCCTGCAAGAGGGCGAATATAACAATAAAGCGTGGTCCAACTGACAGCTAGTGGAACAGATCTGTCTTCCATGACAAGTCTATTCAGTTTCCTGCTCCTTCAGATGGCTTTGAAGTCAATGAGGAACAAATTATACAAGCAGAAAGCAAAATGCAATTACTGAATATCTTCTGCTGTACCTATACAAAGCCCTAGGGGATAGGGGTGGGGGGGAAGCAACATGCTGGCCTCTAGAACTAAATTATTTAATCATCTTGGAATAACACAGTTCGATATGGAGGACATCTATTAAAAAAGGGGAAGAAAGAAAGTTGCTGTTATGTTGGAAATGAAGGTTTCAAGAAGATCCTGTTCAAGACCTCCTCGCTGACTTTCCTTTCCTAGGCATTAGGCAGAAGATGGAGCAGTTTTCAGTTTCTTGGTCCCTGGGAAATCAATGCGTTATAATCTTTACATTCTCACGATTCAACAGATTGACAGATGCATAATTACACCAACCTAATTTTGAATGCAGAACACAGCATCAGTTGGACATTTATGTCTAAGATTCAGTCCTTTAACATAGCTTTAACAAATGAAAATGCCTTTCTACCCAACCTTTATTTGGGAAACTGTAAAGCACACAGGCAGGTTCTAGAATCATAACTTGCAAAGTTTTCTTGCAGTTTCTCGTGTATTTCTAAATGCTTCCTACTGTATTTAATCATTTAGCTTATAATCCTAAAATGATTCTTAACTGGCTTAAAAGCATCAAGCCTCATACGAGGGTTTGCATTTCCCTTTGAGCTACAAGCACTCCTTAGACATTCGACTTATCTACGGCATGTTCATTTATTTGCAGCCCAGTAAACATTAACCAGGATCTGTTTCGTCTCAGGATTAGCTTTCTAGCGCGACGAAAGGCTTTAAGGGTGACATATTCACAGCTCGCTGCTGCTACAGTAAACTCTCTGCAGCTCTCCATTCTCAGATTTAAAATCAAACGGTTACTACAGCTCAAATCTTTGTCAGAGAAGGACTGCAGTTCAATGTATCTTCTGATCTTCAGGGACAGAAAGGGTAACAGGAAATACCAACAGGCATGCATTAAGGCAAGATGTGTGAAGAGCTGCTGGAAAGACTTTGTTTTATTACTTCATCATTCTTTACATGAAAACTTTCTGCTTAAATCAAACACAAGACTCGCATCAACTTTTGGACTAACTCTCCTTCCTTCCCACTTTTTCCCGTTTCTGGTTTGTTTTTTTTTTTCAGGGGCTTACCTGGAGGAACAGAGTCCACATAACACTTCTGAGCCTGTTTTCAAATGATTCCTGGTACAATTGATTTTGATCATCATCACCATCTTCTTTTACCAGCTCTAGCTCCAAGTTTGGAAAAAGGTGCCCTTTCCTCCCAGAAAGATGAATAGGAGAAGCCTCATGACACTTCCTGGCCCTTTCTGGTTCCTTGTAGAGCCTTTTCCCTGGGAAGATTTGTATCATGGTGAACTAGAAGGAGAAGGAGGAGCAGAGCAACCCCGAATTTGCTCCTTATTTATGGAGATAAGCAAGACTTCATCCTTTGGGGAGGAGTTACTCCTGTTGTCAGGAAATGCAGTGTTTTCCTGATGCCTTTAACTTTCCTGTTTCATGACTTACATTAATTCCTCGAGTCCCACTTTTTCCCTAATCTTTGTGAATTTCCTTCCATTTATTTCTAGGACAGAAAGTCAATCAACAATAGAGTATCACAAAGGTGAAAATTACACTTGCTGTTCTCCTGCAAAATTAAATAACACTTTCAAAAATTTCACTGACACTGGTTCCAAGCGGTTTCATTGAAATTTAGCAAAGGGTTATTAAGGAAGCTGATGCTGCCTGAGGAAGAGAAAAACCTTGTCAGATCACAGCCTTCTTGTATTTCTGAATCCTGCAGTCAAATAGTCAGAGTTAAATAGAAGCCAGAGGGCACGTACTCTCAGGGCACATCTAATCATACACCAGCACAGTGGAGAAATGGCAGGTGAGCTCCAGTTTACCCATAATTTCACTTGCAGAGGCTGCATGAGAATCCTAGGCCAAGTTACAAAGCAGTTCAGTTACAACAGGCACGGTGCAGTGACCCTAACGAGCCTGGACACAATACTCTGCTATTCTGTTCCTGGTGCGACAGTCTCTGTGCCATACAGAGATAGCCCTTCCTCACAAAAAGCCAGAGGGAGCAAGGCTTTGAAGGCTGAAGAAGTGTTCAAGAAGAAATGAGAGGCCAGAAGGCTCTGAGCTGAGTATTTATTCCCATCTAGGTTTCTTTCCCTCTCATGTCTCCTATAAATGAGGAGTGAGATTCAGTTCTGCTGTGATTAGCAAGAGTTCATTTACAGCAGACACAAAAGAGCAAGTCCATAGCAAGGCCCAGGGCTCGCTTAGCCCAGCCCTGACACACATGATTCAAGTAAGCCTAGTATTTTTTCAATCTCTTCTAACGTCCTTTTAATTCCTTAACTATTTGTAAATCAAATGTGTCTAAACCTACAGCTCTGGAAGCCGCTGCACACACCTCTTTCAGGCAGTGGTGGGGCTTTAGCAACAGTTCCATAGATCGTGAGCCCATATAAAAGGCCACATAATGCAGAACGGTGAGAATTAATGGGATCAATGGTGGCTGCTTTCCTTCCTCATT
The DNA here is from genome assembly GCA_026546715.1 of Gallinago undulata. Taxonomy (NCBI): domain Eukaryota; kingdom Metazoa; phylum Chordata; class Aves; order Charadriiformes; family Scolopacidae; genus Gallinago; species Gallinago undulata. Next base: position 2,314,985 of record JAOTQQ010000041.1, on the reverse strand, counting down.
GCTCGGAAAAGGGACTTCGGTAAAAAAACCCCAACTTTTGCTGCAGCTGCGGGAGGCGATTCAAACTGAAAAGCTGGCCATTCTGAACCTGCCTGGGTCTGTACGTCTGGTTTCTGTCTGAGCAAGCAGGAGTAAGCCATCTCATAACAGAGCTGTAGACTTTCCCCAAGAAGAACATGGCTTTAGAGTACGACTTTTACAGCACGAAAAACAAGGGACAGGGAACAAAGTGCAATTTTACATCGTTTCATTTGCAAGTACTTGAGAAAACAGGGCTTGGGTGATGGCAGCTTTCCAAGCTGAAGCTGGCGTACGTTCATTGCAGGGCATTTCCAACCTACAGTTAATTCCTTCTCTTTCACATAACAGAACTATAGAAACACAGCACTGAGGGCTTTCAAAAGCTTCTCCGCTGCTACTTTTCACAGCGATAGAGATAGAAAGCACCAAGTCTCACCCTCTAGCTGAATATGATTAAAGGGTCTAAATTAGCTGTGGGTAAAAAGAGCTAAAAACTCAAATTTAAAAAAAAAGTATGGATGAGTACACGGTAACTTAAATTAGGAGGTTTATTACTTGCCTTACAGATTGTTTCCCACATTCCTCCTAAACTCCAGCTTATAGAGAGACCTTTAAAAATATTATCTTCCCTATGCTCTTGCAAGAGTTCTAAAAAGAGGCAGCACACATTCCAGCCCACAAGGAACTATCCTTGTGAAAAATTCACCAACGATAGGGAAGCCTGTATTAGTTAAGATTACCTCCTGCCATCCTTATTTTCAGACATAAAACAGGAATATGTTTTCTATATTCGACTGCTGCCTCAGGCTTAAATTCTTACATTAATGCTTCAGCAGAGAAGAATTTAAGAGAAAAACCTCCTCTGACTAGTACTAGAGAAATTAAGTGTGACGCTGAGAGGTTTTAGTGTCTACTTGCTTCCTATCAGGAAAGCAAATACCAGCCTTACTCTTGTGGCAAAGAGCTTATATTGGATGCACAGAATAAAGCTGTTAACAGCAACCTCTACGGTTTCTGCACATATTCTGTACTAAGAGCACAGAGAATGCTAGAGGTAAAGACTGAGAGTGTAAGACTGAGGTTCAGAGGGCAGAGAGGAGGTTTAGGAGGACCAGAATGACCTGTGCTATCAGAGAACACGCTGCTGCCTCCTGCACCAGCCTGAACGCATGGAGACTAATAGCTTTGTACCCAGCCATTGTCATCACAGACATCTGTATTTCAGTCACTTATGTGCAAAAAAAAAAGGCAAGTTTAAATTATAAAGCCAACTGGAACCTGTAATTTCCTACCTTTCAGAACCACATGTTGCAACTCTAAATATAAAATCCTGTATTACACCAGCTATTCTGAAGCTTGCTTTCCCAGAGGGTAAACCTCAGGGTATGCAAGATGTGAGTAATTGACTGTTCTTACACATTTCCTCCTTCTTTAGCCAGAGATAGGGAAAGAAGGGGAAGCACAGCTAAAATCCCAGTTATATTTACTAGTTGCTAGCATTTCTTTAAATGAAATGGGGGGGAAAAAAGCCCATAGGTTTGATGTATAAACCTGCTAAGCTGTAGCAAGCCCAGAATGCTGCATCTCATCATTTATTTAAACCTGGTCTATCATCAGGCTTGCTTTTGCTCTACTCTCAGGGAACCAGCTCCTGCAAGGGTTATACACACATCAACTATTTTTTGTTGATTTATAAACATTTGCATTTCTACAAACAGAAAGACAGACTCTTCTTTTTGTAATGTAGAGGGGGATGAAAAGAAGCATCCCGGATTCAACACACAGGTTAAGCTGAAAACAGTCTGTTGTTCTTTTTTTCTACTATAAAAATAATTTGTTATAAATAAAATAACTGCCAAGAAAATAATATTACTGCCAATAAAATGGTTTAATTAAACACTAACCAGCACTCGTCCTCCAAAGATGTAACCTTTATTTCCCAGCACAGCGCATGTGTGAGCTGCTCGAGGCTGAGGTGGTTCTCCACCCTGAAAGAACCAAAACAAGATCCTTTAGAACATCACCAAAGCGCCAGCCAAGGACAGTGACAAGTTGGTATCACAGAGACTGCAAAATTAAGCCAATTTACATCAGAACTGCAACTTCAAAAGGAAATTATTTGAAGTCATGTCCAAGACTCCACAGACATTAGAAGACACACATATTCGCCAAGGACAGCTTTAATTGAGTTCCCTCAGTAGCTAATGTTTAATATATCCCCTCTTGGTTTGATTTATCATCGCTTAAGTGAAATTCAATTAATTTATCTTTAATTCCCTAGCATGAGATTATAGTAACACATCAGTTATTGCTGATATATCCTGTGCAGCTTTATTTTTCCAAAGTGTGAACCATCGGAAACAGGTACAAAAATCTCTGGAAATCACATCTTAAAATTTGATGTTACATCCAACAGCTACATGCCAAAAAGTATTCCCTATGCAAATCAGAAATAAAGATAGCCAAATTGGCTTTTACTTTTCAATGGCAAGTTCATTTTTTGCATTTAGTTTTCTAGGAATTTTAGAACATCCTATAAAGACCATAAAATACTGTCAGACACTCATTACAATATCCTGCTTCTACTGAGTTCTTACGTAAAGTCACCAGGATTTTATGAACCTTTATAATATACTATCATTATATCAATAAATACAAATGTGTGCATTACTGTTTTACTGGGAAAGTGAGTATACCTGCTCCTTTGGAAGACTATTAAAATAGTGTATTTGCTGAAGAATAAAAGCTTGAATACAAAGCTTTATCTCAAAACTATCCTCTAGATACAGAATAACATATCATCTTCTAATGTATTCAGATTTCTAATACTTTTCTGATGCTTAGGATATTTTTTGCAACAGAACCACATTACAGCAAAACCACCAGTCTAATAGCATCCTGTGGGAAAACAATATTCCTTTCATTCCTGAATTTTCCACATTTCAGAGGCACTGAGTGGCCTCCTGTTTAATGTTATGAGCCCCAGCAATACTAAGCATATTCAGATTACTTTTCCCAACCTCAATTTCTAGAGCACATTAACTATTCAAAACGCAGTAAAATCCCAATTGTGTCAAAAGACAAGACTGGAAAAACACTCACTCTAATTGCTGGCTGAGACCAAGTTTGTGTGGTTGTATCAAAAACATGAACATCATTATGCCATCCCCAGAATATTTGTCCTTCCTAAAAAAAAAAAAAAAAGAAGTGAAAAAATTAAAACCAAGTTTATTCTAGTTTAAAATCTTTGTGCTTAGTAAAGGATACAAACCCAGAAGTGATCTATCAAAACAGAAAATAAACTAAAATACAGCATTTTATTAATAAACATTAATATTTTTAATAATGATGCAGTGGCTCAAGTCTAATTGAAGATCAACAGCATCCAGGAATGTTAGAGCTGATGACACACTTGAAAATGGGCTTTGGGCTTCATATCAGTCACCACGGGAGACAGTCTACCTTCTAATTTTTACTGTAACATACTGAGAAATAAATAGATTGTACAAAGTAATACATTTCTCTAAGTCAATATTTACCATTTGATGTAAGGAACTATACTCCCTCGAATGCATATCTATTTCTTATTAATTCCTGTCACTAAACACTCTAGTCAGTTGTCTTCTTTCTATTAACTAAAAGAAATCATTACAGGAAACTACCTAATTCAGGCATCTTAAAGTAATGGATAACAAATTAAAGAAATTAACTGAAAACATTTGTCTGTTAGACTTGTGAAGCTATAAATTCCCTCTTGTACTTCAAGGACACAAATTCTAAAATTTTCTGGGAGTTTCATATTTAAACTATGTCTTCAGATTTAAAAAACTGCCTTTGTTCCTGCTCTGACAGCATTTTGTTTAATTGCATTCCATGCCTAGAACTGGGTACTTGGAACACCCACTGCTCCCAATGTGTAATATCTGAAATTTCAAATCTAACTAGAAGATTCTAATTTGCATTTCTGCTGATGCTACAAATAAAAGAAAAATCAGACAGATTTTTCATCCTTACTGAGTATAGTGTATTAAAAAAAAAACATGTTTTGACAATCAGGAAGGATAAATCACTCTGAATTGTGACAAATCTCTTACCCAAAATGCATCATGGACATCAAAACAATCACTCAGCTCATTATGCTTCCTACAGCCATAACCACCAAAATATATTAGCCTAAAAGAACAATGACACAAAGTACATTCAGTTAGCTGTTTTATAAATAACATTCAACTAAATAAGCTGTCATAATTAATTTCAAACTTTGGTTTACCTACTGCACTATTAATAATATATACAGCTTAAAATATTTCATCTAGCATCTAATTACACAGCAAACCTTACCAAGATGAAGGTTAATATTTACATTCCTCGAGAAGCCTGACGGAAATCCACATAAGCAAGGAAGGAGGTTTAAGATACCTTGAAGCCTCTACTCCTCCATCCACAAGCTTATTTATCGCAGTCGTATTTTCAGACACGAATCTCAAAACGACACATAGCACAGAAGGCAGTGAAATGCTAGAAATCCTACCCTTTTCTACTGAAATTCCTACATTCCTGCTGTATTTCTTAGCTTTCCATATACGTCTTGTCACAACAAATGTTCCCAAGGTTCAGCCCACAGACTGTCTGTGACCCACAAAGTCTTTCTCCAGCTTATGATTTTTTTTTCCAACTACTCACTACTGAACATATTGCAAGTATTACACACCTCCCAGCCTAATATTCCACCCACGAAATGGCCATCCGTAAGTAATGATTCCTAAAGTTTTGTTTTAACTTCAACATTTTGAGGGTATTTGGTCTAGTTGTTAGTGATCTTGGGAGAAGGCAATTTAGGAAATGATGGGATGGTGAAGGTCATTCCAGACTGACATTCCTGGGGAAACAGAGTTACTGAAAGCATTGTGCAAGACACCATGACATCCTGACCTGCAAAATCACAGCTTGTGAAAGTTTAATAAGGTAAACTTCCGTAAAGGTGGGTAGCTTGTCCCCAAACACTTCTGGTAAATGAAAAGGGTTACACTCTGCCACCTAAAATAGGTAATTTTCTCAGTATGCAGATCACATGATACTCTGAATAGACTGATTTCTTTTTGAATAATCTTGATAGTTAAGGAGAGCTTGTTCAAATATATTTACTTTCATGTATCTCACAGTTAAATTAGAATTACAAAACCAAGATATAGTAACTGAGAGGCATTATATAGTTTATGTAAAACCTCTTTAGATGTAAAATCCGGAAACAGAAAAATCATTTACATTTTACAGTGTTCACTGTGTATCCTTTTCTTACTTGTTTACAGTAACTTTTATAACAAATCACTGACGTGTCACTTTCTTGTGACCACATATGCCACAAGATCCACACACTTTTCATAATCAACACAAAATCCAAATATTTATTCTTAGCTGAATATTTTTTCTAAATACACTCAAACTTTTACAACACATATCTAGGCTGACTTGGTTCTTAGAAATTAAAGATACTCACTGAAATGCCTTTGCAATTATCAGCATTTGTGTGTTATTAAAATCCTTGGAAATACACCAAATATATTTTATTGCGGGTAACAATTCAATGCTTATATAATGTAACAAAAACCACTATAATTTTCATACTGGTTTTTAAACCTATGTTAAAATTAAAACCATGATAGATGCATAATGATCTTTATCTAAAGTCTCAAAGCATTCCAGAAACTTTCACTGAACTTCCCAACCCTCTCCTAAAGCAGGTTTATACTTACCCTTAATTCAGCTCACATGTGAGAAAACTCTGGTAGAAAGTTCTTAGAAGAGTTACACAAATTCCCATAGCAAGCCAAGCTAAGAATTAGAGTTTCCTGAATCCCAAACCTGTGTTCTCTTCACTTTACAGTACTTCCTCTCTGCAATTAGCACATATTAAATATTCTTAATGTGTTACCTGTCCTTATACACCCAGCAGGAAAGCTTGTCACGTGGTGTAGGAGGTTGACCTTTAAAATTTGTAATTTTTTTCCACCTATAGGTTCCATTTTTTGTTCGCAAATTAACATAATACAGCTTAAAAGAAAAAAATTACAACATTTTCAGTATAAATGATGTCGAAGAATCCAGCACAAATCACCAGCAAAAAGAACATCCCACCACCCCCAAAATACACTACGTCCTTTTTTTTTTTAAAAAAAAAAAGGGAACTGTCAGTGAAGCTTACAATATGTAGCAACATATAGGAAGAGTGTGATACACAAGGAGAACACAAGAAGTGTGAGAATTAGCAGCACATTTCCTTGCGTCACTCAGCCAGACCAGAATATTAATAACCTGCTCCTTCCAGAGCCAACTGAAGCCTTGCAAAAAAGCTTCTGCAAGATGAACAGCTCTTGATTCAATTCCAACTAGTTCACTAACTAGTTCTGTCCAACCTAACCAGGTAACTGCAGAAAAATCAACAAAGTTCGTGAAGCAAGCACTGAGATCTGATTATAGGCTCCACTGCAGTTATTTTCTAGTCAGGACTGAACAAATACTAAAAGATAAAAACAGCTCATTTCCTCTGTTTTTGCTACTCCAGCCTTCAGTTAATGAGGAAAACTGGCAGCTGTATTTTAACTTTAATTACTAACTGATTATATAAGAGAGGCAATCACTACCAAAGAGCAACAATAGAAGTGAAATTGAGATCTGCTTCAGTTACAGTTTCCAATATATTTAAAAAAGAAAGCAATTGGGAAAGTGGGAAAGCACTGGCAGTTTTCAGAAATAAGTACAGTAAGTTTCACATCTCATTCTGAAGCTGTGATTCTGTGAAAAATCCCCCAAAAATGTATGGAGTTTTTTTGCCATACTTTTAAACTATACTTTTCCTACCAAAATTAAGCTTTTTCTTACATTTCTCCTTAATTCAAATGGAAAGTACACCAGACAAAACAGTAAGGCCAGCGTTATTATTCATTCAAATGCAGTATATTATGAAAGAAAATAATACAATACCCGATTACTGTATCCTTTATCATCAAATCCACCAAAAATGTACAGCTTCCCATTAATGCTTGCCCCACAGCTTCCAGACATGGATGTGGGTAACTCTCCTTCCATTAGGTGCATTGTCCTGCAATTTAGTACACAGATTAAGTCTTACAATACTGCTTTCAAACCTGCTAAAATTAACAAACTCAAGCTACATGTATTAATGATTTTTAGACTTAAACCTAAAAATACAGTTGCAATGGTTTTGGCCACAACTAGAAACTATTGCTGATATATTAAGTCGGGCTCCTGCAGCATAAGAGGACTTTCCCATGAATATTGTGCATGTGTTTCAGGGATCTCAATTTTTTTGAGGGTGAAACTCATATTAGATTACTAGTAGAGCTGGAACACTAAATATTCAAAGCCTGGAAATACTATTAATTCCAAAAACTCCTGAAATGAGAACATGGTATTGCTGTTATTTTACAAACGGAAAACTGAGGCAGAAGTAGGAATAAAGGTGAGAAGTACTCACTAAGTTCAGTACTCAATACTCCACTCCTAAAACTGCATTTTGCACTGTATTGAGCATAATTAAAAAAATCTTCAATAATGCCAAGTTTTAGCAATGATTTCTCTGTTCCGCAACAGCAGTTCCTTGCCTTTTCCTGGCTAATCTCACTTACAAACCAGTAACATCCGCATCTAGACCAGACGCCTTCATTTTCTATCACTGGTGGCAACACAGAAGACAAAAATTCATACAGCTTTAAGTTCTGATGCTTGACCTCATCCCAACCTAAAAGATCTGGGGGCAGCCATTAAAAGTAAAAGCTGTTTATGAGATAAATCACCAGATGTGGGCGATACGTGTGTAACCTGTCCCTATGGAAAACGGCGCTCCCTCACAGCTGCTCACAACTGTTTGTGCTGTAAAACTGAATGAGACCAAGAACGGATCCAGGTTAAAAATACCCCCCCCCCCCCAAAAAAAAAGTTATTTTTAACCCAGATCACTTTCCTGATCCAATTTCCCATGTGACTGTATAAACAGCCATACTGGTACCACCGATACGGAGACATCGGGGGTGAAAACTGAGAGAGGGCAGGAGGTTGCTTTAGCCAACCCTTTTCACCAAAAGAAATGGGCAGCAAACCAAAAAAAAAAACCAAAGAGATTTGCTAGGATTTCACAGGCAACTGCATGGCAACTGCATGCAAACTGCTGTTTTCCATGTCAGTGACTTGCCCACACAGATGTGGCATTTCATACACACTGTAAGACACCTTCCTGATCTCACCCTGCTCCCTTTTTCCCCCTCCAAGTCCTTGCTTTGACTATGGGTATGGAATGCATCTTTGAATAGTGAAATAATATAGTGAAATATATAAACAGGTGGAAGACTGGAACAACAGCTGGCAGAAAACAGCTAGAAGCCCAGATGGACACTACTTTACCAGACTAAATGGAATTATTGTAATATAAACCACCAGAAAACTTTTAAAAGAGGCTCTCTCCCCTAATATGATATGTAAACACAATCAATATAAAATATAAAGACTAAATTGCTACTGATGTACAAGATCTGGTTAGTTGTGCAAACACACGCAGAACACAACTAAGTAATAACAAAAATTACATCATTATAAATAGATCAAGAACCCAAATATTCAGTGTTTAGATATTCCTCTTAACAAATAGTTAACATATGGAAAACTAAGCCAACAGAAATTCCCAAACAGAATACCCGTGTTTTAACAAGAGCCTTAAGATAACTATTTCAAATATTCTCTTGAAAAATACAATTATACTTAAGGAATTAATGTATTTCCTAGTTAATTTGAAAGTAGATATGTCTGTTCTTTAGTCTTTATATTAAACATCTATTTAAACTCCAGGGAACATAACCAATAACTCACGTAACTGAAGTCTTTTCACTGCAGCTAACTGTAATCTATGTAAAGATTATATATTAATTAAACATAAATTATGCAACTTACCATAATCCACTATCCATTTCATAGATCCAAAGCTCATCATTAGGCAGATAAACTTCATTTTCTTCAATGGACTAAAACCAAAAAGAATTTGCAAATGTTAAATCAATTATGCATTACACACCATACATTTTAAAACGAAATACCAAATCACGTTACTTAGCAACACAGAATAATCTTAAGGAGATAATCTACCAGAGCATAAATCATACCACAGCATTACGGCTCTGACTATTACAATTTTAAAGAGGCAGCTCACTAATGCTACTATTTTACATTCTATACTAGAAGTTCAGAAAAAGGATGTTTTTCATTTTTTGAAGCTATTAAAAAATACTGTGCTTGGCATTTCCTGATGACATCGAGCTTCCTTGCTTGTTAATAGCATCTTTAATGACTCACTGTAAGGTGTGAAGAGTATAAAAAAATAAGTTAGGTTTATCAGAGGTAGGAAGATAAGTGCTTTAATACTCAAAAAGCAGTATGAATATAATACAATTTGTGAAAATAGGAAAACAGCAAAACCATCAAGTCGCTAGGGAACATACACAACTGCTAACAACAAGTAGCACAACAGTCCCAGAACATGACCATGGATTTAAAAAACACTAAAAATCTTAATTAGGTCCCTCAAAGGCACTTCTCTCCTCTATTAAAATGCTGTTACTAAAGGATATTTTTTTTTTGTTCACTGATGTGATCACTTAACAATTTTTCCCCTCAGACCTCCAGATACAGAACAGCAAAGACAAGCATCAAAGTATATTAATGCTGTTCTTTGGGGCTTTTGGGGTCTTTAAGGAAAAAAGAGTTCTCCTTCACCTGAAGGGCTTTTTTTTCCACGATCCCTTTTTATCTTTGCCAGAAACTGAGACTTGGCCAGGCTGCATAGATGAGTAAAGTACTCAACAACTAAGCAGGAAGTCAGACAAAAAAAGTACTAATTTTAAAAACAAGGAACTTAATTCCTCAGGCCCACTCATTAAAGGCACAGATGTACTGACTTAACGTTTTGCCAAGAAAGATGTGTAACAACATAAACCACACCAGATTTGAAGCTCCTGAAGTGAAACTCATTATCTTTTGTTTTGGGAGATACTTTTAATTAGGAGGCAATTTTTGGCATAATGTAAAAATACCGAGAAAAGCGTTACTGGAAAGCACAAAAAGAACAGTTACTTGCAGTGACTGAAGGAAGGAGCCTGAAAGAACCAAATGTTAAAGGAGCTTACCCTATGCTATAAAATAAAGGAGAAAATTAATTCCTCTTTGGAAAACAGATCTATAAAGACTCCCAAACAGAGGCCATGTAAGAAAGACAAATAATTTGGGCAACAATGATGAGGAAGAATAACAAACAGGAGAAGGAAGCCCGCAAGAATGCAACTGCTGCACGTAGGCTGAGTCACAATTACACCATTAATTATTGTCTTAGCATTAGAAAAAAGAATGAAAGACTGTGAGGGAATAAGCAGCCAGAGTCAGTAAATAAATTTTTTAAAGTAAATAAAAATTAAATGATTGCAGAGAAAAGAAATTAAATACAAATGTGAAATTTAATTATTAACAATTTAGTTACTTTAGGGTTTTTTTGCCTTTAAATTATATTATTACTTTCTCAATTTGAAAGGTGTTAATTGGGTGTTATGCACTATGTTTGGTACATTTTGTCTTGCCAGGTACCTTTCATTAGGTAGGCTCTGCCGTTACACACAGCTTGTAGCTTCCACAAAGTGCAGAAGAATCCAAATTTAATCTAGATACGTCATGGGTCAAAGGCCGAGCGTTTGCTACAGAACCAGCTCTGGGCAAATACACCACTGCCAAAAATAAGTTAGCTGGGCAGCAGTCCACCATCAACATGTAAAATGATTTACCTGTTTAAAGTGCTACTGAAAGAATAACAACGATTTACATAATACTCTCCAAAAATAAATACGTAAGACTAGGTTTGCAAAGTTTAACTATTTTCACTGGGCCATCCTTCTTAGAAAACCTTTGAAAACACTGCACTAGCCAGTCCAACCTCAGTTTCTAAAGACTGAAGCATAGAGAACCACCAAGTACTACCAGCAATTTAAATGCTGCATAGTTATACAGAGTATTATGGAGTGTAAGGCCAGAAAATGACATTAAATCTTCCTGTACACTGCAGATGACTCAAATTATTTAAATTATGCTTATTCTAAAGGTGGCTGACTTCTTGACACTGCAAAATATGTGCTCAAATCCTTACGTGACTCACAGCCACAAGGAACTCTACCAACCAAAGACCCCCAAAGGGAAGAAAAGCTGTGAGAAGAGTTTACAGGCTCCTGAGGGTTCCTCCATATTGTGACAGTTTGGTAATGGGCAAGCCTGGCTTGAAGCCCCCCTTACTGCCCCCAGTCCTACCACAGCTGAGGGTTTGTACTTCAACATGCAATATCTGGGTTTTATTTTCAGTATTTCAGTAGTCACCAGGAGCACAACCCTTTCCAGGTCAAACAAATGGAGGTCGGGAGCAGAGCAACTCCTCAAATCCCACCAACTCTACTTCGCCTTTAAGACCAATGTCTTTAGTTATTAAAAATAAATAAATAAATAAATCCAATTTCCAAAAAATAAACCATAACAAGCTTCAGGAAGAGATAACCAGCCATTAGTACCTGAGAGCCCTTGAAATGTCCTTCCCTGTGCTACTGCACACACTTATAACACAGAATGTATTTTCAAGTTTAAGTCCAGGAGCCCCCAACTAGAATTCTTTGCTTAAGTTCAGAAGGAACAAACTTTACAGATGTGAAAGTCTACTTTAGCCCATGAAATATACAGATAGAAGAATACAAAATATGCCAACAGAAACATGTTTTCGACCTGATCCAGGTGAGGAGGTCAGACTAGATGACCTTTGGAGGTCCCTTGTGGCCTGGGCAATTTTATGATTCTATGTTCTCAGTTTAGGGCCGACGTGCACATACACTGTGAATAAAGTGAACTGTCATATAATGTAGCATCATCCATAGTTCTATTTCGGGCTGAATTCATCTACAGTCACAAGGATTTACTTATGTCAGAACTAGAAATGATCTTTTGATGGAAAAAAAAAAAAAAGCAGATTCGGTTTCAGTCTGTCACCAGCTTGTCTCTGAAGCGACAGAACCGCTTCCTGAGGGAGGAAAACACACTCTACATAACATACAGCTACTAATAAGTAAAAAATGCAGGGACTCGGGAACAAGAACGCGAATTACGCACTGGAAAAAAACACAGGTACAAATTACAGCCGTCACCCCTCAGAGGAAGGGAGAGGAGGGAAGCGCTCCCAGAGCGCAGGGGAAACAAACCGGCTCCACCAGCCCTTCCCCAACAGGGGCTCCGAAAAGGGAGCAGCGGGCAGCCACAGAGCAACTATGCTTAGAGAAGAGGGCAAACAGACGAGCGAGGAGACCAGCACGGAGAAAGGAGGTTTCTCCGCGCCGTTCTCCTCAGGGTTATCACCGCCGCCATTTAAAACGCCCGCCCCCGCGCGGCGCGCGGCCCCGCCAGCCAATCAGCGCCGGCGCTGAGGTAAACAGCGCTGGGCTCCCGGCCCGTCGAGGGGGCGGTTGGGGGGGGGACGCGGGGCGCGAGACCTACCCCCTCCCCGCTACCCCCCTCCCGCCCCGGGGCTCCTCAGCCCGGTTCCCCCCGTGCGGCCCCGCCGACGGCCTTACCCCATGGTCGTCGTCGTGCTGTCCCCCCTCACCCCGCCCTCAGCCGCCCTCCCCGACTCGTCCTCACACCCCCCCCCAGCGCCCTCCGCCCGCCTCCTCCCACCTTACCACGTATCCCCCCCACACGTAGAGAAAGTTCCCGTCCACCACGGCGCAGTGGCCGCTCCGCTCCTCGGCCACGCAGAACTGCTCCGCGGAGTCTGCCGCCATCTTAGGAGGAGGAGGAGGAGAAGGAGGAAGCAGCTCGCGGGCCTCAGTGTTCGGCGTCCCGCCACCGCCTCCTCCGGGAGAGGCTGCGGCTGAGCTCTTCGCCGGTCGCTCCCCTCAGGCGGACGGGAAGCGAGGAGGGTCTAAAGTGTGGGGCGTCACCCTCCCCTCAGCGCCGCCGCCGCCGCCGCCCCGTGCGGGGCCGGGGGTTGAGGCGGGCGCGGTTCCCGCCGCCTTCCCGCTGAAGCCGGGGCGGTCCGAGGCGGGGGGAGGACGACAGACGGACACGGAGGTGGCCGTGTGGGGACACCTGGCTGGGTTTGTCCTTGCCCTGCGCCGGGAAGGGGCCCTGTGAGGGCGGGTACAGGCTCCTGCCCGGCGGGGCAGGCTAAAGGTTACGGTGTGAGATTAAAGGCCTAATATACTATGGAGAAGCTTGTGAATAAAGAGCATGAGAGGAGGAAAAAAGCCGCGAGAACCGGATTCCTGAACACAAACTCAGCGCAAGAATGGGAGGAAGAGCTGGGTGTCGTTAATGGAGGTGGTTTAAGACAACTGCAGCAGAACTCACTTTGAAGGCAAGACGGGTTATGCTCTTGACAGAAATAGCAGCTATGAAATAGTAAATTATATTAATTGGAACAACCATAGAATCATCGGATCATCTTGGTTGGAAGGGACCTTTCAGATCATTGAGTCCAACCATCAACCCAACACTGACAAAAAACATCACTAACCATGTCCCTCAGTTCCATGTCTGCCCGGCTTTTAAATACCTCCCCTCAGCCTCCTTTTCTCCAGGCTGAACACCCCCTCAGCCGCTCTTCATAAGACTTGTGCTCCAGACCCCTCACCAGCTCTGTTGTCCTCCTCTGGACATGCTACTGTACAAGTATCTAGGAGTTCAAAATGTTGACCCTGGAGAGGAACATCCTATGAATGTTGTCCTCTAACCTGCAGCCTGCAAGCAGATGAAGCAAGAAGCTACATACTGCAGTGTGGTGGAGAACATGAGAAGACCAGAGGTGCTGCACAGGACTGGTGTGTTGGGGCCAGTGCTGAACCAAAGGTAACTAACAGAATAAAGCTGATGTTGGGATCTCAATGGGTCATCTCTCATCATCTCCATTTCTCATTTGAGAATAGTTTTATCCCTGTCATCCCCACCACTATAGAGTCTTTGCTATACGTTGGCCTGCCCTTTAACAGCAGGCTGGGAAAAGCAATAGCCTCTTACACTGCCCTTCCAGCTCTTATACTATTAGATTGACAACCCGTTGAGTTCCAGCTGAACTGTGGGTCCAGCTGGAATGAGTGGAATTCAAAATAAAGCAGGTTCAGCTCTTCAGAATGAGTAGCAGCATAGCGCTTGTAAGAAACGAGCACTTCAGCATCTTGTAAAAGGACACCAAAAAGTAATTGTAAGGATTTTTCCTGTAAAAGTGGGATATGCACTTCCTCTGTTAGATTGAGGAGTGAGGACATTATTCCTGTCAATAACTGCTAATATTAAAATGAAGAACTGTAACGATGATGAATATGCATCATGATGGTTAAATGATGGTTAAAACATAGGTAAAATGATGGTTAAAACACAGGAATGAGCACTTGGAAGAGTTAAGAAAAAACACGGGTATCAGGCAAACTATCTATAGATCTATAGGTCCGGTAGAGCTGCATGTCTCGGAAAGAAGTTTAGGAACAGTGCAAAGTCAGCAGCCCATGATTTTGCCAGTGACAGATGTGACAATTGATTGTCCTCAGCGTAAGGAAACAATCCCATTGATTCCCCTTTGGCATGAGGTGCTGTCTGATGGTGAGCCATTTGGCTGTCTCAGCTGGATCACTCTCAAGCCATGTGCATGGAGACTGAAGCATGGTAGCGTCTGATGAAGCCATGGCGGGCAGTGGAGGCGAAGAGCTGGGCACAGAATCACACAGCATGATATGGGGTTGGAAGGGACCTCTGGAGGATATCTAGTCTAACCCCCTGGCAAAGCAGGTCCACCCAGAGCAGGTTGCACAGGAACATGTCCGGGGGGGTTTGAATGTCTCCAGAGAAGGAGACTCTACCGCCTCTCTGGGCAGCCTCTGCCAGGGCTCTGCCACCCTCACAGGAAAGAAGTTCCTCCTCATGTTTAGATGGAACTCCTTATGGTCAAGTTGGTGCCCACTTCCTCTTGTTCTCTCAGTGGGCACCACTGAAAAAAGCCTGGCCCCATCCTCCTGACACCCACCCTTGCAGTATTTCTAGGTGTTGATCAGATCCCCCCTCAGCCTTCTCTTCTGCAGACTAAAAAGACCCAAGTCCCTCAGCCTTTCCTCATGAGAGAGATGCTTCAGGCCCCTCATCATCTTTGTAGCCCTTTGCTGTCCCCTCTCCAGCAGTTCCCTGTCCTTCTGGAACTGGGGAGCCCAGAATTGGTCCCAGTGCTCCAGATGGGTCCTCCTCAGGGCAGAGCAGAGGGGGAGGATTACCTCCTCCCCTGTACAGCTTCCTGAGCTCCAGACAGATGGCTTGGTGGAACAGAAGTCTACAGCTCATGCTGGAATACTTTTATATCTCTGGTGGGAGGCTCCAGGCATCTTAACAGAACCCCCAGTACAGCAGGATGCTGCAGTGATGTCTTTTATATTCCCAGTTTGGTCATACCTTAAAAGAATATGAGTTTCTTTTTAGATGAGGGGTACATTCCTTCTCCAGGTGTGCCTTCCTTTTTCAGGTGAGATGTAAGCTGAATGTCAAAATCAGATCTTTTTCAAAGGAGAATAAGTGGTAATCTTAGCAAGTAGAAGAACTTACGTAAGGATTAGGTTCATAATTTGCACCTCGCTGCTTGCCTGAGACGAAAAATGGATCATACTTCCTGCCAAACTAGCTCAGACCTGTCAGATGGTGGCTTTTCATTTAAAGAGAGTAGATGAGGAGGAGGGATTATAAATTACACTGTTGAGAATGGACTATAGAAAATAGGCTGAGGTTTTGTATCCGTCTGTATATCCCTGCAAGTCTTTTGATCGAGGAACGTTGTTTCAGAGCTGCTTTGTGAGCCTTCTGTGGAGTAAAGCTGTACTTTGAGAGATGGGGTTCAGTGTTTGAGTAAATGCCAGCCATTTTTCCTCTGGAGAGAAGGCCCCACAAGACTGGAGCCGTATGAGGCACAGGGTATTTATTCATCGTGCTCTTTACTGGCACTTCAGTGCCCTAGGGCCAAAGGAAAAAATGTGTGTAATGGTGGTTTCCCGGTTATGTGTAAAAAAAGCCATGGAGAGCATCGTGTGCTTGTTGGCTGAGATGGAACCATCTGGATGGGATCCCCATCTGACAGCACCGGCATGTGAGTGGTGATGAACTGGAGAACTCAGAGTTTACTCAACTCTCAGGGACCAGAGGTGTCCTGAGAAACTCGTCACCTCGTTGACGAGTTTCTTTTTTCTTGTGAAATTCACTGAAGCACCTTAACCCTGGTGGGCAGCAAAACTGGGTGCTGTTCTTGAGGTGGGTGACACACACCCCCCCCCCCCCAGAGCTGCCTCCAGCTCTGGGGCCACCAACAGCAGAAGGACATGGAGCTGTTGGAGCGGGACCAGAGGAGGCCACAGAGATGCTGGGAGGGCTGGAGCCCCTCTG
>JAOTQQ010000041.1:2273959-2289193 GCA_026546715.1 Gallinago undulata | reverse complement strand
GATGGGGCAGCCACAGCTTCTCTGGGCAACCTGGGCCAGGCTCTCACCACCCTCACAGCAAAGAAGTTCTTCCTAAATCTCATCTCAATCTCCCCTCTTCCAGTTTAAAACCATTAGTCCCTGTTCTATGGCTCCCCTCCCTGATCAAGAGTCCCTCCCCATCTTTCTTGTAGACCCCCTTTAGGGACTGGAAGGGGCCTGTTCCTGAAATGTGTTCCTAATTTTTCTAACGAGCCTGTATTCTGTCATAGCTCATTTGTGTATTTATGTAAAAGCATGTGCTGTGTGCTGCTTTGTCTTGCTTGCTTCAGAATAGATATGTGGAGAGTTTATTTTAATTCTTATTTGATTCTTTGCCTTCGGTTCCAGCTTAAAACAGTAGAGACCCTGTTGGGCAATACAGCTAAAGTGGGAGAGGTGATTGTGCTTGGGATGATAACTCAGCTCAAGGAGGTAGGTTCTTACTGCTCTTTATTGTGGAGTATCTAGGTCACCGTTCATTCAGTGTTACAATCTGTTAGAAGATGGGAAGGCGTAAATATCTCACCAGTTCGTTCTGTTGTTTAAGTCAGTGGCAGAACTCTCATCGGTATCAGCGGTGCGAGATCTTTTCCACAAGCAGCCATTGCTGGTGTGTGAGGGAACGCGCCTTTCTCTTGTCACTACAGAATTTTGTAGTGCTTTATGTCAGCAACCAGAACCAGTTACGTTTTCCAGACGTGCCCCTTCTTGAAATGCTGGAGCTTCCCATGGCTGTGTTTGGGCTTGCCGTTGCCCTGGCCTGGGATGGCAGGGGAGGGGAGAGGAGCTGCAGTAAACTGTAAATTACATTGTTTTCAGTTCTTTTGGTGTGTTCTAAGCTTACAGCATTAAAACCTGCTAAATTATTTCTGAATCCTGATTGATAGATGCTTCTGACTGAAGGATTTATGTGTTTGGGTGTGTTTTGCTTTGTTTTTTAGGGGAAATATTTCCTAGAAGACCCTACAGGAGTTGTCCAGCTGGACCTTAGCAAAGCTATATCCTTTTTCTTGTGATGTACGAGTTGAAGAAATATCCTATAGACCTGGAGAACTTTAAGTTGAACAACAAATCAATGCTGGCTGTTTAAAATTACCTATTTAGAATTTCAACTCTGTCTTTTTTTTCCTTCTTTTCGAATTCCTTGGCTGTTGCAGCTCAGTGCCCTTTCCCAGAGGCTGTTAGGATGAGGTTTACATTCCTCCTGGTGGAAGCAGAGCCTGTTCCTCTTTGTGAGCTGCTTATGAGGCAGCCTGTGAAATTGCAGTAGTGTCCAAGTGGATTACACCAGCCAGAGAGCAAACTTTGGCTAAAGAACTAGTTTAAGAGCCCTGATCTAAGAAAAAAATATATTTCTTAACCTTTCTGCACCAGTTCCACAGTGGTTTATACACTGAATCATCCTTTGTTTTGGCAGAAGGTAAAGCAGACTGTTTTTCTTAGCTTGTAATAAGTTATTCTTATTATGGCTGTTGCTACAGTTACATTTTTGCCAGATGTGGCCGAACGGACAGGTCTCGTGGTGATGAGACTTGACCATAAACTGAGTCTGTGACTGAGATTTTTGGCCATAAGCCTTTCCTGTCACCTCGTGGGCTCTGGAGGCAGAGCACAGAGCTGTAAAATTTGTGGTTTTCAGCAATGTTGGTGGGATATGAGCATCTGTAGCAGCTTTGAGGATTGACCTTTATTGGGCTGGCTCCACTGTGTTTGGAGAAGATATGACTAGATTAGGAAAATAGATTAGAATAAGCAAACAGCATGATTTAACAATCTGAAAACGGTGCTTTCTGTTGGCAAAACTTTGGTCCTTCAGAGGCTTTGGAGAACCTTCTCCTTTAGGTGATAGAAGGACTTGCAGTTTTGCAAACTTGGATATGTTGTATGTTTAAAAATTGTAAAATAAACTAAATAGAAGTCAAGAGCAAGAACGATAGCAGGGACAAGCATCACCCTGGTCCTGCTGTTCCCCTAACAGGTGGGACAGTTCTCCAGAAAAAGGTGCAGTTTGGTGGAGGTTCTTCTGGGGCAGGGCCATCAAAAAGGATTCCCGTTCCCCGACATTTTTGCTCGGTCAGGTTGAGGAGGTTGTTTGTGTGGCTGTGCAGCAAAACCCATTCAGAGAAGTGTCTGGGGTAGAAAAAAAAATAGTTGGTTTCTTGCTCAGCCTGTTTCTCAGACGGGTAGTTGCCTGGTCTGGGTCACCACTAACCAGCACAGGGACTGGTGCTATAAGAAGAGAGGGATTGATGGAGGCTGGGAGTAGCTGTGCAGCGCAGCTGCCAATGCTCTGACTAATGTCTGGGACATGGTGTTGTTAGAAAAACTAAAGGTTATTTTGTTGTTCCAAAATCTCTTAGGTTGGTATGAAGATGAAGTTTTTCATGTGAATGCTTTTGGATTTCCGCCTACTGAGCCTTCTGCTACCACTAGGTATAAAAACTGACTTTCAGCAGCCTCACTCCATATTTTGTTACGGGTTTCGAAGTAAGCGCGTTATTATTTTATAATTTCTGTGACATTCAAGTCTGCTTCCCCCCTCCCCAGATGCTTCAAAATAAATACAATTTTAAGGAAGCAATTCTATGACTTTCTGGTCTGCTTACACCAGTACGAAAGCCTGAAGTGTGAACAAAATAACCCTTTTAAGGCCATTGGGTTCTACAAATTAATAACAATTGAGATCTAAGCCCTTCTCAATTGTGAAACTAGATAACTATTAGATGGGAATAAGAAATTCCTTGTTGCTCAAGGAAGGGATGGGGGAGAGAACTGAGAATAAGCGTTACCCTGAGATGACCTGTTAAATTATGGAAGGGTAGTGCCCCTCCTTTAAATCCAGGATTTGCCATTTCTTTTCCATTTCTTTTCGATGGTTTCTGCATGAAGTACTAGATAATTATTGATACTGTCTGAGCTACCTATCATCATAATAATTATTAAAATGGTTTCAGTGAGTCATAATCAAAACTACTAACGATTTGGGAAGAAAACAGAACTAACTTGAATATTTTAATAATATAGAGCCTTCTATGGGAACATAAACTTCTTTGGAGGACCTTCTTCAGTTTCAGTGAAGGCTTCTGCAAAACTAAAGCAGCTGGAGAACGAGAATGAAGATGCCATGTTCGTGTTTCTCTCTGATGTGTGGCTGAACCAAGCAGAAGTACTGGAAAAGCTCCACACGATGTTTTCAGGTAGGTGAGAAGTACTTTGAGCCTTATTTTAGGGAATTTTTACCATTTCCCTTCGCCCTTAGCAGCGCTGCCGAGTGCAGAAAGGCGTTCTGATGGCCAGCTAGTCCTCAGTCTGCAGCTGTGTCCCCTCCTTGGCGTGGGCCAAACTGTCATCTGAGTGTGCTCTTTTGTGAAATAGTGGTTTGTCTGCCTTTTTTTTCAAAAGTATGCTTTTAAATGAAAAAGTCGGGCAGTGATTTTCAAGAATCTCGTTATTACTCTATTGTCCATTTTTGATGAACTTCCATTTTGGGAAAGCTACAATAAGCCCAACCATTGCATTTTGTTTTGGTAGGATCCTATTGAACCCAAGCCCAAAGCCAGCAAAGTCTCGCTCTAATTTTAGTGATAGCTATTGGCGTTTCATGGTTGCCATTATATTTCTTTTGGATCTTTCTCAAGCAGTTTTAAAATTTGGATTGTATTGTATTTTTGCAAGCTGATCCTTCCATTTAATAAATCACTTCATACTAACATTATTTTGGACGATAGCCATTTCATGTGCTGTGACAAGAATGTTTCTCTTGCTCGTGGAAGTTCTTCCGAAGCTTAATTAAAAGAAAACTTCTTACTTCGTGGGAGATCAGCAGTTCCTCGAATGCTTTCTGGTTCTACCAATGAAAAAAATGCCAATTGCTCTTAAAATACGAACTGTTTCTTCCACTCATCACTACATTAGTAATGTTGACAACATTTGGATAGCAAGCATCTGCGACGTCTGTGAATTGCTTCTTTGTGTTCCTGAGCAGCTTTGGAACAGCTTGTCCTGTCTGTCTGGGGTAGAATGGAAGCGGGAGAGGGTGGCTGCTTTAAAAATAAACCACATAAAACGAAGGGTGGGAAACAAACTGCTGCTCACCTGAAGAAAATGGGGCACAAATTACCACCCTTGTCCAGAAGTTACAAAACCCGTTCAGTATCTTGATCAAAGCTGGCAAGATCCTCGAAGCAAAGTGAACACGACCTAAGATTGTGCAGGCTGAAGTAATAAGGGGACTTTGGTCAGTGAGGTTAATATATACTGAACTCCACTGGCAAAGTTGCATACATCATCTTTACTATTTTGAGACTTTTTTAATAGGCAAGTAATAAGCTTCGTAATTACAGACTAAAAATAATAGCTGAGTGGAACAGCGAGGGGAACCCATGGATGAGCCATTTCTCTGCTATAAACAATTCTGTGCTATTTACCCACTGGACTGAGAAATAGTGAAGTAAATCCAAGTCTGGTGGTGCGTGTTAGGAAAATGGAGAGTAACCCGGAGCGTGAGATGAATGCCTGAGTAGATGGTTTTATTTTTCTTTTAGGAATGGGAATCGTGTTTCTTTTTTTTCGGTCTTTGCTATAAAGCATGTGTTTCTGGGTGATTAGTGATATTGTAAGAATTCATCAGATTGTGTTCAAATGCTCAGGCAGTTCCAGTTACTGTTCCTTTATAATGCCAAAGAACAAATTAAATGTTGGTAGAGCCCTTGAATTGGAATGATGAATGGAGGTTAATAGTAATCCATTGCTACCTACTCGCTATTTTTCTCTTTAAGGAAAGACTGCGTTTTAAAATTGTATTATTTATTATAATTGTACTTTGTGTGATTATATGACTGGGTCAGCGGTTTGTTGGATACACACAAACATTGTTGTTGGAACTGAGCTTGTAAATAACAGAGGGCTCCCGTGGAGTGACATTTATACATTGCCATCATCCTTAAGCTAAAAAAACCCACCTGTGTCAAGAGAATAGTTCAGGTGTATTAACAGCAGCAGAGCTTGAAGTGCTGTTTCTGCCTTTCATGGAATGGGCAGAAGGCTGAATGCTGGCAGATCTTGGAGCAAACGGATCTTATGCTCACAGATAATTCTCTTTTTTAACTCCCAGGTTATTCCCCGGCACCTCCAACCTGCTTTTTCTTCTGCGGCAATTTTTCATCTGCACCGTATGGAAAAAATCAAATTCAGGCACTGAAAGGTGGGGACGTCTTTGTATACAGCTGGACATGTATATTAAATTAAAATAATGATGACAAAACAAATTAAGAGAGCACAAAAGAAACCCTTATTTTCTAAGTGACACATTTTTTTAATGTACTGAAGTATAGGGGTGATTCATGTAATGAGTGTTTATTGTCTGACCAGGTGTTGTATCATAGATTATTTTTTTTTTCCTGCCTCTAGGTTCTTTGAAGGCTCTTGCAGATATTATATGTGAATATCCCAGCATTCATAAAAGGTACGCAGCAAAGTGCTGTGAGAAGGGAAATCGGTTTATTTTGTGAAACCTTCGCTTTAATTACTTGAAGAAACTAACAGATATTGTCTTTTCTCATTACTGTGTGCCAGCTCTGATCAGATAGCAAGCTGGCCCTGTGACAGGCCTCGGAGTTTGTTTTGGGAGTGGTCTAAGGTTTTGATTTTATCTAAAATAGCTGGGTCATGGAAGTAGCTTTTGGCTAAGCAAAGGTGAAACTGCCTCTCCCTGGAACATTGTCCACCTGGATTAAACATGGCCCAC
Source organism: Gallinago undulata (assembly GCA_026546715.1). Taxonomy (NCBI): domain Eukaryota; kingdom Metazoa; phylum Chordata; class Aves; order Charadriiformes; family Scolopacidae; genus Gallinago; species Gallinago undulata. Next base: position 2,283,426 of record JAOTQQ010000041.1, on the reverse strand, counting down.
GATTCCCCAAAAGTGCTGTTTGGGTGAGCCCCTTTTATTTCCCTGGAATTCCCTTGAAATCAGGGTGGTTCTGCCTGAGCAGTGCTGCTTTATAAACTGATTGTTGAAACCTCCACGCAGCTACAAGTACCTACAGGCCCCAGCAGATGTCCTCTGAAACAGTGGCTGCTGCGTTTGCTGCGAGGGCACTATAGAACCAGTGGCCAGATACTTCTAGGATCATTCTGTATAAAAGTGATATATTGAAAGTGATGTATTGAACTTTTTACAGTAGTCGGTTTGTGTTTGTCCCTGGCCCTGAAGACCCTGGTCCTGGTTCTATTTTACCGAGGTCAGTTTGCTTCACTTTTTCAAATTTTGGGAACACAGAGTTAAATATTTAAAGGAGGTAAAAGTCTTTGTTGATACATCTGTTACTATTTATCTTAGACCTCCTCTGGCTGAAAATATTACTGAGGAATTCAGACAGCTGGTGCCATTTTCAGTTTTCACCACAAATCCTTGCAGGTAACTGTAACTTGTTGCTATTTTTCTTTTTTTCTTTTTTTTTCTGAATTACTAATTTATGTGTAGATGTAATTTTCCAAAAGTACAAATTTTGGAAAAATTGGTCTTAAATTTTTCAAATTAATAGAATTCCTCACATTAATTTTAACTAGTTTTAAATACATTAAGACTTAAATAAATTAGTGGTGAAAGGAAGTAGTTCTCAAAGTTTGATAGTGGGTATAAAAATCCTGCTTGAAAGCATCAAGCTTTCTGTTTCATGCTTTTTCTCAATCTGGAGGGAATGAAGGGAAAATGGGAAGGGATTATTTTAACTGAAATGTGCTTTTTCATTTTACTGTGTTAGAAGGCGATCAACTTTATAATGCAGCTCCCTGTCTTTTAGCTTCATCTCAATTTATTTCATTAATGTTTTCCATTTAGGGTTCAATACTGCACCCAAGAAATAATTATCTTTCGTGAAGATTTGGTAAACAAAATGTGCAGAAATTGTGTCCACTTCCCAAGCAGCAACATGGACATTCCCAACCATGTGAGTGCCCTTCCTGCTGAGGTCTGGCTTCTTTTTTATTGGCAGGACTGATTTTTAGGGTGCTCTGACCTGCATTCCCACGACACCTTGCAAGAGTAATGCAAAAGGGATTGCAGGAAGAATCTGTAGATTTAGTATTATTACTTTAATTGCCATCTTGATTTGAAATAACTGAAACCATGGGGGCTGACCTGCTGCAGAGCAACTCTGAAGAAAAAGACCTGAGAGTCCTGGTGGATAAGAGAATGACCATGAGCCACCAATGTGTCCTAGTGGGCAAGAAGGCCAATGGTATCCTGGGGGGTATCAGGAAGAGTGTTACCAGGAGGTGGAGGGAGGTCATCCTGCCCCTCTGCTCTGTCCTGGGGAGGCCCCATCTGGAGCACCGTGTCCAGTTCTGGGCTCCCCAGTTCCAGAAGGACAGGGAGCTGCTGGAGAGGGAACAGCAGAGGACTACAAAGATGATGAGGCGCCTGGAGCATGTCTCTGACAAGGAAAGGCTGAGGGACTTGGATCTTTGTAGTCTGGAGAAGAGAAGGCTGAGGGGGGATCTGATCAACACCTAGAAATACTGCAAGGGTGGGTGTCAGGAGGATGGGGCCAGGCTTTTTTCAATGATGCCCAGGGACAGGTCAAGAGGTAACAGGCACAAACTTGACCATAAGGAGTTCCATCTAAACATGAGGAGGAACTTCTTCACTTTGAGGGTGGCTGCCCAGAGAGGTGGTGGAGTCTCCTTCTCTGGAGTCATTCAAACCCACCTGAACATGTTCCTGTGGCACCTGCTCTGGGTGGACCTGCCTTGGCAGGGGATTGGACTAGATGATCTCCAGAGGTCCCTTCCAACCCCATAGCATTCTGTGATTCTGTATGTACACCAGCAATGGGTGTTTTACCAAGAAACATCGACTCCTAAAGGCAAAGTTTAATACAAATTGCCTTTTTTGGGTTTTTTTAAGATTTGATCAATTAACTATGACATTTGCAAGAAGGTAGCATGGCGCTTCTCCAAAACATCCTCTGTGTTTTCTGCCTTCTCAGTTGAAATCTTAATCCTGTTTGTGATACACCACCACAGCACCCAGTTATGATTCCAGTTAATGAATACTCAACAGGAGTTGATGAGACTTGCCGATATAATTTAATGAGAATGAGCCAGGCAGCACTGGCTCATCTCAGTGATGGATGGAGTCTGTTTCTATTTATTTTGTAGGGTTGTTTGCTTGTTTGTTTGTTTGTTTGATTCAGAATCTTCTGTGGCTCCGTCCCAACAGCGCTCAGTTTCTTCATGAGCACAGAGAACACACTACAAACTCTGATGCAGCTTGGTTTTGGGGTGCACGTTTGCACACATCTATGTGTACACCGTGAGTCATCGCTTCCCAGGGCTTTTTTTCTGCTTGGAAAGGAAGGAATCATGAAGAAAACGTAGAATTATGTATTACAATGCTTTCTGAGGATGACAGTATTGGGTTGCTTTTGCACACTTCAGTTTTTCTCTGCCTTTTCTTCCTGTCACTATTTTTTTTTTTTTAATTCAGCCATCTGTAAAAAGATGAGGGAAATTTTTATTTCTAATGTGAGATGGAGTTAATGACTTTAGGCCTCGTAGAGTATTAGTGGAATAACCGGGCCTACGCTTGGTACATCACTTTCTTTCCACCATGTCACTGTAGTGATTTTGGCCCTTTGGAGAAAACAGAGCCCTAATGGTGATGGATAAGAGCTAATAAAAGCTTTCCAAAGGGCTTGAGGAGAGAGTTTCAGTAATCAAAATATCCTGGCTGGAATTTGCCAGATGAAAAAAAGAGAATTTCAGGGGGGCAGCTGGTGCCTGGAGCAGGGTGACTCCCAGAACAGCCAAAGGAATCCAAATAATTTGGGAATCAAATTATTTGCTCAGTTCAGGGAAAAAAAACAAACTGTGTTTAAGTATGGATCTAGTGGTTAACTGGAATTGTGAGGCAAAAAAAAACAACCCAAAAATAAAAGTTATGGCAGTGTTGGTACTTCCTGGACTGGAGGAACAGGTAAGTTCTCTCTCTGTTGGAGAGTCTGGTTGATGAAATATTTTTGACATCTTCAAATATTGGCTGGTATGCTTTAGGAAGGACTTTGTGTGTTAAAAAAACCCACAACACAACAAACTAAACAGCAGCTGACTGTTGTAGGGGAGTTGCTGCTTCACTCTAGAAATGGTTCATAATCAGAGGGAGCGAGATACACACCAAACAATGTTTCCAGGTTCAAATCTTCTTTATTAATGACATGAGGAACAAGTTTGACTTGTCCGAAAATGGCTCAAATTGACCATTTGTGTTTACCTTGCAGTTTGTAAAGACGATACTGTCCCAGGGACACCTGACGCCGCTCCCACTGTACGTCAGCCCTGTGTACTGGGCCTATGACTACACCCTGAGGGTCTACCCCGTGCCTGATGTCCTCGTCATCGCGGACAAATACGACCCCTTTACCATCACCAATACCGACTGCCTCTGCATAAACCCCGTAAGAGTTTTTTTTTTATGCTTTGACAAAATTAGAAGGGGGTGCAGTCCCCATACCCATGTCTCAGCAATCTGTAGGGTATTTTACTTTACACAGTGTGGTATTCATGTTTTTTCTTCACAGGGTTCGTTTCCAAGAAGCGGGTTTTCATTCAAGGTGTTCTACCCCTCCAACAAGACAGTTGAAGACAGGTAAATATATTCAGTTTATCTTTTAAAAGGAAGTATCTTCTTACCTGGTGACTTTCCAGTTATCAGGAGGAACACAGAAAATCGATTATAACAACAGGGTGAACAAATGTCAGTGTTCTAGCAGATAATGTTGACTTACGCTTCACACTTTGGCAGAGTAGGAAACCCACATGCCTGGAACTAAACTAATAAATTTAGAAATTAGTCAAACAACAAGGACAAGAAGCATGATCCAAAAGTAGAAGGCAAGGTAGACTGCACTGTGTGATTTTTCAATAACTGAGACCCAGTTTCATTTCTGGAGATGATGCTTGTTACATAGATTAATTACACTTAAGAACAATTCATTTTGTCAGCATCATCAAGCCCAGAAGCTGCTTTCATGCTTTGATTTCATGTATTTTAAATCTCTACTTACTCATTCCAACTGTGGTCTTGCAATGACTGGAAAAAAGGCCAGCTGCGACAGCAAAAAGTATTAAAACATATTGAAGGGCTTATGACAGTGATGAAAATTTGCCTCTTTGAAATAACGATGGTATAAACCAGTGGGAAAAAGGCAAACTTACCTTGTCTGATTCTGTTTCCTGCCTTGTTGCAAAAACACGATATTGTCAACTATCTTTAAAAAAAACCCCAAACCCTAAATATTGTTTTTGCTTATTTTCAGCAAGCTTCAGGGTCTCTGAATTTCTACGCGACTGCACAAAGGGAGTGAGGCGTGGTAAAGCCAACTGTAGCACCCGTTTTAGACAGATTTATGTTATGATGTATTACAGACTGTTTATAATAAATGTCAAAGCCAAAACCGGTGCATTTTGTACACAAATATAAACTTTGACAGGAAAAGACACTGGTGCTAGTTTAGATAAAGTGTAGAGTCACCATGAAGATTAACTGGCAAAGCATAATGAAAGAAGGGAAAAACCAAATGTGCGTATATCAAACAGGAAATAATTATCTTTTACAAAAAGAAGTTAAAAGATAGGGGGAACCTTGTCTTTCACCAGCCGGAATTGAAGCGATAGCTTGTTATCTACGGGACATACTGGAAATGCAGCAGTTATTTTGTTTGACAGACCCTTTCCTGCTGCGCCGGCATCGACATGGCCGTAGCTCACGGGCAGGAGGACAGCAGGGTGCATGTGGAAGTTGGGTAGGAGGTGGGAGCTGAGGGTCTAAACCCAAACTGCAGGAGAGACTGTGCCAGAAGACCCTCCTGGCGGAGGGGACGGAGGTACCAGCTCAGAGATGAGCGACAAGAGAGAAGCACGAAGCCACTGAAGTGAAATGAGGTGATGGGGGGGGGGGGCTCAGAACTGACGAGGAATCTACTGTGAGGAAGACCACTGAGGGAGGGCCCGCCATCTTGTTTGGCGTCTCCATAGCAACTGGCCGGAGGAGTCCGGCGGCGCCATCTTGCTTACGATCACCATAGCAACCAGCACGGCCGGGCCGGAGCCGCCATCTTGTTTGGCGTCTCCACAGCAACGAGACCGGGCCGACCGGGCCGGCCTGGAGCCATGGCGGGCGCGGGGCGGCTGGAGGAGCTGGAGCTCAGCGCTGAAGAGGCGGAGCGGCTCCAACGGGCCTTCCGCGACGAGCAATTCCGGGCGCTGTTTGCCGAATACGCGGCGGAGCTGGCCGACCCGGAGCAGCGCAAGTTGTACGAGGAGGAAGTGGCGGCCCTGGAGCGGGAACGCGGCATGGAGGTGCGCTTCGTCCACCCCGAGGCGGGCTACGTCCTGCGCACCAGCCAGGCCGGCTCCCGCCGCTGCTACCTCAACGTCTGCAGCAACCCTCAGGTCGGGGTCCCGCAAGCCCGCCCGGAGCCCGGCGGCCACCGCTGGGCCTTGCCTTACAGCCTGGCGCCGGGCCGGGAAGAGCTGGGCCGTGGCGGCCGCCGCCGCTTGGTCTACGATGTGGTTTTCCACCCGGCGGCCCTCCGCCTGGCCGCCCGCAGCTCCCGCTTCCGCCGCCTGCTCAGCGACACGGCGCTGGAGGCGGTGGAGCGCCATTGCGGCGTCCAGCTCGACCGCGCCAACGCCACCGTCCTCCGCGGCACCAAGTACAAGGGCGTCCCGCAGGCCCCCGTTATCCGCACCCCGCTGCCCGGCGGTCCCCCGCCGCCGCCCGACGACGACGACTCCCCGCTGCCGCCCTTCCCCTTCCCTCCCGCCGCCCCGCCGCCGCCTCCCGCCGCCCCCCCGCCGGCCCGGCCCGCCGGCCCCACCACCCCGCGCTGGAGCATCCGCCACCGCTCCTACGTGGACCTGCAGGACTACCGGTGCTGCCGCGACTCGGCTCCCAGCCCGGTGCCCCGGGAGCTGGTGGTGACGGTGGAGCTGCCGCTGCTGAGCTCCGCCGCCCAGGCCGCCCTGGAGATCCGCGGCCGGGAGCTGCGCCTGGACTCGCAGCGTCCCGCCTACCGCCTGCGCCTCCGCCTCCCCTACGACGTGGACGAGAGCGGCGGGCGGGCCGCCTTCAGCAAGGCCCAGCGGCAGCTCCTGGTCACGCTGCCCGTGGTGCCGCCGCCCGCCCTGCAGGAACCGCCGGGCCCGGCCGGGGAGCGGCTGCTGGAGGAGGAGGAGAAGGAGGCCGAGCCTGGCGCGGAGGGGCTGGACCAGCCACCGGCGGCTGAGGCGGGCGGTGGGGCCGCTTCCCCCGCTCCCAGTGCCGACCCTGAGCCCTCCGTGCCCGGCGGCCTCGGTGAGGCCGCCCCTCCGTGCCTTCCCCCACAAGAGAGCAGCCCCGACGAGATGGTGGTTCCCCGGGGCTCCGGTAGTCCCGAGGCCGCTGTGTGTCCTCCCTTCCAGTGCCGGCAGGATGAGGCCTCCCTCACCCTGCTCCTCCATGTGCCCGACATCCTGCCCCACAGCCTGAGCGGGGCCGTGGGCACGAACCACTACAGCCTCCGCTTCTCCAGTGACACTGGTACCTATGCCCTCTTCTTACAGTTTCCTCCCGCCACCAGGCTGGTGTCCCCCGAGACCAGCGTTAGCGTGTCTGCCCACAACGCTGCCATCGGGCTCGCCAAGGCCCCCGGCTGCACCGGGACCTGGGAGAAGTTCTGCTTCGGCCTTGACGCCTCTGCTCTGCAGGTAATGGCTTCAAAATGGCAGGATTTGGGACGTCACGCTGCCCGGAGTGACAACCGCTTCGCTGCGGTGTGTAACCTCTGCTGTTTGTGTTCGTTTGTGAGTGATGTCTCAGGGAGGTGTTAGGTTATCAGGCCAAGTTTGGAAGAAGTCGGTGTGGTGATGGAAACTTCTTCCTTCAGAGAGCTGTTACCGGATGTAAGTGCAACGACCTAATTAGTGCTAGGCTTGTACGAGCAGTGCGAAGGTCACGTCACCAAGTTGACATCTTTGTCCTTGGAACCAAAATGACTTTTGCCTCCTGTGCTGATTTGTATCTAAGGGAAGCTCTGATGATGAGTGAGAATGCAGCCTGCCCTATGCCCTTAGTGTTACAGCCGTGTAAGTTGCTCATGCAGCTTATTCACGTGAAGGAAGGAGATGTTGGTAACGTGCCAAATGTACACACACACAGAGACAGTGTCATGGAACGCAGACCTGTGAGTGGCGTGTATCTGTGTCTGTATTTCAGGACCAAACCCCCATTTACAGCTGCAGGAACACCCGTGAGTTCAGCCAAAGCAGTACAGCGAACAGCAGTTGTGAACTGCTGTCGACTGCCATTTTGCTGGGCTGGTTCTTCATCTTCTCACCGGCCTGAATATGATGCCAGTTGAGCTGTGTTAGTATTTTATGGATCATTAGGCAGCGATGCTGGCTGCGGCGGGAGGAGGTTGGCAGGCCTGCCCAGAACTGGCAGTGTCCCCGCAAAGGGATGCTCACCTTGCGGCACCCTTGGTGTCAGGAAGCACTCACACAGGTTTTGCAGAGAAAACTATGTTATTCTATAAGCTGAGAGTTTCAGATGACTCACCATGAGCAGGGATTGAGGCTGCACAATTCTCGTGTGATCTTTCAGCCGTGTGATGTGGAGTTTGTCTTTATTTTAGAGCAATAAAATCCATGGGAGTGCAAGTCCAGAAAACTGGCTGGTTTAAAGTACATCCACTGGGATGGTGCCTTGGAGTATCTTAATTGCTCCATCTCTACACTCAAAAAATACTGAATTCTGAAAGGTATTTATCCAGTTAGTATTTGTGCAGCTGCACATGTTTTATTTCCCATTTAGCAGGGTGTGTACCTTTTCTGTGACAGCAACCCCTCAAGGAGGGGCTGATCATTTTGCATAAGTATGGAAGATGATGGATTTATTGAGAGCCACCTACATTGAACTGTTTGCAGAGTGTCTCCTCTTTTACCAGATGAGGAGCCTGCAAGTCTGTGCAAGTGGGGCCAGGAAACATTTAGCACTACTGTTAATTGGGGTGATTGCGTGCTGGGTGCCGATGCGATGTCAAATAAGCCATCATGGCTGTGTAGTCCCAGGGGTAGAGGATACAGGCATTTTATCTTTTTCAGATAGTCTGAGTATCTATCTCTTTTCATCTCTCACTGTGGTGCGTGTCCATGTGCCTGCTTGTTTTAGGGCATGCAGGCCTAAATGCAGGTTTTAAGGGAAACCAACAGCATTCTGTGACTCCACATGAGGATGTAGCTGAAAATTTGGGAACAGGAAATTTTGCTGTGGTATTTCTTTGCTACTGTGACTGATGGACTTTTCTGCATACCTTGATCTCAGCCTAATGATTGAAAGTGTTTGGTATGCGCCTTCGTTATTATCATTGGGGGAACATCTTTGGATTGAAAGTTGTTAAAAGGGCATGCAGTAATGGGATTTTGGTCAATATTATATTTTTGCAAGTTAAAAAATCTTTGAATGTGCTGAATATATTATATATTGCAAAATATTTTGGGTGGAGTAGTGGGAGGAGTAGATTTGGCATTAGTCATAGACCTCCCAGCCATTCATTCATGTAGCAGGCTAAAAAAGATGGATTTCTTCTGGGGTCCTTTTAGATACTGGGCCTGCAAATTGAAGCAGCTGAAATAGTCTGAAGTAATTTGTTCTGTTTGCCTTTTTTTTTTTTTTTTTAAACTGTGCTATTTCCCCGAAGTGCCTGTGCCAGCACTGATAGCTGCATTCACTCAGAGTGAAGTGAGAAAAATTAATATTTAATTAGAGTTACTATTACACGCTGTCTTCTGTCCATTAACTATTTGCTCGTGGTACCTTCTCTTCTACTTATGTTGATTTCCTCGATTTGTTTGCTGTCATCTCTGGTGTTTATCCACTTTGAATCTCTCTTTCCTGTAAGTCAGAGCTGCAGTTCTTGCCTTGAGATCTGCAAGGAGTTACATCAGTCATAGAAGAGGGTTTTAGGAACGCACACGGTAGCGCCGCACTATTTAATAACTTTGGGGAGCTTTTGGTGGCCAAGGCGAGCAGGAATTTTATCCTGTGCCTCCCAGATATGTTGCTGTCTGCTCATTTGTAATCTCTCCTCCCACAGTAGCATTGCAGGAGGATACTGCCCGGCGAAAGAACAGGCTGGTGTTTTTTTACAGATAAGAAATTCCTGTTCCGCTATCTTCTGGGGAGTTGTTTCTTACTGGAGACCAAGGGTTTCTGTGCTGTTTCAGGGGACAGAATTGTAGAATAGTTTGGGTGGGAAGAGACCTTAAAGACCATCCAGTGCCACCCCCTGCCCTGGGCAGGGACACCTCCCACCAGACCAGGTTGCTCCAAGCCCC
>JAOTQQ010000041.1:2245916-2256948 GCA_026546715.1 Gallinago undulata | reverse complement strand
GGGGGGGGGAGGAAGGGGAGATGCTGTGTTGGGGCAAGAGGAAAGGGGAGGGAATAAAATCCTTCCAGATCGGGGAGAATCGGGGAAAATAATTAGTAGAAATGCGGGAATTAGAGAAACAAAACGGCAGCCTGGATTTGCCAGAAGGGGAACACATAAATCTAGATTTGCCGGAGGGATAGAGGATAAAATCTAGATTTGCAAGGAGGATAAATCATTCCGGAATGGCAAAGATATATAATATCCTTGGGATAAATAATTAATGGCCAGAAATTCTAAATTTGAAAGAATAAGGTGACAAAATCATTCCAGAACGGTGAGAAGAAGAGTTCCGTTATTAGAGTTGCAAGAATGAGATGAAATCACCCCAGAGTGGCAGGGATCAGCTCGGGGGCTGCAGGAACGAGAGATGATAAAATAAATAGTTCCGAATTTGCGAGAATAAATTCCTTCTGGAATGGCAAGAAACTAATTAATTCCAGGAACGACGGTAAGAAAATCTCTGTGGAATTGCAAGGGTAAGGAAAGAAAACAATTCTAGAGCTGCAGGGATGATACATAATAAAATCACTGTAAAATAACAGGAAAAATCTGTAATGAAATAATTCTACGATTCCAAGCAACCGCAAGAATTACCCTGGTGGCTCTGTCCCCGTGAGACCTGGTGACACGGTGACGCTGGGACACACCATGGGGTGCTCCTGGGCCCCGACAGCGTCACCCACCCACGTCTTGGGACTGGTGGGAGCAGCCCAGCTCTGCCCCACGGCGCCGCTCCCCACCTCAGGAACCCTGAGGTTTCCTTCAAAAAGCTTTACAGACCTGGAGGCCGTCCCCAAGATGTCCACGGGGGCCTGGAGCTGGCCTGGCTGCGGGATGGTGCAGGTTGGAAGGGACCTTTCAGATCATCGAGTCCAACCATCAACCCACCATTGACCCATGTCCCTCAGCACCACGGCTACAAGTCCTTTAAATACCTCCAGGGATGGTGACTCCACCACTGCTCTGGGCAGCCCATTCCAAGGCTTGACATCCCTTTCCATGAAGAAATTTCCCCAATATCCATCCAAACTTTCCCTGACACAACTTGAGGCCATTTCCTCTTGTCCCATGGCCTGTTCCTTGGAAGAAGGGACCGACCCCCCCTGGCTACACCCTCCTTTCAGGGAGTTGGAGAGAGCGAGAAGGTCTCCCCTCAGCCTCCTTTTCTCCAGGCTGAACCCCCCCCAGCTCCCTCAGCCGCTCCTCACGAGACTTGTTCCCCGGAGCGAGCGGCACCTCATTTCCAATACTCATTTCCATAAATTTAAGTATTTCTTGCCCTGAGAAGGCAACACCCCCCCTTCCCCCCAAGCCAGATTGAACGCCTTGCACAGCCATGGGGAAAACTCCACCAACTGGAACACCGTCCAGTTGGGAAAACCCCGTTTCCCCATCACACGGTAACGTAGAGATAAACACTAAAGATCCCAAAGTGCTCAGATAATGCAAAGTGGCATCAAAATTGGGCTAATTAACCAACGATCCCACCTGCCACTTGCCCATTTAACGTTTTAACAGTGGGCACCGGTGCGATGCTCCCGTGCTTCGGACACGTTTTTAACGAGTTTCCACGGCTTGACCTTGGCCATGCGCAACGCGGCAAGTTCCTCCCCGTGACCCGGGCATGAGGGGTGATTTTCAGGCCAGGCATTTAAAAAAAAAAAATAAATTAAAAAATAGCAGAGAACCTCTGGGCTGTGGCCGCTGTTGGAGAACTTCACCCTCCTGAGCCAAACGCACGGAGAGAGCTGGTCTGTGGGAATCGCGAGACACCGAGAAAATGAAGTCGCCTGGAACGGATTCCCAAGGGATATTGCAGACCCCTCCATCCCCTCTCCGTGGCTGCGTAAGCCTCTCTTCTCCATCTTTTCTTGGAAGTTGGGAAAGCAGGGAGTTTAGAAGTCTCCTCCAGATGTTTGACTTCCATGGAGACGGCGAGATCGCAACCTGCCTTGCTAGAAGGTGCTCTGGGCCGAAGGCAGCCATGGCTGGGGAGGAACCTTTCCAGAACCCCACCACCCTCCTCCATGCTGTGTCAGCTGCTGTAGTTTCAGAGGATTAAGGGAAAACGGGTCAGTTTTGGGGGTGATGCTTCAGAGTTAACACGGGCACACGCAGGATTTAAAAAACAGCAGTAAGGCACAATATTCCCATAGAAAAAGTCCTTTCCCACAGTTCACCACCTCCCTTTGTGCCGACTCCTCTTCCTCTTGGCCTTTAGCCCCCAGCTGGTCCCTTCTCCCGGCACAGCAGGACTTGGATGGGACATCACAGCCGAGCCCCTGCAGGTGGAGGTTCCTCCTCCGGAGCACAGCTGGCTCCTGGGGGGGTTTCCAAGACCCACACATCTGCAGCCAGAATTCCTCAGGAGTCCCACAGGAGCCCTGATTTCTCCATCTACTCCACTTCCCTCCTCTCTATCACACACTCCACCTAAAAGGTTATTTTTCCAGATGATTAATCTTGAAACTGCCTTTACAGTGGCATTAACATAGGACTGTTTAAAACCTCCCCAGGGTTGGCTTTTCGGAGACCGGCGTGGAGGGAACAGCCACAGCTGGCCTCTGCCTTCACAACTTCTCTGCAGCTGAAGAGCAACGTAAATGATTCATCCAAATTTTCCTGTATTTGCTTAGAAGTTACTGTTTTACAAATACTGTACAAGGGGTCACAGTCCAAGGTGTTTTGACATGAGCAGAAAGTTTTAATGACACTCAATATCAGGGGCCAGGCTTTTTCCAGTGGTGCCCAGTGACAGGAGAAGAGGAAACGGGCATAAACTTGAACATAAGAAGTTCCATCTAAACATGAGGAGGAACTTCTTCCCTGTGAGGGTGGCAGAGCCCTGGCAGAGGCTGCCCAGAGAGGTGGTGGAGTTTCCTTCTCTGGAGACATTCAAACCCACCTGGACACGTTCCTGTGGGACCTGCTCTGGGTGGACCTGCTCTGGCAGGGGGTTGGACTAGATGATCTCCAGAGGTCCCTTCTTCCAAGCTGTCTCACTAACCCCGGCTACGGAGTGGCTGACAAGACATGAAATAAGGGCGTGGGGATACCCTCAAGTATTTTGGTATCTTCACCAGGAAAAAGCACAGGACCTAATCCCTGGAACACACTGAATGATGAACTCATTCCAGAAAAAACACATAAGAAGGGTTTCAAAATTTAATAAGTTGACACAGCGAGCAATTTGAGAATCTTTAAAAAATGAGAGTTAAGAAACAAACTTATTAGGTCACATATTTAGAAAAGGACATTACTTGTATCACAAAGAGATAAAACCAAAACCATTTGCACCAGTAAAAAAAAAAGCCAACAAAACAGTGACGCTGGTCCCTGCTTGGAGTGAGAAGACTAGAACAGAATGTTTTTAAAAACAAGCACCTGGAATTGCAGCTTTGCAGTGCTCACACCGTGACTTCTTCTCGCAGCAGCTCTACAGTAAACACGTGGGGAAGAGTCCCGTGCGGTGACAAAGCCAACAGAGTCCTCTCTCAGGGCTCAGAGTCTCAGGGGGAAGCAAAGCAGTTTGACAGATGCTCGCCCGCCTTCTCCCAGCAAGAAGGAACCACTCACGCCACCAAAGAAAGCAAACTGTCACGATACTCCCAGCAAAGTCCCGGTAACAGGAAAAAGAAAGCAAAAATACATTCTAAGAAAGATTCGTTCAAGCTAAGCATCGCTTTTAATTCCAACCAAAGAGAGAGTCTGGTGGTGGAGGAACGGTCACGGCCACCGGATCAGGTGGAGGGCGTCCCCTCACCGCAAGAATGACGTTTGCTGTCGGCAAATGTCACGGGTGGGTCACAACCAGAAAACAATTCCAGCCTCCTCCGTCACCGGAGAGAACTTGGGGCAGAGCTTTTATTCCCGGTAATGATCACCCGTGGCTCTGCAGGTACCTGTCCAGGAACTGGGAATAGCAGTCTAGGGAACAGAAGTAGCAGATGATGGGCGCTTCCGTACCTCCCATGTTATCCACCAGCACCACGGTGTGAGCCACGTGATGGAGGTTCATGGTCACCGTGATCTGAATGAAGCTGCTCAGGCAGGCGCCCCCGCACTGGCACGTTTTAGCCACTTCCAGATCTTCACAGAGGTGGGAAGGAAGGAGATGACAACCATAAGGGATTCTGTTGAACAAGAGGAGCAAGTGTGAATTCACTACAAAATTAACCAGTGTCGCTCGGACACGGTGACGCGCCATATGCACCGGTTGGAAAAAACACACCTTTCCGAGATCACAGATAAGACAAATTTGAAATGTTGCCGCTTGGATTGGTTAGAAATTAAATGACACTCTCCAAGACAGTCGCTGGAAATACGCAACCACGTTACTGACCCCTAAGTACCAAGGGCCTGAACTCCAGAAGACAGTGTGACAGGAACTGGGGAGTTCACACAAACCGTGGCAGCCTGGACCGCAGTGACAAGAGAATGAGAGAATTAAAAAGATTAAGAATAACGAGAGGACTGGGCGCGTACCTGCTCCTCCCTCGCCTTAACCAGGAAGATCAATGTATTTCATCCTGGCCTGACAACTCACCCCCAATTAACTCCTCACTCTCTAACAGGAAGGAGTGGTAGCAGCGTAAAAACACCGTATCCAGAGGAAAAGGGAGATGCAACGAGCCTTTTTTGAAGCAGCACTACATGGCAGGCAATAAATTACGCTTCTCTTAATACATCGTGTCAACGTCCATCGTGTCAACAATGACATCCAGAGACAGGAACAAGAATTGCTTCTTTGTAAATCTGCAGCAGAGCAGAGCAGGGTTGTGTTTGGGGTACGAAATAAACAGTTTCCCTGAAGTCCTTTGGGCCAGAAGATCTTAAAGGTCCCTTCCAACCTAGACAATTCTACTCTGTCACGTTAACTTCCGAGCGGGGGGATCGCCGGTGGCAGCTGCCACTCGAGACTCGCCGCCCAGGTCTCGCTGACTCACATCCCGACTACGCCTCCATATTCACAGTTCTTCCTACACACCATCATCCACATCGCCAACATTCCTGTGGGGGGTTTTTGTTTTCACCACCTCAATTTCAGGACATCCTTTTTTTTCCGGTCAGGAAAAAACCACCGTCGCAGTCCAGAACAAGGCTCTGAAAATTGATTTCCAAACGTTCGCTTTTGCATCTTCCCTCCTTCTGTTTTCTTCTCGAGTTTTTTTACAGCCCATCATCACTCCTGCGTCCCATTCTCTTGGTAATTCTCACATCCAGTGAACGGCAGACAGAATTTCTGTTGCCCACCTGTTAGACTATTTTTTTTTATTTAATTTATGTCTCATTTAAGATAACCAGGAGGACTGTGACCAATGCTGTCTCCTAGTAATCACAGGTCCGTGGGCACGGGGACCATTTCCATCGCCCTCTGTCTCACTAAAGCTCCTGGAGCCTTTTTTGTTCTATGTGGTGGGATTTTCTTAGCGCCTGCTCCATGGGGGCCAAGAGCACCAAAGTCTGACCAGCGTTGAGGGATTATATTCTCTAGGAAAAAAAAAAAAAAAAAAAACCAAAAAACCAACCCCTGCCCTAATAATAGTTATATCGAAACCATGGCAATTTCTATCCAGCTGGGAAAGGAGACAGGTGGAGTTTAATTCCTGCAATAAAATCAGCGAGGTCAGGAGCGGGTAAGTTTCACAGGAGGACATCTGGCTGCTCAGCCCCTTCCCGGGGACATGCCCCACCTGCCCGTGGACACCTTTAGCACAGGCTTCCCGGCAATTAACCCAAGTTTATGGGGCGTTTCCCACCCCCAGGGCAGGAACAGGCACAGAAGGTTGATTAGGAACATCTCCAGCCTGTCTCTCACCCCCTTTCTGTGACTCTTTTTCCATCTTCTTGCTCTCTTTCCACCCAGAATGGGGTGGGAGCAGGAGGAGCTGGAAGGCTCAGAGGCAGCAGGATGCAGCCAAAGCTGTGCCAGTGGTGGGAAGGAAGGGGAGAAAATGGGTAACAAAGGGCAGCCTGGTAAGGATGATGTTTACTTGGCGAAATAACAATTTTAAAATTACCTCAGAACTGGTTTTCTCCACCTAAGATGGAAAACCCTCGCTCCAAGAGCAAAGGAAATGAACAGCTGAAGGAAAACTGAAGGTAGGGAGAAGCCTACAGTGGGTAATGCCAACTCCAGGGTGACATACGCCCTCAGAGAAGCCACCTCATGGCTCCTTTCTAACACTGCTCGGCTTGTGTAAGGTCCTATCTTGAGCAGAGGCAGAGCGATGCATGTCTGTAACCAGGAGCCGTGTGGCCAACACACCATTCTCACAGGGGAAGGGACAGTGACAGGTAATAAACAGCTTTAACATACTTTAACGTGAACAGGGGATGAAGGGCAACCAGGTCTGAAAGCAATTTCCACGCTAGAGCCCAACACAAAACCCACTGGAAGGTGAGCTCCTCAACACAAAACACCAGAATTGGTTCAGGGTTCTAGAACTCATTCTCTTTTCCATATTCTGTTATGGTGCCCCCATTCTCCGACTAAAAACATTCCAGCTTACACCTTTCTCTAAACGTTTCCAAGTCACCAGTTTGCTGCATCACCCTGTGTAACAAAGGGATGATTGTACAAGTGGAACTCAAAGCAACTTCAACCTCATGATTTTTAATAGGTGAAGAGCAATCGCCACTGACAGGACTAAAAAAGAAATTAAAAGAAAAAAATCAATGTAGGAAAGTTGAGACTCCACAGGTTTGAAAGGGAGTAGGTGCAACATCTACCCATGGTGCTGCTCTTACCTGGAATTTATGGTTGCTCTTGCAGCACACTCCAATAAAGTCAATGGTATTTTCAGTTGGATGTTGGGAATAAGCGGATTAGGCTGCTCAAAAGGATTTCCAAAGAGATCCAAGTTCTCGAGACAGAGTTTCCTAAAATCACTGGGCAAGAAGGGAAGTTTGTTTCGAGCCGCCGACAGAAAGCGCAGATGGTCTAACTGGCCGATCTTGAATGGCAACCTAATCAACTCATTGTCATCAAGCTTTAAATTAACGAGTTCTCGCAGCTGGCAAAACTGAATGGGAAGTGCTTTGATTTTGTTTTGGCTGAGGTCCAGGAACTGAAGAGATTTCTGAAGGGTGGAGTTGCACAGAGCCCCACTGAAGGACTCCAGGTGATTGTCGTGCAGATTGAGCTCCTGAAGACACACCAGGTCACCGATAGTGGCTGGCAGCTGCTTGATGTGATTGTGACTTAGGTCTAGTTTTCGGAGTTTCTTCAGGCAAAGCACACGCGTGTCGATGCGAGCGAGTTTGCAGTAGGAGGCTTGGAGATGTTCGAGGGAATAGGGGAAGTTTTTGGTGAGAGGATAATCCCTTCTTGAAGTTATGATCATTTTTGCCTTGGGTTTTTCAACTTCTGAGGTCTTTGCTGGTACCAAAGCTGAGAGGGGGAGAGCTCCGGTGTCGGTCCCTTGGTGAGCCAGTCTCACGGCTGAGAGGAAAGTCTTTAAGTTGCTGGCATTTGCCTACAGGAAAACACAAAAAGTGGAATTAGGAGTTCATTATTCTTGCGCTCATTTGTACTAATGATATCTGAACTATTTTGTACATGTAGTTGCTGGGAAGGAAAAGGATGGAAGCTGAGGGTAAATTTAAACACGAAGGAAGGTAGAAAGCTTCCAGGCAGGTTAAGTAAGTACTTCTGGCCCCACACAGCTCTTTCAGTTGTGCCAGCGTCAAACAAGAGGATAATTATTTGCAGTCCTGCAAACAACTGACCGATTTTGCTTTAGGTGGGATATAATACAATGGCAGTAAGGACTGAGTGTGAAATTAATGGAGTATCAGACGACCTGTATTTTTTGTACTGATACAATCCACTTTTATGAATAAGAGGTCAACCAAATATTTCTCTTCTGAATTTTCTATCAGGTCTCTACTCAAGCTGAGGTGCAGCTGACAATGATCTATAAAGCGAATTCTAAACTAAAAAGCATGATGCATCCGTACAAGGAAAGCTCATCTTTCATTGCAAGAAAGCGCAAACTTGGGAGTTTTTGGATGGTTCAGAGTGGAGAGGTTTGCACTCTGTTCCCAGCAGTAACTTGCACGAGCCTCAGTGACACCCATTTTTGCACCTGAAAGATAATTTTGTTCCTAAATGTGTGTGTTTATACCAAATTCTAGAGCGTCCAGAACTGGCTTACATAACATGCTACAAGCACCCAGTGCAACAGAGCAAAGATCCTGGAAACTTCTGGATACTAATGTGATATAAAGGCAATAAAGCTCAAAGCTATTTGACTACGGTGCTAAACTAATGACTCTCCTTAATCATCCCATCTGCATCTGTTCTTTTAACCAGAGATGAGCAAGTTGAACATCAAAAACCTTTCTTATCCCAGGCCACCAGTGCTCATTATCTCAAACAATCTATCTCAAAACATCTCGCTATGGGTGTCCCCGTAACTACAGGCAGATCTGTCATGTTTCCAAGGGTAATAATTAGCTACCTCAATTTGGAAGTAAGGAGAAAAAGTAATCCAGACCTGTACAGACCAAGTGAAATAACTAACTATACATTAGAACTGAGTTACAGGCAGTATTTCTTTGATCTCAAAACATGAGACACAAGAAATTCCTCTTTCTTGTAGCCAAAAGACCCAGGATGTTAAAAATAAGTTTACATTGTTCACGTGACTTGAAAAATAAGAATACTTTGTGTTTTGAATCCTTCAGGCACATTATTTCCTTCACAACGCTTTTGTAAAGGTAATGTAGTACCTGTAAACCTTGAATATCTTGAGAAAAATGTTAAGATATATCTAAGTAAAAAAAGGCAAAGAATCAGTTGGAAGCGCTCAGGACAGAGTTTTCTGCCACAAGCCTGAAGTCTCAACCACAAAAAAGATGTCGGGAAAAGAGGTTAATACGTGTTAACGCCTTACAAGTCCCTGGTTTCAGAACTAAATGAATGATGACAAGGCAATTGGAGATTACATGGATTTCAGCAATGCAGCAGGCACGGGCTTGCTGAAGGAAAAAAACAACAAACCACAGTGATTTTATTATTTTTGCTCCAGGGCTGAACGCTCCAGACCGACATTTCTGAACTTATTTTCTGATGTGGCTGAACGCAGCAAATGGCAGCGCCTGGCAGAGTACAAAGAGGGGGGTTTTGCACGGGAGCTGCACGCCATCAGCACAGACGCACCTGGAAATCTCTTTTCCACAAAGCTTTTGGGAGTTAAATAGCCTTTCTGTAATGAAATTATCAAAGACTAGCAGGAACACGATGGAAAAATTATCAATAATCTGAAATGGGGTTTCCGGATTTGGAGCATTTAAGAGGAATATATACTATCACAACAGGCTGCTTTCGTACCTTTGCTCCGAGATAAAACTTTTTGGCTTCTCACACTTCAGCAGAAATGCTCTGAGTAAAGGATGCAGAATAAAAAGTTACTCTAGATCTAATGCAACATGTGCGAGTTTTCTTTTTTGCACGATACTGAACACATTTGCTTCTGACAAGAAAAACTTAATTTGGACACACACTGTTCCTTTTCTAGTTAACCCTATAAGGCAAAGTGCTCTCTTCATCAAATTAACGCTGCTTTCCTTACCACCAGAGTCTTCCCTCTTGCACAAATAAAGTATTTCCTGAGCCACAGCCTCCAAAATCTTAGGCTGCCACAACTATATTTGGGCTTATATTCAGTTATTGGCCTTATTCCCAATAAAATAAGAGCTTTTTCTTTCCTGCTGGGTCATATTTTTTTTTTTCTTTTCAGTATACGACTGTCCTGAGTAGAGATTAATTCACCTCGTTTCTCAAGCAGACCTCACAGCCTGTCCCGAGCTCCCCCGTGCTCTGGCAAGACTGTTGTGGGTGCCTGTTGCAGCTGAAGTTTAAACACACACCCCCGCGTTTCTCCTCAGACGGGGCCTTTGAAAAAACATTCTGCTTTTGAAGGAGGAAGCTTCCCCACGCCCGACTACAGCTGCTTGGTCTGACATCACCAAAATCACTAAAGGATCTCCTTCGGGCCAAAGAATCACAGCCACAAAGTGATTTTCCAAACAAAAATATCAGCATTATTTGCTTTTATTAGCACATCCTAATGCTAAGGTTTTAGAAGAGCTGTCCTGCTTTCCTTTTCCACCAGGCTTACTGGAACAGGCACCGAAAATAAATTAACAAAGTAAAAACTGACAGTTAATGTGTGATTTTAACAGCTTCCAAATACCTTACGAACTGTGAGCAAATACAGTGGTGAGTCCTACCATCAGCTAGGCATGAAGGCGAGACGGTGCCTGTACTGCTGCTCCACATCCCATGTCTCCAGCTCTGAAAACCACAGCGTGTGCGCTGCTTATCCACTAAAACATAAATATTTCCCCGTTTTCAGTCAGAAAGACTGTCCGCAATGACCTGTTTGATGGAACTCGTGGCCAAAGAGCAAGAGGCCGTATCACAGAGATGAAAAGACACGTTGCTGCCAAAATTAAAGGTGAAGAGCTACAGGAAAAATGGGATTTCTCCGTTTCTCCATCGGGAGCAGAAGGAGGGAGAAGGCAGCCCAAAGAAGTTGGGGCTCAGACTTCCCGGCACAAAACGAGTGGGTTTCTTTATATCCCCCTTTTTCCTGTAACCTGTTGAGGACATAGGAAGCCACCTCGCTTACACCTCCTCTGCCAGAGTTCCAGGAGGTCAAACGAGACAAGAACACAGTCGCTGTGTGGATTTGCCAGACGGACCCCCAAGCCCAGGGACCCACCAGGGCCCGTCCCGCCGCCCCACACACCGGAGCGGGGGCAGCGTTCCCTCAGGGGTGTCCCGGCCCGCCACCCACCTTGCTGAGGCAGACGTCCACGGCGGGCTCCCGGAGGCGCACGGTGGCCTTGCCCTCCTCCACGAAGCGGGTGAAGAACCTCTCGATGTTCTCCTGCACCTGCGGGGCACAGCGGGACATCAGCGGCCGCGGCGGGACGAGGGGACCCACTCCGGTCCCGCTTCTCCCCCCTCTTCCCCCCC
>JAOTQQ010000041.1:2221346-2236120 GCA_026546715.1 Gallinago undulata | reverse complement strand
AGGGTCCCACATGGGCTGTCCCTGCGGGGAGAGCACGGCTCCCTGGGGTGGGGTGGGATGGGGATAGTCCTGGGGTAGTTTATATTGGTATTGGGATCAATAGTGGCTCTTTAGTGTTATTAATGTTGATTACCTATTCTTATTCTATTAAATCTATTCATATGTCAGCTCTTGGGTTTCCTTGTTTTTCCCCATTCCCCTTCCTGAGTGGGGAGAGGTCTTTGGGTGAGAGAATAAATCTCTAAATGACAAAAACTGTTGTGGGTTCCCTCAAACCATAACAGGGATGCTCAAGTGTGATGTTTCTGCGAAAGTGACTCTGGGCAGGGTCTGACCCAGACTCTCCATCCATCCCTCCCTCCATCCCTCCATCCCTGTGCCGGGGGGAGGCTCAGGGCAGGGTACGCGTTTCCAGCTCCAATCTGAGAGTGTTGTTGCTGTCCCTGGACACGTGTGGGGCTGAAAATCCAGCGTGGCAGCCCGTGTCTGAGTGTAGAAGCTAGATGGCACAATCTGACCGTGATTTCACCGCTGTCATGAGGGCTTGAGAGAGACACAGTCGGCTGTGTCCAGAAATAAATGGCTTTTCTCAGTAAGCCGTAACACAGAGGGGTTTTGTCCTGTGGATGCCCTGTTCTTGCTTGCTTTCCAGAAATCTTTCTGGTTTGAATCCTTGCTCCTGCCCCAGCGCTAGACGGCAGGACCGGGGCAGAGCCCTGGGCTCTCCTTGGTCCTCCTCGGGTCCTGTGTGACTGTGGTGGTGTCACAGGTGGCCAACACCATGCAGGCTGGCTCCGTAGCAACGCCGATGTGACACAGGCTCCTGGTTCATCACTTTGTTGGCTCCTTTGGCACCGTTCTCTGCTCAACCTGCCCTATTCCCTGCTCCGGGTGTTTAATGCCGTGGTGAGATGAACATCTAGAGAAGCCCAGGCAGATGGGATCTGGCTGGCTGGGTGGTGAGCAGAAGTGCTTCTAAATAAAACATTTTGGGAGACTGGCAGGAGGCAGCAGTGGCTCTCTAATTCGCGCCGCTTGTTGGGAGCGTGTGTTCATGGCAGACAATGTTTATTTATGGTGTGCAAAATCTATTTCAATCAAATCATTTCCATAACTGAATATTTATGCCAACATCCACTGAATGCTCCTTGACTAAACCGAAAACTATTTATTCGGTTATAAATGTTTACTTGTTTAGTGTTAAAACTGCTTTAAACAAACTTAAAAATCAAATTGATGTCTTCCCTGTTAGCGGGATTCCCGCTGTATTCGAGGCACGAGCCTGCTGGGTGACGTATAATATTTTATTCTAATTTCAGCTCAAATAAACCTCTGTTATATTTACACCCCCTAATGGTACTGATGCTCAGAGTGCAGACTAGGCTTCCCATTCCCAAATGTCTTGGTCTGAGCAGGTCGGATCAGTTAAAACAATGCTTTATTGCACCAGATGCTCAGCGTTAAGTCTTAAATAACATCCTGCCGAGTGACCTCCAGGTGGCTGCCTCCTTGATAGTGGGGTCCAGGAGATTCGGGAGATAATTAGGAGGAGGCTGGAAGGGTGAGAGTTGGGAGACTGTGTTTATGCTCCGTTGTATTTGCAGCTTGTGAAGCAGATTTCCCTCGAAGGGAAAGCTGCATGTTTTCCCTGTGTGCTTCCCGTGGGACAGGTGGCACCGGAGCCAGTCGGTGAACTGTGGCCAGTGTGGCACCTTGTGCCATTGATCACACGGTGGCTGAAAATGGCCCAGTGTTGCCTTGCACTCGAGTCTGTCTGCGTGTCCCCACCTGTGACTTTCCAGGTGAGCCCTTGTTGGGACCTGCTGGGGCTGTTTTGGGATATGCACCACCTTTCCTGTTGCTTTTTTGAGTGGCAGGGGAGGTAGGTGTTGGCAGGGATGGAAATGTCCAGATAGAGACCGGTGACCCTCAGGGTTCCTATAGTGGGACCAGCACTGTTCAATATCTTCATCAATGACATGGACAGTGTGATTGAGTGTACCCTCAGTTTGATCAGGGAGTGGAGTGACAGGATGAGGAGAAATAGTTTTAAACTGAAAGAGGGGAGACTTAGATTAGAGATTAGGAATAAATGTTTTATGCCGAGGGTGGTGAGACCCTGGCCCAGGTTGCCCAGGGAGGTGGGAGATGCCCCATCCCTGGAGACACTCAAGGCCAGGTTGGATGGGGCTCTGAGCAACCTGGTCTAGTTGAAGATGTCCCTGCTTGTGGCAGGAGGGGTTGGACTAGATGGGCTTTAAACATCCCTTCCCACCCGAACTGTTCTGTGATTCCCTGAAATGGGGTCTGCTGCATTTGCAGAGGAGCTACACCCAGTTCAGGTCTGTGATTTTGGGGGACAGAAAATTAAACCCCAAAACCCACTTTGTGAGGGGCAGAAAGGGGAGCTGGAATACTGGGGGATGCAGAGGTTGGGATCTCTTGTGGGGAAAAATAATTTGGGCCACTTCCCCGCTAAGCTGAGGGGTCCTACAGGGACAGGGGACAGTGGTGCAGGCTCATCCAGAGCTGTGTCCCCTCGGGATGGAAGCAGTGGCCACGTTGTGCCATCAGCCACCACTCCCTGACCATGGAGTCCTTTCCCACCCCTGCTAGGGGTCCCCAGGACATGGCCACCACCTGGTGGGGTTGGTGAGGGGTTGGGAGCCGAATGCCTCTACCCCCGCGGCACTGAGCAGGACTGAGCTACTTAATTACTTGTAGGATCCAAAGTGAGTTATTCCTTATCTTGCATCACTTGAGGGGCTGAAGCTGCCTGTCGTAGGCTGGTTTGGGCTGGAAGGGTCCTTAAAGATGGTCTTATTAAGATGATCACCCTCTGGGCAGTTTCTGCTGCCTGGCTTTATCCCGTGTCAAGTCGCTGCCTTCGCAGCCTGTGGATTTTGATAATTTTCAGACGGGGAGAGGCTTGTTGAGGGGGGCGATGGTGGCTTAAAGTTAATATTGCATCAGTGAAAAAGGCATGTGGGAGCGAGGGGACCTTTCTGCTGCACCGAGAACTTGTGCTTGCCTTGATAAATAAAGCAGCTCCAAAACCCACCGGCGCGATGCTTCCCCCCAGCCCTCTGCCAGGAGGGGCTCCGGGGCCAGCTCTGCGAGGGGAAATTGGTGCCAAAGCCGGGGATTTCGTGGATGTGACTTGACAGAGGAGTGTATCTGAAGTCCTGCCTCCGGTTAAAGCTTCACACTCTGCAGCGAGGGCTTTTCTTACTCAGCATTGTCTCCTTGCCATGCTCTTCTCCATCCTCCTCCTCCAGCGCCTGCAGTAACTCTGTGGAACTGGGATTTCGTACAGAAAATGTGAGAATGTTAACTAGGATTTCACATATGCTGCAGAAATCCCCTCCTAACCAAACACCTGGGATCCTAACGTGTCTGCAGTGCCGTCTGATGGCTTAATTACTTTTTCGCTTCTCTGCTGACTCCCCTGCAATGATGGCAAAAAACATTACCTTGCCCAGAGCAGCCGGTGAAACCCAGCAGCCAGCTCCCACCTCGGGGCTCAGCTCTGCTCAGGACCACTTTGTGTTTAGCTGATTTTCTTGGAGATTTAGCAACACAGATTTATACTTTTTTTTTTTTTTGGGTGCGTGCAGGCACTGTTTATCACCGCTTTGATTGTGTATACCCTGGGTAAGCACGATACAAACCCTGGCAAATAAACGGGCCAGGGAGAGCAGAAAATCCTCGGGAGTTATGCCTGGAGTTTATGGCATCTCGTCTGCGACACCAGTGTGCTCACATGAGCCGTAAAACTCGGTTATGTTTCCCCTGCTCTTTCCCAGTGTTTGATGTAAGGTGTCACCACAGCCTGTGGCACAAAATCAATGCCCAGTTTGGTTCTCCCAGGCATTCATCTCAGTATAGAATCATAGAACAGTTAGAGTTGGAAGGGACCTTAAAGTCCATCCAGTTCCAGCCCCTGCTCTGGGCAGGGACACCTCCCACCAGACCAGGTTGCTCCAAGCCCCCTCCAACCTGGCCTTGAACCCCTCCAGGGATGGGGCAGCCACAGCTTCTCTGAGCAACCTGGGCCAGGCTCTCACCACCCTCACACCAGAGAAGTTCTTCCCCAGATCTCATCTCAATCTCCCCTCTTTCAGTGTCAAACCCTTTCCCCTTGTCCTGTGGTTCCCCTCCCTGATCAAGAGTCCCTCCCCATCTCTCCTGGAGCCCCTTGAGGGTCTGGAAGGGGCTCTAAGGTCTCCCTGGAGCCTTCTCTTCTCCAGGCTGAAACCCCCCCAACTCTCTCAGCCCCCCTTTCCAGTAGAGGGGCTGCAGCCCTTCCAGCATCTCCGTGGCCTCCTCTGTCCCCACTCCAACAGTGGAGTTGTGTGTCTCCATGTCCTTCTGCTGTTGGTGGCCCCAGAGCTGGAGGCAACACTGGGGGGGATCTCCCCAAAGTGGAGCAGAGGGGCAGAATCCCCCCCCTCACCCTGCTGGCCACGCTGCTGGGGATGCAGCCCAGGATGTGATGGGGCTTTGCCTGGAGGCTCAGAGCTGTGCTGGGCTCATGGGATTGGGACTCTAATGGTTCACCCTTCTAAAGACTTTATAGGATAAAATGGGTCACTCAAGTCTGGATGTTCTCAGGTCAAAAATGTTTAGGTCCAACTGTGCATCTCTCACCTGATGAATTTTGTAGGGATATGGGACATTTCTACTTTTTTTGGGAGAGTTTGGGTTGGACTTGAATGATGACGAGCAGATGTTGGCGTTCCCCCTGTGACACCTGAGGTTATGGCCAATCAGCGTTTCCTTTGACATGAGCAGATTTAGCAGCGGGGAGGGAGATGGTATTTTAGAATCACCCACATCCAGACCCCTTTTAGAGGGTGGTGGGGTTGGAAGCAGGTTGAGGTGCTGCACCCATGGGTGACTGAACCCAAATGGACCTCGTCTCACCCGGCGCTTGTAGGGTGTGGTCCCTGCACGACTTGGCCGTGCTTCCTTCTGCCGGTAACGCCAATTACTGGAGCTAATGAAGAGAGGGGAGTTGGTCACCGCTCGCTTTTACTCCCCAAATGTCAGAGCTCCCGAAGCATATTCTGGCATTTAAAACAAATGACTGCAGAGGAGTCTCATCAGCACAGGGTTTTATGTGGCTCACAAAGTGCCATCTGCGCTGCTGGGAGGCTGCTCCCGTGCGTCCCTTCTGCCGTGGCGAAACTCACAGGGATTTGCTTTAAGGAGACTTGGGTTGTGGGATCCTCATCCTCGTGGGGATGGTGCAAACATGGACCATGACTCACATGAACCTTAAGGCACTTTCTGCTGGGTCGCTTGTCCCTGGCGAGAGGCTCAGGCTTTGTTCTCAGATGATGGTTAAACCCCTTACATTTCTCTGAAGCCAGATGGGTTTGCATTATTTTTTCCTTCAGCTACCCAGATGTAGTCCTCTCTGGAGGACTCTCAGCAGACTTTCCCTCTGGCTCTGCCTTTTGCTGTCCCTTTTGCTGCTGGAGAGATTTTCCCTTCCTGGAGGACAACTGGAAGATGCAATGGTTTTGCTGGTGCTTTGGGTCTTTTTCCACCTGCAGACACCTGCTCCAGCATCGTGGTTCAGATGCTGCAGGGCAACCATCTCAGTTTGCCTTTGGGTCCCTCAGGGGCACATTGCATTTCACTGGCCTTCAGCAGCAGCTGGGCTATAAACCAGATTTCTGGATGGATATGGGCTTTAAAAGTTAAATCAGTGCCTTGCTCTCTCCCTTGTCCTCCTTGGAATATTTTGTGGCCAGCCCCACTTGTCAGCTGAGGTTCTCCATCCATCCGTGCCTGCCCCAGAACTTGGCCATGGTCCCTTCTGCACCCACACCAGCCTTGAGGTGTTTTTTAAATTAGATTTTTAGAACTTTTAAATTTTATATTAATATTATTATAATATTATTATTATAACTTATAAATTCTAAATCTGATATTTATAACTTTGATAGTTATATCTTTGCAACCAAGGTGAAGACATACTTAAAGCGAGCAGGTTTGTTGGCAGAAAGGCTGCCCCAAAAGTACTAGGGGAGTGGGTGGAAGGGATGGAGCAATGCCTCTCTCCTGGAGGCTCAGGCTGTGGGTGTCCATTGTGCAACACACAAAAAAATTTACCTTTTCAGGCTTGAGAACTGATCAAAGTGTTGGCTGAAAGCTCGGTTTCCGGCGTAAGGAGCAGAGAACTGAAAAATAACCCTTGAATCTTGCATTGCAGAGCAGCATCGTTCTATCTTATCCCTGCCAGGGCCATATTTCAAAAAATATATCTATAAAAAAAGATGACGTGTCTCTCCTACTTGCAGTTTTCCACCTGAAAGGGTCTCCCCTCTCCTTCTGGGGGGCCGTGGGTCTGAAAACCTCACAGAACACTTTTGTAGGGTGGCCGCACTTGGGGTCCCCCATTTACTTTCCCTCTTTCCCAGTGACACTGTGAGGACCAGATCCCAAGCCCTGTGCCTGGGACAGAAAAAGGAATAAAAGGTGGAAAATGTGAAAGAAAACATTATTTCTCCGATGTTTTTCTCCCAGAGGGCCAAGTGGATGGGCTGTGATTGGGATGAGAAGGGCTTTGAGCATCAAGAAGGCATAAAATGGGCTGGTTTGTGGCTCTGAAATTTGACCTTTGGCTGTGACATGTGGCTTTTGAGGACATAAAATGGCTGGTGTCTGAAGCTGAGACATCTTTTTTGTGTGTAGATATATGACCACATGCATGTGTGTCTATTTTTCTGCCAGCCCTACTCTAGGCAGGCATTAAGGACGTGATGATGGGCAAAATCCTTGGGTGACAGTGGCTGGGGTGACCCTTTGGGTGACCAGCAGAGCGGAGAAGTTCAGAAGGTCTTTGTGGTGGCTCCCAGCCTCTTCTGCATGGATAGAGCTGTTCAAAAGAAAAGAAGGAAAGAAAAATTTCAAAAGAAAGAAATTCTTTACAGTGAGGGTGGTGAGGCACTGGAACAGGTTGCCCAGGGTGGTGCCCCATCCCTGGAGGGGTTCAAGGCCAGGTTGGAGGGGGCTTTGACCAACCTGGTCTGGTGGGAGGTGTCCCTGCCCAGGACAATGGGGTTGGAACTCGATGATCTTTAAGGTCCCTTCCAACTCAAACGATTCTATGACTCTAAAAGCATACTGTCTGCAGGAGGCAACTTTTAATTACTTTAAAATAAACACGTATTTCTGGCCCTTTTTTTTTTTTTTTTGGCTTCGGTGAGCAGATTTCTTCTCTGCAGAGGGATGAAGCAAACCCAGTAAATAACGCTCTGCGGCGGCCGGAGCTGGATGGCTGCAACTGGAAAGGTCTCGGCGCGTCTGGAGGGAATGGAATAGATTGATTTATGAATTTAACAAGCATGGCTGGGTAGGGAATCATGCCTATATGGTTTTAAAGTCATGAAGAGATATTAATCAAAATTAAGGCTGCTCTAAGAAGGTATCCGAGCCAGTGGTCCGGCTCCTGGCTAATTGATTACACAACTAAAGCAGAGTTGTCCCTACAGAGACAGTCAAAGGACAGCTTGGATGGGGGGTCTCGGGGTTTTAATGCCAGATGGGGAAGCAGAGGGTCGGACCAAAGGGCGTAATGAGGAATAATAGGAATCGGTTAGAGGGACCGCGCACTTGTCCCCATTGATTAGGCTGCGTGTGAAGGGAGAGAATGGTTAATAGAAACGTGTAAATGAGAGGCAGCAGTGAGATTTCTGGAGCTGCAGCCTGAAATCACAGGTCAGAGATGCCTGGGCAGGTAGTGAACATCGGCAGCAGAAAAACAGTATTTTGGGGGCAAAAGGCTGTCCGTGTGCCCAGCCAGGGCCGAGTGTGTTCAAAGCCGTGTCGGCAGCCGCGCAGCCCCAGCAGGCTGCTTCCTCCCCTCGCTGCTGCCTTAATCGTCATTCTGATGGAAAATGCCTTACAAGGGCTGTTGACGGGGCTGCCTCCCGCCCTGCTGATGCTCCCCCAAGGCTTTTCCAATCCCTGCTTTCTGCCTGTTTTGTGTTGTACGGTGAAGATCAGGCTCAAAACCTTTCATTTTAGGGGAAAATTGCATCTGCTTTTCCCTGCCTTGCCTCTGTCTGGGATGCACACCGTGCTTTGCCCAGTGTGGTTTGACATTCCATTGCTCTTGGTCTTCACGAGGCATCTCTGGACGTTTCTCTGTGAGGTGGGAGCTACACGCACAAAGCAGCGATGCCAAATTAACCTCCTTCCACGGCCTGAACTCCTGCAATGGTACAAATATGCCAGGAGGTCTTATTGCAAATCTCCACACCTTTTGGACCCACTGAAAGGTGACGGGCATGGATGAGTTAAGTTCTATGTGAAACTTCCTAGTGAGGCCTCCAAGGTTCTCCAGACGTGCTGAGGCATTAAATGTTCCCATTGCTTTGGGCTTGGAAAAGTCATGTTTGTGATCTCACAGGATCATCTGCGGAGATCTGGGCATTTAAGAAGTTTCCAAAAGGTTGAGTGCTCACCCGAACCAAGCCTGGTAGTAAAATTTATTTGCACTTCATATTTAATGTGATGGTGACCCAAGACTCTAGGCTCCTGCACGTAATTTTTGCAATTAAATTAAATCTTAGAAGCCATGTTTACTTCTCGAGGTTTGGCCACCCACCCATGGTCTTCCTCAAGGGTGCCAAAGGGACATCCAAGGGCTTTGGTGGCCTTTCTTTGGGGTGGCGTGCTGGCAGCTGTGGCAAGGCTCAGCCCAAATCTGACCCTGGGTCCTGTGTAAAAGTCTTTGAGATGCAGCCTCTGAGAGTGAGATGCTCCTGTCCTGCAATAACACTTGTCCTAGACTCTGGTCCCATTGGGTTTTTGCAGTGATACCAGCTGAATGGTGGGCTTTTCTTTGAACCTATGAGGATGGATGGAGAGTGCTCAGAAGCAGGGGTTGAAGGATAGTGGGAAATGTTCACTTTGTGCCATTATTGACAATGTCACATGTGCAAGGTGATATGGGTGCCCCTTGAGGAGGGTCATCGCTGCTTTTGCACATGGAAGCAAAGGAACCATGAGTACAAGTGAAAACTTGGGTGCTTACACACCAGCTCAATGAGACTTGCTGCTTTGCAGGCACTGAGCTCCTTTGGGTGCATTTGCAGCTTCCCTGGTTGTTTGCAATGGTTTTATTCCTCATACAGCACCTCGTAGGGTCATCTGTGCCTGATCCCTCCCGGCTGTAAATGGGACAAAATCTATCGGTGATTTATCCTGCTTTTTCCAGCTTTGGACCTCACCCTATTGCACACAGAGACATGGCTCTGTTCGGTGGGTCTGGTGATTTTGCCTCTCAAAAGCGATGTTCTCACTGACTTTGAAATGACCTCCCCTCTTTTCCCTTCCTCTTCAATCACAGCCCGGGCATAACTCAATGAGATCAATAGTTACGGCCGTGAAAACGAGAGAAGGATGGATCCTCTGTGTGCATCCGCAGAGAGAAATGCTGCATGTGCTCTATTTCCTGCAGCTCAGCTTCCAGCCCAGGTGTCCATCTTCCCAGAGAGATAACGCCACGCACTTCAGCCTTTCTCGGCAGGAATGCTGCTCTGACACCAGCTCCATCAAAGCTGATGGCAATCTGCCCTGTTAAATTTATCGGTCCCCAAATGAGCTGCAGCACTCATCCTCATGGACCTTTCTTCTCCATCTGTTGGATAATGCAGAAGACCAAGTGTGGTCCAGCAGCACCTTCCCGTGAATGAACCCTCCTGCCAGACCCCCATCTCTACCTGCCTTTAGCTCCTGATTTCGGGGCAATATCACAGCGCTGTGTATGGGAGGAGCAGCTCTCCTGCTTGTCCCCAGGCGGGGTGGTGGATCGGTGGTGTACAGCCATCTGCACATTGTGAAATTCAGCCCCAAACCAGAGCGGGAGCTG
This sequence comes from Gallinago undulata, assembly GCA_026546715.1. Lineage (NCBI taxonomy): Eukaryota > Metazoa > Chordata > Aves > Charadriiformes > Scolopacidae > Gallinago > Gallinago undulata. Next base: position 2,226,231 of record JAOTQQ010000041.1, on the reverse strand, counting down.
CAGCCACAGGATATAAATCTGCAAAATACTTCAACAGCCAGTGCCTCGTTCGGTCAGGGTCTCGAGCCGCCTCTCCCTGCGGAGGACCATCTTACCTGCAGAAACATCCAGCTCAGCCAGTGGCTAATAACCACCATCAAAATTTTATATGGGGTTTGCTCAGGGTAAGTACTTGTCAGGGTACAAGAAATGCAGTTTTGAAACAAAACTCATTTTAAAGCATCCATAATTTTTTTTTTGAGCAAAGGCACAAGAGGGAGATTAGGAATCGTTTAGGAGCTGAGAGCGGGATGGATGGTCACCAACTCAGGATCAGTCCAAGAGCAATGCAGCCAGGACACGCTGGGGTGAGCCACCGCTTGCTGCAGTCCCATCAATCTTCTTGCTGCAAAATACCATATACCAAGAGATGACAAAGGTACCTGAGCTTGGGAGCTGGTTTGATACCTGCAGCCCCTCGTTCTCACGCTCTCCTTGCTCCCAAAGGAGTTACCCACCTGCCAAAGGCACTGGAGTAATTCTCCTTGTTAGAATAATTTATGAGGATCACAGCCACCTGCTCACTTAATGCTAAAATCACAGGGAGAGAAGACAGGCCACTTTGGTCCTCACTGACCTTGAAAACCAAGCTGGCGAGTGCAACCTTCCATTTCTTATTGCTCTCTGGGATTAGTGGGATGAGGTCAGCCTGTAGCACTAATTCACTTTGCTCTTAACTCATTTCATTACATTACAGGAGAGCATCGCACTCGGCAAGTGTAATCTCCAATGCTATTCTCCTCTTGTCTTTGCTTTTGCCATAAATTAAATAAGCTACTGTCATTTTCCAACTATAAAGATTGATTTTTTTTTTTTTTTAATTATACCGAGGCAAGCGATGTTAATTTATACATCTTGAAGTTGCCCACTGAGTTGTCTCTCTAGCTGGTTATTTTGTTGGACCTTGAGCTGGCTCCTTTCTCCTTTTCCTGTGCTCTCTGGTGGCAGGCTCTCGGAGAAGAGATGTTAAGTCTTTGTATCTCCTGCTGTAAGAAGCACACATAGACCTGAGATGGACACTTCTGTGAATACCAAATAGACAGCTCGTGACAACAGGACACTGTCCCTTCCAGGGAGATGCCAAGGCTTGCTCGTGCGTGATGCTGGTGTACATCTGTGTTGGCTGCATGGTTGGGCGATCTCGTCCCCCATCGTGAGCAAAGAGAATGCAATGTAGCTCGTTGCCCAAAACACAGCATCCAAAACAACCCAAGCTGAGCAGCATCCACCTTCCAAGCTAAGTGTTGAAGCTGGGCATGTCCGACACACAATATTCAGTATCTGAAGCATGATAATGATCCAGAAGAACATGCCTTGGAGTTAAAGCCTGGTGGTTGGTTTTAGAACTGAGCAATGCCTTGACAATGGTATTGGAAACTGTTCTTGATTGTGAATGACAGGCTCTGGGATCCACCTGTCCCCTGATGTACCTCTGTTTCCAGCTGCTCCCAGGACAACCGTGTCTGAGAGTCCTTGAGCAGATGGTGGTGCCTCCTAAACCCAACTGAGGTGGCTCCAGCACTGTGGTCTTTTGGCCAAGGTAACCAGCACTGTCCTAGAGTGGTGGCCATGAACTTGAGTTGCCCATCACTGATGACAAATCACATGCCATTAAGTTTTTTCTTCTCTCTAACCAAGCAGAGGGCTGGGGGGGAGACCCTTAGTGGGGGTGGGTCACATCTGCCAGGCTCCTGTGGAAGACCCACAGGCCGTGCTGGGTGTAGACACAGAAAATAAGCCTTTAAGTTTGCTCAGCAGCGCTGTTTTTATTTATGCATTTGTACTAACAAAAGAAAGAAGGCCCTGGGGTGGATGGTCAGGGAGATGGTGACCTCTTCATCATAGAAGATTTTTAAGACAGGTCAGATGAGGATCTCATGGGAATGACTCGATGAAGTTGATTGTGGCCGGGAAAGTGGATGAGCTCAGTAACTTCTTGATCACCTTCGGCCCCATGGATCTCTCTAGTGTTTTTCCAACATTTATAGCATAACGCTGTTCGGAAGGCTGAAATCCCCTACTCCCTGCACTCAATTAATTTCCCCAAAACGCTTTAAAGCGTCACGTTATGGCATTATAAAGATGTTATGCTTTTAGAAACGATCGTGTGGTTGCTCCGCCAACGCCTCGTTGCAGCCGTCCTAATGAACAATGAAACTTTATTGTGTTTGGAGATGTAATGCCGTGGTACCCGGCGGCCGCCGTCGCTGGGCTGGGGGGACGGGAGAAAGCCCGGCAGCGCCCCGGCACGAGGCTTCTCCTCATCACCAAGCCCGTCCTCTGATTCGGGGAGCAAAAATTGCATTTTAACAGATACAACCTTCCGAAAAAAAAATATATATTATCAACAAAAGGGAAAGAAGATTAACCATTTGCCTGGAGGCAATGTTTGGAGCACTCCAGTTACAGCAGGCACAGCCGGGAGATGCAGCTTATGATATACCAACTAAAATGGCACAGTTTTTCATTATACCTTGCTGGCAATCCTCTTTTTATTTTCTTTTTTTTTATTCTTTTTTTTTAAGGTGGTCCATATGTGAGCTGGATGCTTCTGGAAGTGGAGCCATTTTCAGTGCTCACCGAGGACTCATTTACTTCTATTTCTGTTCAAAGTTCTCCGGCAGAGGGGAAAAAAAGTCACACCTTTCCTTTCCAGCTGATGTACTGGGGCCACTTCCAAGTGTGGCTGTGAGCTGGCATCAGACTCGCCACGTTTTGGGGTTGGCTTTGGAGCTGAACCCTCAAAATTAGGAAGTGGGTGACGGATTTCATGTGGATACGCTTTTGGCTAATTTAGTGCTCGTGCTGTTGACCACCAGAGACCAGGAGGGGCTTTGCCAGTGATCGTTCCTTTCTTCTCAACTGGTTTAGGACAAGAATAATTTTATTTTCTAGTGGAAATTGTGTAAAACTCTGAATGTCAGAGCTTTGGCCGGTGGATTAAAGCCACGTGGGACCTGTGCTGGTTCTGCAAGACCAGCGATTTCTCTGCGAAACCAAAAAGGACTATTCAGGTGAAAACTCATGAGCTCAAAGACACAAGCTCATGGCAAACAACACACACACACAGGTTCATGATGCTCTTGGGTGTCTCAGCCTCATTTGACATGGTCACCCCCAAGATGTGTGTACGTGACATGGCACTTTGGGCTGTCTCCCTTTCCTCCCAGGAACTGGCTGCGAGGACAGACATTCGCTCTCTCTTTAGCAGGTTGGACCATGTTTCCCAGCTTGGATTCCTAAGGAAATGAAACAAATGCAATTGCTGAGTTTTTGCTTAATTCTCCAACTTCCCGGCCGATTCCTACCCTATTTGACAGAAGAGCAGAGCTCATCAGAGGCATTACATTTCCACATTTTATGAGGACAGCTGGCTGAGCAGAGGAGAGCGATCTTTTCATAACACTCCTCCACGGCAAAGGATAAAGTGTCTGCAAAGCCCTTATTAGAGAGAGAAACCGCACAGAAGGGCAAGGGCCACCAAGAACAGAGAAAATACTAGTTTTTTAATGTTTTGCAACTCGAAGCTATGCAAGGGATGAGCTCAGCCACCGTGGAAAAAAATGTGGCAGCAGTCAAATGGGGAAACGGCTCAACCTCCAGGGTTTTAGGGGATGAACACCTTTGGCTGGACCCCGGTGCTCTCCCACGTCTGTCCTGCAGGTGTTCCGTGGAAAATCTAGTCATTTGCCTTCATGACTTTTTGGGGACAAACAGCCTGGCAGGATCTCCTCCACGCTTTGTGTGTCGCTGTTGATTAACCATAGAATCATAGAATCATTCAGGTTGGAAGAGACCCTTGGGATCATCGACTCCAACCATCAACCCTACTCTACAAAGTTCTCCCCTACACCATATCCCCCCCCCACCACATCTGAAGGAATCTTAAACACATTCAGGGATGGGGACTCAACCACCACAGAGCCCTTTGCTCTCTGCAAGGCCTGGGACGCTGCGTTTCACGCGTCCCCTATATCTAAAACTCCAGTTATGACAGATGTCCTGCCAGGAGGTGGCTTGCAAGATTTGTACATGCCCCGTTAGAGCTTCAGCAGCCGCTCAGGGCGAGAGAGGGAACCGCAAGACACCGCTTCAGTGAATTCAGCCCGCGGCCCCAGCGTGAGAGCAGTTTGAATCTTGACTTTGTCTCCTTATGCTTTGTTGTATTTAGAGCCGACTGCTTTTTCTGTCATTATTTTGCTATTTTCTTGGAGGGCAGCCATTTCATCTAAATGCCGGCTAGCTGCTGCCGGCGAAGGAATATCCAACAATTTGCTTTTAAATAGCTCTCTCTTAAAAGTTAGTGGTCAGCAGAGGCGCGGATGATTGTGGCAGTCATTCAGTGCCAGTTTCCGTGCTTTGATGCTGGTGTTTGAAGGGGCCTAATTCAACTACCACCGCAGAAAGAGAGTTTCTTTCTTTATTCCTCTCTTTCTTTTAAAGCCCTTTCCTCCCCCAGACGTGAACTACCCCACAAGCGCTTGTTATGTTTCCAGCAGGAGCCCTACAATGCTGTATTGGCTGGAAGATGGAGTTTGGGCAGCTATTTAAGCTAGTTAATGTAAAACTGCTTTTCACAGCCTCCTGGGAGAGTTACTCTGGAAGAGAAACTCATAGGAAATACAAGGTGGCGGGAGAGCAGGAAAAGGCGAAGGAGCACATTGGGAGCATCCCACTGGAGATGGCCTTGGGACAGAAGGAATCACAGAATCATGGAATGGTTTGGGTTGGAAGGGACCTTGAAGATCATCCAGTTCCAACTCCCTGCCCTGGGCAGGGACACCTCCCACCACACCAAGTTGCTCCAAGCCCCCTCCAACCTGGCCTTGAACCCCTCCAGGGATGG
>JAOTQQ010000041.1:2209864-2220558 GCA_026546715.1 Gallinago undulata | reverse complement strand
CCCTGATCCAGAGTCCCTCCCCATCTCTCCTGGAGCCCCTTGAGGGACTGGAAGGGGCTCTAAGGTCTCCCTGGAGCATCCTAAATGCTAATCTAAATGCTAAATCCTTGAGTTTATCACCCTCCTGTCCCACTCCCAGGTAAGGGGGGGAACGCTGGCATCAGGGAGGAGCCCCTCACTGATGTAGAATATTTTTTGATCTTGGAAAGCCAGCTCCTTCAATGCAAACTGCAGCAACGCAGCAGAATTACCAGCTTAGCCCCGGGCGACCGAGGGATTGACAAACCGGCCTTTTATGTCCGCATCCTGTTTTGAAAGGAATATTAGAGCGGTGACATCCATAAAACACCGGGTTTGCAGCCAGGGAAGGAGCCAGAGTGGGAGCCATTCTGCTTTATTTCTTCCCAAGAGCTGCTCAAAGAGGGAGACTTAAAAAAAATCATGCTCCATCAACTCCGTCTTCCCACAGACAGGTGATAACTGCCCTGACCCAACCTGCATTTTTTGGGGGGGGCTGATGGGTCCGGTGTGGATTCCCAGGGAGCTCCTACGGGCTGGAAAAGACACCAAATCTGCTCCAATACAGGGATATTTCTAAGAGCAGGAGTGTTGATGGGGGTGAAGGAAACAGCATCCCAGGTGGACAAGGAATAAGGCTGGCGCTTGATGTTAATGAGGGTAAATTATTGCTATTGCCCGCCGGGGTGGTGGCGGAGGGACGATGTGTGTGTGCAGCAGGATTTCAGAGATTTCCCTTTGTTGTGTCTCCCTCCCCTGTCCCTGCTGCCTCTCACCGCTCATGCCCGTGAGGGGCTGTAGGTACGTTAAGCCGACCGGGAGTCCGTTCTCCTCCCTGCGCAAAATATATCGGATTATGCCCCGCCTGCCTCTGGCGAAGATAACCAGGATGCAGCTTCTCCCTGAGCATCCTCGCGGGTACGTCGGGAAGAGACCGTCATGAAGTCTCGTAGTCGCTCACCGCAGCCCTCCTAAATTCATTCCACCCGTGAAAAATCTAATTCTAGGAAGTGGCTCTGGCAGTCCTTAGCGGCTGGTCGGACAGGGTGAACTCCGGCTGCCGTCTTGGGAAAAAGAAAATGCCTCCGGTGCGTTCCTGCGCTGCCAACGCAGACGTGCCCATTAGAGGGATGTTTATTGCCTTGCTCTTTTCCTTGCCAAAAATCCCCAGCCCCCTGTGATGAATCCCCATGAACCTTTAGCAGCCTGGACGGGACACCGAGCACGCCCTTGGCCAACGGGGAAGATTAGTTCCCTAAAAAGGCCGTTTGGATCCAAAAAAGCCATAACTCCTGACGCAGGTGTAGGTCAAAGCTAAACTTTCTCAGCAAAACTGGCTGTGCTTCCATGGGAAAGGGGGATGGAGGATGAGAAGGGGGAGGGCTGCGGAGAAAATCAGGGCATGCCACTCGCAAGGGAGCAGAAGATGGCAGCCGAGCCGTCTCGGGAGCCCTGACAGAGGCTGCGACTGTTTCTACATGCAAACAAACAGCTACTCTATGCAGAGGTAAAAAAAACCCAACAACAACAATGAAACCATCATCCCTTTATAGCCCAGCATCCGCTTGAGGATGACATTTATAGAGCGAAATGGCAAAGGGAATTTCCGGTGATCCATGACAACCCTTACTGAAAATGTCCATTACCTCTTCCCTGCACAGCTTTTCCCTATTATTCTGCATTTTAGCTCATCAGCTGTGCTGGTAGAGCCTGGCTCTTCTGGAGTGACCTTGGGAGCTGGGGGCTTCCTTTGCTTTTTATAGCCCAAACTTACGTTTGGGTGTTACAGGGAGTCAAATCCTCAAAGGGTTTCTAAATGCTAACTTTCAGTTCACTTTAATTAATGTTTCTAACGACCTGCGATGCACAAGTCACGCTCAGCAAAGATGCAGAATCACCTCCTGATATTTTCTGTTTCCATGCAGTAAATTTGCCATCAATGAGTTTCCTACATGACATCTGTCCCCTCCTCCTGCCTCTGTGGTTTTTTTTTTTTTTTTTAGACTGTTGGATATCTAGGAAGGAGATAAAAGCAGATTTATCTGCTGAGTGTGAAAACACAAATAAAAAAATGCCAACTGAGCCATGGGGAGAGTTAAAGCAGCGCTGACAGCTCGCTCCCCTCATCTCCCAGGAACGTATTAAACTTTAACAAGTAAATGAAACTAAGTTTGTGAAATGGAGTTAAAATTGCATAAGGAACATTTTCTTGCTCTGTGTTTGCTGTGATCTCTGCTTGGCTGAAAATCCATCAGGGGTGTGGGATCCATTGCTGATGATGGGACCAAATCTGGATGAAATACTTAAGCCTTGGACGGGAACCTGGAGAGCTTTGCTACAGCCCTGGAACCTCAGTCCAGTGGGATCTGGGGTTTGAGAAGGAACATCCTCCATCACTCCTGCCCCCTGTGCTGCTCCGAGTGAAGGTGGTGTGAGTTGAAGCTTGTTTTGGAAAATTGCACCCTTTTTTTGTTTGTTTGGGGTTTTTTTGGTTTGTTTTTTTTTTTTCTTTCAGTGCAGACACTGACACCTTACCTGAGAAAATCTGCTCAGAGCACGTTCTCATGACAGCGCTGCTGGGAGGATTATTTGTGAGGGTGGTGAGAGCCTGGCCCAGGTTGCCCAGAGAAGCTGTGGCTGCTCCATCCCTGGAGGGGTTCAAGGCCAGGTTGGAGGGGGCTTGGAGCAACCTGGTGTGGTGGGAGGTGTCCCTGCCCAGGGCAGGGGGTGGCACTGGATGATCTTTAAGGTCCCTTCCAACCCAAACCATTCCATGATTCTATGATTTCTGCCCCTGCTCCATCTTTCTTTCCCTTTCTCCCAGCAGTTTTTCTCTCTCTCTCTCTCAAGCCTGGGGACACTGGGGCTTCCTCAATATTATTATCTCCCTGGTTCCAAATATTTTGGTGAAGCTTTTGTGAAGCAGAGGCACAGGCGGGAGCTGTCCGTGTGGCAGGAGCAGGGGACACCCCAGCCCACTGGGGTCACCGAGCCGCTTACCTCCGCTTTAATGGGGGTATTAACGCAGCCCTGTCCCTGCAGGTCTTTTGGCAGGGATTATAAGGTGATAATTAGCTCAAAATGCTTCTGCCAGGGTTTTAACAGCCCTGATACATTTCTCTCTATCCTGCCATAAATAGGCAAAATAGGAAACACGTTTGGGCTGGCAACGCAGCGCCGTCAGTGATGCTGGTGACAGGGGCGATGAGCCCACTGTGCCTACATCAGGTGTCTCCCAGAGAACGTTGGGCATCTCCTTGGATGGCAGCTCACAGTGGGGTTTATTTCTAAGGGTTTTGGGCGTCTTTTGAAGGGTTTATGAATTAGTTTGTTCCTGAGGACACCTGGGACGGGGGTTCCTGAGGAGGCAGGAGTTATGGTGGATGTCAACACCTACTGAAAACCTTGTGCTGCTCAGCCCAGTGGTGGAAGACAATCTGGAAATCACCCAGATGGTACTCACCATCTGCTCCACAGGTGTTTCTTGGTTTGGCTGAAGATTTTGGGCAAAAACCTTTCTGGAAAGAGTAAGTGCAGCTGAGCGGGTGCCATTCCCACTCCACAGCCCGATCTGTGCCCATTGGTGGATGGAGTTTGGCCCCCTGAGCTGCTTGGAAAAGCCACAAATACTTTGATAAATAAATCAGGACGAGCTATAGGGACACATCCAATTGTATCAAGCCATCTATTGGGCTGAGGTTTATAAACAAACCCCTTTGTAAGAGAAAAACGTGAGTACCTGCACTCCCACCACCACCCAAACATCCTTGTGGGTATGCAGGGAAGGACAGACAGTCGGACACTTTTATTCCAATCATTTTGCTATTTATTCTAAAGATAGGTTTTTACAGTTTTTTTTTTTTTTGTGTGTGTGTGTGTGTGAGTAACCTGTGGTCCTGTTGATGTCCTCCCCTTCAATCTTCATTTCTCGCCCCGTGTTTCCCATCCCTGAGTCAGCTCAATTCGAGCTGCTCCGTGTCACCTCCATCCTCTTCCACTTGAGCTCCTCAAGTGCAAGCCCCATCTTCCAAATTTAAAAATGGTTTGATGCCTTAATCCCGTTGTTGGCTGTAAATAACGCTTTCCCCCTGGCAGAGAGTGGCTCGTTACTCCCACGGGTGCTTTGTAATTGCTGCTGGGTAGCGGTGGTGTGGAGGAAAGAAACCAGGGTTTTAATTTTGGCCGACGGAGAGCAGAGAGCCTGGGGGTGCCCAGGGTTTTGGGAGGTGGAGATGTGTCTCGGGGATGCTGCTTGCGGGATTTAGTAACCAAAACCCCCCTTCTGCCTCGAGCCTGGCTGCAAACGGGGGGGTCTGAGAGATCGGTTGGGCTTGATCAGTGAAAAAGATAAAAGACCACAAAGGATGGATGTGGTGGCAAAGCAGAGGTGGAGTCACTGTATGAACTGGGCACCGCGATGCTCCTGGGCATCTGACCCAGGTAAATCCTGCTCCATGCTAGAGGTGAGAGCAAGATTTGTCCCTCAGGGACAGGGAAAACTGCAGAAATGCAGGAGTTCTGCCGCCTTCTGCCTCCCTGGGGCAGGGAAGGGGCTTTTTAGGGGTGCTTTCAGGGTAACCCAAGGACCTGTGACTAATTTGAAAACAAATGGACTATAAAATAAATACACAGACTGAATGCACTGTTGCAATCCCATCAAGTGCTCCGAACCCACATCCATCTGTCCTCTTTGTCTGCATTACTTTATATGATTTTTTTCCTCCCTATTTTTTCTTAAACCTTAAAGCAGAGGGGAAAATGAGGGTTCAGAGCCAGTTGCTTGGGAGGTGAGGGAGAGCTGCCTGGGTGCCGTGTTACTGAATGAGCTTTGGGGACCAAGCGACATCTCTAGGTCCTCCTGGCTACAATTTTGGCCTCATTTCTCAGGGGTGTGAAAGACCCTGGAGGAAGATGCAAGATGCTTTGTGAGAGGGAGATTCATTGTGCCATTTCTGGTCCTCCAGCAGGGCCTGTGTGAGGACCATGGTGCTGGTGGTGAAGAAAAGGGGGGCTTCTAGGTGGCAAAGGCTTGGCTGTGTCTTTTTATGTCTCAGCCCTACACAGGTGTAATGAGGCTGCTCATTCTCAGATGCTGCTTTCCAACTCCTTGGCTTATTAGCTTTTTTTTTTTTTTTCCTTCTAATCACATGTATATTCATCTCCTTGGCTGAAATACGACATTAAAGAGGTATTACATTTCACTCAACAAGATGAAAATAGATTAAATTAATGTCAGTTAATTGAAATTTAAAGGGAATTCTGATAGAGCTGGGTCTGGAGGAGGCACTGAGCTGTGCTGGGAGATATGCTCATCTGCAAGGGACCAATGGAGCTGTGATGGGTGGTACCCAGGCTGTTCCTGGGATGAAGGGTACCTGCTTGGCCTGGCAGGATGCTGTTGGCTCCACGGATTCCTCTGGATGATGCATCCGAGCTGAAGAGAGGGGTCTGGATTTCAGAGGTGAGGATGTCAGTAGATGGAGCTGTTTATTAATGTTTCGCAGTGATTTACAGTGCAGAAGGATGCTTGGGTGCTGCCTGGAGGCTGCAGGCATTTACAGCCTTTGGGAAGGGTCCTGTCCCAGTTTCACTGAGCTTCATGGGGTTGTTGGGAGCACGGGGAAAAGGCTGCACCTCCCTTCCTGACTTCCCAGGAAAGCTGATGTCCTGGTTTGAGTGACACAGGAATAATTTATCTTTCAAGTAATTTTGCTTTTCAGTAAGGTCTCTGCTAATGCTTGGGGAAACTGCACTTTTAGAAGACTCTAGTGGCTGAATTCATTAAAATATTGACTTTATCCCCAGCTCTGGGATGCGTGTTCCAAGGTCTAAATGTTTCCAGCTCCCCAGGTGTGGGGATGAGGAGGAGTGAGACCCGGGCACTTGGCCCAAGCTGCCAACAGGGTTATTTCATACCAGGAATGGCACATTCCAGAGAAATTACAAAGTTTGCTGTGAAGTTCTCTCTCTCCCTTGATGGCTGTGATACTGAGAGCTTCTTGCCCCAGAACTTCTTGCACTTCTTCTTCATCTGCAACTGGTCTCTGGGTAGGAGGCCCCTTGCTCAAGGTCACCCTCAGTGGTACAGACATGGGATGCCCCAAGGCTGGACACGTCCCATGGCAGCAGAACCTTATTCCTCACATCCTCCAGGTCTGTGCTCTCCTCTGTGCAGGCATCTGGGAAATCATCCCCGGCTGCCACAACACTAATTTTAATTTTCAAGAAATGAGCCATGAACTGTTGAAAATAATAATTTTCAATATGAACACCTGAGAGACTGCTGTGGATATCTGCCAATATATTAATTCTATCTTAAACTCCAACAGGCTGGAAATCCACTTATTAGTAATATAGAGAAGAAATATGTTGAAGTATGAGTAAGGCAGCTGGGAAACAACAGAGGAAAACCCGTTATAGTAGGGCTGGAAAAAAGTAACCCTCCTGTCCTCCTGCCTTCACTGAGGTCTAGTGGAGAGAGCTCATTTCTTCTTTGAAAAAAGCAGAAAGTTGGGAAACTAAGAGAGGGAAACCTTAGATGATACACACATGCCAAAAAAAAAAAAAAAAGAAAAAGCAGCAAAATCAAGAGGAAAGGCTCTGCTTTTACTTTTGTGTGATCAGATACATTATTTTATTACCTGCAGGCCAGCACAGCACTTAATTTCTGCTTAATTTTAAGTACTTGAGTGTTTTGCTTGGAATATTAATGAACTTTGGCCCTGGCTGAGGAAACCTTAATAGTGTCTTGAATTTAAATACACAAAAAATGCCATGGAAACTGCAGAACCTAAGGGTGACCCTGAGCCTGCTGGTGCTGTGCTGGCAGGGAGGGGTGGCAGCACCACAGAGAGACCTTTGCACGATGCTATAAAGTTGCCTTTAGAGTCTGAAGAAATATAATTTGTGTTAATAATTTTATATTAAGTAATTACTTACATACCTACTTGATGTTATAATCTAATATAATGTTATATGAGTTAATCTGTGGCTGGGTTGCTCCATGGAAGGTTGGAGGCAGAGGGCTCTCTGGTGTGATGTGCTGGTTGTGGGGTGACCCACCAGGTCTTGTGCCTGCTCTGCAGCCAAAAAGGACAATGGAACCTTAAGGAAAAAGGAGCTTTCCAAGTTTAGAGGCATATTTGGGTGATTTTGGGATTGTCTTTTCCAGCCACAGCACTTGAGACCCCTTTAGAGCCACTTGAGTGATGAAAGTCCCCATGGAAAATGATGATGTAGTTTTGTTGTGTACCATCAGTGTATGTGTCATTTCAACGGTTCCATGGACTGGCTGATCCCCAAAGAGATTGCTCAGGAAGAAATTTTTCACCCTAGGGGTGTTGAGGCACTGGCCCAGGTTGCCCAGAGAAGTTGTGGTTGCCCCATCCCTGGAGGGGTTCAAGGCCAGGTTGGAGGGGGCTTGGAGCAACCTGGTCTGGTGGGAGGTGTCCTTGCTCAGGGCAGGGGGTTGGAACTGGATGATCTTCAAGGTCCCTTCCAACCCAAACTGTTCCACAACTCTATGATTCTGTAAGTATGTGTCTGGTGGGCAGGGCACATTGCAGGATGAAGTCTTGGGAAACACTAGATGATATGTGTCCTGCTGTGGTTAGCAGGTTATGGACCAAGTATTAAAATTTCAACAAACAAGAGAATTATTTCCTATAGGATTCCTCCTACCAACATGGGGCCCAACACGTGGCCCACACCCCTGCATAGGGGTGGTCATCGCATGGAGTTTTTTTGGAGGCTCCTCCAAGCCGAGAAGATCCCTCCCCAGTACCTCCCAGCCCCCTGTGTTTGCCCAGCTGGTGTGGACCCCCAGCTCCAGTGCTGGGGTCAGCTTTTCCACCTGCATGCAGGGATGGAGAGAGGGGCTGCCGAGATGTGTGTTTCCATGGAGCAGCTGAACTGGAGGGGAATATTCCCCTGAGTGCCAATAAGATGCTGGGGTTGCTGTAGCAACATGTTTGGAGGTATGAAAAAAAAAACAAAAAACAAAAAACAAGGTGGAGAGGACTTTTTAGGAGGGGAGAGTTGTCAGGGTGCCTGAGATGGTCCAGTGGGGGGGCTCAGCACATGGGGGTCACAGCAAATTGCTTGGGACAGTGAGTAGTGTGGCATGGGGCTTTGGAGTATACCTGATGTCCGTCAAAGAAAATGACTTTTCCATCCATTTCCCAAAAGCTGAATAACAAGAGCGCGGTTTTGATCTGCGTGCTGCTAATTTGTCGTGAAGCAGGAGGTAAATTTGGTCTCTGGCTCAGCGCTTGTGTCTGATTTAAAGAATTAGCCAGCCCTGGGGAACAGCCCCGGGTGCTGCCACTCCGATCCCTATTTTTTGGTACCTTGCTAAAACCATTCCCACGGCCACCTCGTCTGGGAGATCTCAGACACACGGATGCAGGTTCACCCACACAGAGCTTTAGTGAAGGTTTTTTAGGTGAAATATTTAATTTTCCCTTTGGTTTTTTTTTTTTTTTCTTTTAATTTATCAGTGTTGTGAACAGAACATAGCAGTGATTTGTGAACACCCTGCCATGTCTGGCAGAGTTTTCTCGCTTCGATGGTGCTCAGCATCACTGATAGGAACTGGAGTGGTCCTGGGCGTCCTTTCTTCAGTTTTTCCCAAACTGAACCACTGCGAAATGATCCAAGGAAATCCCCTTTCCCGGAGCTGGGAAAGCAAAGCTGGTTGCTGTCATTTTCAGCCTGACAGGCAGATTTGATGGCGAGCACTGCGGGGTTTTTTCATTTCCAGTCCCAGGAGCCCAGTTCTAAATTCCCTGCTCATTTATCTGCTTTTTCCCCCCCTAATTCCTCCTGAACGCTTCCCTCTTAGAGCACCTAACAGTTAGGAAATAACACAGACTGGAGGGTTTTTTAGCTCCCGGCTGAATAATGTTGCATAACTAATGTGATCCCAAGTGGGGCTGGAGCCTGTTTTTCGGAGTGGGACAAACTTTTTGGGAAGGTGCCGACCGCTCCTGTTGCTTGAGACGTGCTGTTGGGGGACGCAGCTGGGTGGTTTGGGGATGGGTGAGGGCTACCAGGTCTGGGTGTGGATAGCAGAGGGGCTGAAGGTGCTGTGCCAGGGTCACCAGCACGTTCCCAAGGAAGGGCACCCTTCCAGCACCCCGTGGAGACTCAATCCTCCGCCTGTGCCCTTGGCTTTTACAATCTTTTCCATCCCTCTTAATGTGGCAGTGATGATACTAGAAAACACATAAAACACAGCTTCCACCTCCGTGCAACAATCTTTTCTTCTTCTCTATTTCAGTATCTACTAACAACACGCTATTGAGGTTGCTTTGCCTTTGTGTTTTTGCTTTGTGGAATAGCCTTACTCTTCACATGATATATATCTTAATAGCACCTTGGATAAAGCAGGATGCTGCTAATTCCGTATTATGGGATTATGATGAACTCGTATGAATTAATGATGCTTATAAATATAGTCCCATTGAAATCCTTGACACTGCATATTAACCTGGTAGCTGAGCCATAAAATGCAATGCATATTAAAAATCAGTAGTTTGCACTTCCAGTGCTTTCAAAATAGCCAGTCTTTGTGTGATGTGGTGTAAAAAGGGTTCTGAAAATCCTAGAGGAAAGCAGGGAGCACTTTTATGATGAGGGCAATGCATTTACACAGGAGGTCTGTTAGCTGGCTCAGAGGTTTGGGTGAATATTAAAATATGTAGAGCCCTTTTTATCAGAATTTATCTCCCTGGTCCAGTTCAGCCAATATCGTGCCCATTGGGAAGATCCCACAGAGTTTCAGGGTGCCGGCAGTGTTCGAGCCCGGGTGTGGAGGGGATCTCTGGCTGCCTCTGGATATTGCTGTTTTGTGCTGCAGAATAAATCTGGGCAAGAGATGCCTCTGCTGGCTGTTCTCTTTGCGCTGCTTTGCTGCAAGAGTCAACGAAACCAGCCCATTCCGCCTGGTTTTGCTGTGTGCTTGAGCCACCTTAAATTTTAGGGCAGGTTGGGTTTTTTATGATTTTATTTTTAAAAGTCTCTGTTGGCACGTGCTGTTCACTCCCCGCTTCTTCCCTCCCCGTGCCTGGACCTGGCCACCCTCACAGCCCAGCCAAAGCCCACGTTTTGTAGGCTCCGCTCATCCTGCAGGCACATAAACCTGGCATTTATGTGCCCACCAGTTAATTAAGAATCCAAATGAGGGATCTGTACATGCTGATCAGGTCATCGCTTCTGAACATCACCAAAGGGATGGGATTCTTTTGGTGTGCGGTGCCACATAACCCCATGACTGAACAGCAGGGACTGGCTGCCAGCAAAAGGCATCCGTGTCAGGATTTGGGAACCACAAGGATGTACATCCTATTTGGCATGAGCCAGGCACCCAGCTCTGCAGGAAAGATGAGCTGGGTGGGGTGTCTCCTGTACCATTGAAAGGCCTCCTTTGACCTGTCACTTCTTGGACCACAGCAATTTGGAGGAAAGACACTTTGGGAACACAAAATCACAGAATCCCAGAATGCTATGGGGTTGGAAGGGACCTCTGGAGATCACCCAGTCCAAGCCCCTGCCAGAGCAGGTCCACCCAGAGCAGGTCCCACAGGAAGGTGTCCAGGTGGGGTTTGAATATCTCCAGAGAAGGAGACTCCACCACCTCTCTGGGCAGCCTCTGCCAGGGCTCTGCCACCCTCACA
>JAOTQQ010000041.1:2199695-2209764 GCA_026546715.1 Gallinago undulata | reverse complement strand
CTGCTCTCCAGCAGGTCAGCCCCCAACCTGTCCTGGTGCAGGGGGTTATTTCTCCCCAGGTGCAGCACCCTACACTTCCCCTTGTTGAATTTTATCAGGTTTCTCCCTGCCCAACTCTCCAGCCTGTCCACGGGTCTGGCACAGCCTTCTGGTGTGTCAGCCACCAGCCTCTCTCCTTCCCCGTGCGGTGAAATCTCCCGGCAAGAAGAGTGAAACGCTACGTTTGTCCATGTAGCACGTGTGATGGTACAATGCATGGTGTAATGGGCAAGGGGAGCACGTCACACGCTCCCCGGGGAGCCTCGGTGCTTTCCCACCCTCCTGATGAAATCACCGCGTGGCACCTCCCGCATTTGCATCCTTAATTACTATCCCTTATGCTAATTATGTTGCTGCTTCTTGCTGTCGCTTTTTGGAGCTGCAGCCTTGGCATGCAGGAATGAAATGTCTTTTATAAAGATAGATTAGATGCAACCAAAAAATTGCCATGAATATTCATCCCTTTCCCTTTTGGAGCATGTTCTCAGCGGCTCCGTTTGCACACCTCGCTTGTTTTGGTTGCGGGCAACTGAGTTTGTGGACGGGATTGTCAGTCGAAACAGAGCCTTTCGCGGAATTCTTGCAGAAAGCAGTTTTGTTGTGCTTGTTGTTTTCATGGCCAAGATAAAAATGCCCAGAAATTTGCTCTGGGAGCCACCCCTGGAGATGGATTTGGGATGGGTGGGTGGGGATATCTGTGTTCCTGAAAATGTCCATGGGTGGGAATGGCCCTGCAGGAGTAGGGGGCTCTTGGCTGTGGTTCTGGTTGCTGAGGCTTTGGTCCCGTGCCCTGTCAGCCCAGTGGCTTTGCTCTCCATAACTTCTACAATATTAGCACTTACAAGCAGAGGAGTCAGTTTTGTAGTTACATTTCAGGTTGAAGCGGAGCAATGAAAGAGGTTAAAAGTTTCTTTCGAAGCTTTTTATTTAAAAATAATCGGAAAGTGAGAAATTCTGGGTTGCTTGTGGTTTATTTTTGCTTTTCTTGGTTTATTGCCTTTTGCTACATCAGTTCCCCCCTCTCTCCCCAGCGTGCCGGGTCCCTGTGCCTCATGAAGGAGTAGAAAGAAACCTGGAGTAAAACCCATTAATGTTTCTCCTGTGGCCTCCTTGAAAAAGCACAATAATTTTAAACTCAAAAGGGCCAAAGTGGAGCCCAAAATGATGTTTTCTTATGTTTCGTGAAAACTGGCCCTTTTTTACCATGCTTTGCTCACTTTTCCTATGTCAAACCTGCAGCCAGTCCCTGACAGCTTGGGACTCACCAGCTGGTCCATAAAATTTGTGACAAAACAGCAACGAAGGGGTCAAAAGCCTTGGCGTAGCTCAGTCTGGAAAAGAAAGCGCTGAGTCTAGATTTGCCCATCTCTGCTTCCCTGCAACCCTGACTGAAGTGGGTGCAGGACACAGAAGTGAGAGAAATCAAAAACCACTGTCTTGGTTCATCCGGGCACGGTCACACCTTTAATTTTTCTGTGGGCAGCGATGGGTCTCTCACCTGCACCCATCGCTCTTTACCCCCTGGCTGCTTTTGCTCGAGGACATCAAATAGGGCAGGAAAAATTAAATGTGACATGGTACAACAAATTTTGCAGGTGACAGCCAGCAAGCCCCAGAGCAGCACGCCCAATGGGCCCCAAAAGCTCTTTGTCCCCAGTCTAATGCTGACTCAGATTTACTGAACTAAGGCAATGGCTTTTTTTTTTGGTTTTGACCTATTTATGCCTGTGTCTGGGTGGCTGGCGGTGGCTCTGGCTGTCCCCGTAATTCAGTTACCACTGAATTCAGTGTGGGGCTTGTTTTGATCCGCTGTCTGGACATGGAGATGCCTTCTGGAGAGCAGGGAAGGTCCTGAGGTTAATTCCAGCTTGCTGTAAATAGAGCCGATAGCGGCTCCCAAACCTCCCCCTGGACTGTCTGGGAGGAAATGGTCTTAAAAATAGAGTTTGTGATGAATGAATGTATTTATGCAAGTATTTTGAGCCTGTGTCTCTTCTGGGCCCTGGTGACACACCATGTGTACTGCTGGGGTCTCCCTCCTGAGCTGCTACTGAAGCCAGACTTGGGCATTTTCTAAAAAACCAGTTTTATTATTAAATGTTTTCTCCCTTTAATGACAGTTAACCCCGTTATTTAATCTTTCTGCCTTTATCATCTCATGTAGGAGAGTCCACCCTTGTCCTGGAGAACCCTGAAACGAGGTCTACAAGGCTACCAAGAGCCCTTTGCTCTCTGGAGATGCACAGCTCCTCCTTCTGCTTTCCATCTGGGCTCTTCGTGTTGGCAGGCTCCAAAAATGGGAAGTCACCCAAATTGGGAACAATCCTGACACCTGCAGAGGGTCCTGATGCTCCAGCTACCTCTGTGGTGACCGTGGGTCCCAGCTTGGAGATGCAGCCTGGGGAAGGGCTCCTATTTTGGGGTGCAGATGGAGCTGTGGGTGCACATCAGAGGTAATTTGGGAGGCAGCTAGTCCTGGTCCTGGCTGGAGGGGGCTGCTGGAGATGGTGGGGCAGGCACAGCTGGATGGATGTGGTGGGGTTCCCCAGCTGCAGAGCGTGCCCATGGCACAGGGGCGCTCCGTCGCTCTGTGTGCTCCGGGTCTTCCGTTTCTCTTTTTCCTTCTTTTTTTTCCTCCACCTCTCCTCTTGCCTTCAAAATTGATATTTGTTTTAAACGAAGTGAGCTTCTTTTCAAACAAATCCAAGCCATGGATGCTATAATTAGCAGGATATAGTAATTTTTCTTCAAGCATAATTGGAAGGTTTACCATTTAGGGATAATACTTGAACTATCCTATTTTATGGCTCATTTGCCAGAAAATGCCTGTGAAGCTCCCGGCTTTATCAAACCTTATCAATGGGTAAAGAGAGTCAAAGGGGGGTGTTTCTGCTATCTGCTGTTAAACGGTGCTGCTGCTGCTGTTAAATCTTCTAATTTTACTAACTTCTGTTAATTGAACGGTCTTCCCTGAGTGTTTGGTGATAACGAGCAGCAAAAGCACTCCTGAAAACCGACACAAAGAGCCACGGCAGGGGCTGAGGATTTCCATCTCTTCTTGCCCGGGGCTGGTTTTAGGCTGGGGAAGTTTTGGGTGGATGCCCTGGATGGCCAACTGCCTGCCCTCGGTCCTGCCCACAACCATACACCCAGCTCCTGGAGGTGATTGAGCCCTAACCATAGCTGAAGCAATCCCATTAAGGTGCTCTTTAAGATGTGTTACCCTGATTAGCTGCTCAGCTCACTGGCCAGACTTGTTTTGCCTTTCTAACGAGCCTAAATTAAATATACTTGATGGGTTCTCCTGGTGTAGCTTGTGCTGAAGGCATAAAGGCACCTTCATCCTTCATCTTCCTCCTCACTGAGCTGCAAGGTTGGTGCTAGCCAAAACTCACCAATGCTGGCCCTGAAGGCATTGGACAAAAGCACTTGGGGCAAGTTGTGGCTCAGCACCCTGTGATCAGGTTGTGGTTGTGTCCTGAGGGAGCAGAATCAAGTCGTGAGGCTCTGTTTGCTTCTGGAGGTCTTTCCAGGTGGGTCTTGCAGAGGTTTGGGCTTTGATGTGGAAAGTGTTGCAGTGGGAGAGCCGGGGTGCTGGTTTTGCAATGGATGCATTCACACACCAAGCTATAACTGCTCCTGGACCTTCTTGACCACCATGTTGTGCCCTGGTGAGCACTGAGCAGGGTGGCTTCTGCAGGGTCTGTCTGCTGAAAACACAGCTTTTCTTGGAAAGTGATCTCTGAGTTGTATTAACTTTTAATCCTCTTCTCTTTTTTTTTTTTTTTTTTTTTTTTTTCTTTTTTGGATGCTTTTCTGGCTGCAGTGGAGATTTATGAAGTGCTGTGGCCTTGGCAAAGATCAATAGATAGCCCGTTAAACAAAGACTCAAAATTTACTGTTTGGATGATTTCAGGGGGGAAAAAAAAAAGAATTTGAAATATTTAATTTAGTAGCGAGCTAAGTTTCATAACAAGGAGGGAGAAAGACCCCATCCCAGTGAAATGGGAAACTTTTTTTTTTATTTCCCTTAGATTGCCTGAAGCCTTTAATTAAAACCCTGAAGAATTATATTTGCACTGCTTAGTAAAAAAGCCTGAAATATTGGAACAGAGTTTGGGAAGCTCCTGTTCTCTGCTGTTGCAGCACGGCTGCATCCACTGCCTTCTCCTTAACCCGCCGAGAGCCACCCAAAGCCCAGGCAGAGGTCCTTCTTCTCTCCTGCCCCTCTCTACAAAGTTCTTCTAGACTGTCTTCTTTTCATCATTAGAAGCTTTCACAGGTTTCCAGCCTGACTGTGTTTGTGATCAGCTTATCCTGATATTTTTCCCTGGATAACATTGTCTTTCAGCCTAAACAGTGTGGGTTTTGCCCTCTTCCTTTGCTGACTGCTCTCTGCAAGGGTAGAGGAACCAAACTCCAAAGGTCTCCTCTGGGTCCCAGCTTTTCTCCTAACTCTTCCTCATTCTTCAGGTCAACTGGAGCTCATTTCGGCTGTGTTGTGTGGATTGCACAGCATCCACTGACTCTTTCCAGCTCTTTATACCATGCCCTGCTCCACCAGGGCTGTAGGAAATCTCTGCTTTAGATTCTTGTGTAAGGTTTGCTCTTCAGCATGACTCCTTTCTCCAACCTGTCCCCGAACGCTGCAGGTTTTCATAAGTCTTGGATCTTGGGTTATCTTTGACCCCTCTAGCAGGTACCTGGGAGACCTCAGCTAATTGCAGAATCTACCCCAAAATACACTGCTTTCCAGAGGGTTTAGACACTGGGTTTAGGACTCGGTCTCCCTGGGTTTAGAAATACACCGTAGGCACAACACAGCTCCAGGATCGCCTTGTTGGGAGGTTTAGAAAATTGAGACAGGCTGGGAGACTCTCCAACACCAAAAACCCATCCTCAATACCAGAAATCCATCCCTGCACGGGGGGTTAAGTGGTGCTCCAGACCTTCTGCTGGCCCTTCACAGGGACAAAACCTCATCCCGAGCAAATTGCTTCACCCTCATTAGCTCAGCAGGAGGAAAGCACTGCCAAGAAGGTGGAGAGGAGGCAGTGGAGCAATCCTGTTTTATCTCTCTGGAAATAATGAAGCTGGGGACATTTGCTGCTTCTCGATGGCTTAAATTTACAAAAGTGAACAATAATTTTGCAGCCTCTGAGGGTGAAATGTAGGGGGAACAAACCTGCCTTATTGACTTTTTTTTTTTTTTTTTTCAGCTGGAGCGGTGCAGGGAACATTACTTAGAGCTTCTCCACGTTAAGCTCTAATCCCTGGAGATGTCTTTGTTGATGCATAAGCTGTGACCTAAAATATTGACTTTATAAGGTAATTGAATCCCGGAATCATGTTTCAGATGAAAAGCACTTGACAAATGACTAGAGGAAGGAGCCAAGCCCAAGGGTCCGAGTGCGGCTGTAATGGGATTTACTCCGCTCGGCTCCCACCAGCCTCCCTGGAGAAAAGTCCACACCAGGCAGCCCTGCTCCGGGCTCAGGGTGAGTTACGGGGCAAGAAGTGAGTCTCAATTTTTTTCCTTTTTTTCCCAGGAAGAAGGATAATAAATCCTTCTGGCCCCACAAGAGAGGTGGAGGCAGAGCACTATGTAGCTTGTGCAGGGGGTGGTTGAACATTTTGAGACAGCGGCACGTGGTAGGTCCTTGTGGATGATGAACTTGCTCTCTGACATGCCTTGATTTGCTTTCATCCATGGGTGAGAATACCTTGTTTTCACACCAAACCTGCGTTTTGGGGAAGTTCTAGCTCCAAAGCTCTATTTTTTCCTTATGTATGACCGTCCTTATCTCCTGTCATCCCACCGCTTGGAGCAGAGCAGCTACTGGAAGGGGGAGGATCCAAATGGGAGATGGTACAAAGCCAAAGGACCACAGTGAGACTCGGGTACAGCTCAGGTCTCACCCCTAAGCTGTTTTCCTGGAGCCTGGGGATGTCTCGGGCTGAGGGGTGCGAAGAAGAGATGCTGGAGGAGGACTTGTGCAGCTCCTGGTGAGAAGGGATTTCACACCCAACGCTGTGGCCCAACCAGAGTTGTCTCCTTTCTCTACTCTTCAAAACAAATTTCTCTCGTTAATTTAAGAGGGCATAATTATATCATTATTTCAAATGACTCAATTTAAACAAGGCCTTATTTCTGACTTATAAATTGTTACCTTGCTCATCTTGCAATGACTGTTTTTCTTGTAAGTACGTTAACCTCCTTGCTTTCTTTACTCAGCCGTTTTGCATAATGTTATAATAAGCATTTAAATAACTGTAAAGGTTCCATCAGTTCTTGCTTTCATATCTTGCTGTCCCCATGGCAACTGGCTATACTTCTCTGTCTATTTTACCTTTTTTTTTTTTTTTTTCTTTTTTAAGATTTGAGCTTCTCAGTCCAGTTGCTTTAAGATTGAGTTGGATTCCCCACTGGTTGGCACAGGAGGTCGAAGCGCTGCCCACGCCTTGGTTTTTGCCACTGTGCTGTGATGGGGATTTTCACTTTTGGCTATTAGTGAGGCTACTTTGAGCTGGAAGATGGAAACAGATTTAATTTTTTTTTTTTTTTTTTCAATTTGGGCAATGCAGCGGAGGATGGTGAAATACGCAGCAGTAATTATTGGGATTTGGAAATTGGGGTGGGTTTAGTCGAGTTGAGCTAAACTTTGCTTTGCAGAGAGCTCTCATTCCTGGTGTGTGCCACAAGGTCCTGTGCAGAAATGAAGTGTGATGATTTTTTTTTTTGTCAAGGCACTTGTTTAAAATGAATCTTAATATTAAATTTCTCCATTAAACCCCCAGTGCATGGTGGTGTGTCTATATAGACCTGACAGACCCAGGCCACGGGCCGTGTAAACAAACAGCAAAACAATGCAAATTGCTAAAATGAACCTGGGAAGGACTAATTCAATGGAACTCTCTGCCACTGGCCTAAGTCCCAGCTTGTCCAGGGACAGAATCTTTCCTGGCAAAGCGGGAGTGAACAGAAGGTAGTGGTGAAGGCTCGTGGTTCGTGCCAATCTGCATTTCCATCTGGAAGGAAGTGCTCTTGATGATAATACAATGGCAAATGAAAGAATATGAAAGAATTCTAGGGAGGCTGCTCTTTTTTTTTTTTTTTTTTCCTCCCTCTTCCCCCCCTCCTCCCCCAAATCTAACAGGCTGACGTGCTGCTGCTTGGGAGCGGCGTGATAGGGAAGAGACACAGATGGAGCACGAGGCGAAATAAAGCCCTGAACAAACAGGACAACAAAAGCTGCTGGCGTTTTATTGCCATTTATTGCGAAGGCCGCTCAGAAACGCGCCGCTGGGGGCTCACGGGGGCTCACAAAAATGATACGGTGGGTTTTACCCAGAATTGGTTGGAAGCAGGAGCGGGATGACGGTGTCCGAGGGAGGGAGTTCTGGAGAGCTTCTGGTTTTCAGATCCGTGTGTTGCACAAACAGGAGGGCAGAGGTTTCATGGGAAGCCCAGGCTAAACCACGTCCCAAAATACCACCTGGTTGAAGCAAATGCCATGTGGCCTTTTTGTGGCAGAAATGGTGAAAAGCAGCTGCTTGGTTTCTTTTGTGCTTTGTGAAAGATCTCATGAAGGGCTTGTTGGCCTTAGTTTTGGGAGAGGTCTCCATGCCCACCAGTGAGGGGAGGGCTGCGGTACAGTTATCCTGCTCTATAGGAAGAGTGGAACTCTGGGCTTTCCTTATTTATTAGGCTTCTGTCTCAGAAATGTTGAAATTACAGAATCAAGGAAGAGGAACGGTCCCACCAGGGGGAGAAATTGCTGGCAGGGAAAAAAAGAACCAAAAATTCATTAAAGCGGCTGAAGCCAAGAGGGTCCATTTGGGTTTTTGACCCTTTTCCACTGACTCTCAAAAGCAATGGGAAACTGTTATCTGGTGTTATTTTTCTCTGATTCCATCTCTTGCAGCGCTGCAGCCCCTGATCAATGTGCTCTGTGGTGGCTCTTGCTTTCTCTGAGGCTTGTTTGGAGGCAGCTACGCTATTCAAGAAATGTATTTTTATGTTGAAGGGGGAATTTGAAGAAACCCCACGGTCCCAGGTCCTGGGAGACCCCTGGCTGGGACTGTCACTGACTCATGGAGCAAAGGGGCTGTGGGTGAGGATGAAGCAAACACAATTGCTGAGAAAAGCTGTTCTCATCAAGGACCCCTGAGGAGGAAAAAGCCTGAATCAGCTGGTCCTCATCGCTCTGTTTCTCTGCTGAAATCAGATTGGTTGATTTAGCTGACTATGAAGCCTGACAAATGCAATCTTCAAAGCAAATTTAAGAAGAGCTTTCGTCTGGCCATGCCCGTTCCCGTCCTCACAAGGAGGATGTGCTCCCAGTGTGGCCCCTGAGGGGTCTGCAAAGTGTCGTGCAGCAGTTGTACGTACATTTTTCTCAGTCTGAGGATATCAGCTTTGGGGCTGGGAAGAGCATCCCAAAAAAGTTTGTAAGTGGTTTAACCTGTTCTGACTGCTGGGGCAGCCTTCCCTGGCCCAACAACAGCAAACACGTAGCAAGTCTAGTATAAACATGTAATACAAGGGTATTTTTCTGTCTCTCTTTATTCTGCAGGAAGCTGGTGCATTATTTCGTGGGAGTTTGTTCTGTATATCTATCTAGAAGCATCTCTGCAAAGCTGAAGGTATTTGGAAAAAAAAACCCACCTTGCTTTTGCTCATATCTGAGACTGATATGTGGGGCAAAAAAAAGGAGACTGTCTCTTCAGTTACCTTTTCTTCTTTTCTTTTTTTTCATTTATCCATATCCAAGTGATATCTCTTGCATGTCAGTAGCTCAAAAGGACGGAGTGAAGTGACAGTGGAGGGATGCCACCAGACTTTTCACACTCATCATTAGCAGCGTGTCTTGTTTGAGGGAGGTATATGCGCCGGGAGGGTTTGTGGCTGCCAACGTGCTCCGTGCCTTCCCTTCCAGGAATCCCATTTTCTGGCGCGAAGGCGGAAATCAAAGCACGGGGTTGAATTAACGGAGATGGACACTTGAACGTGTCGCATCGGTGATTTCCCCTTAGAAACGCTCGGTGTGTCTGGTTAACTCATCTGCCCTGACACAGGCTGACAGAGCAGCTTTTCTGAAACACGCTGTTTGGTAGTTTGCTGTACACCGGGCAGTCATGTTTAATATGTATAATTGTAATTGCATCGTTTATTAAATCAAATGGCTTCATGCACTTTCGCAGCAGCGATGGAGCTGGGTCGCACACATTGCTTCTGCTCCCTGGAAGGCTTGTTTTAAAACAAGAGCAAAAGAAAGGCTGGTGGTTCAGGTCAGCTCCAAAAGCTGGTGATGATCTGCATGTGGAAACCCTCTTCTTGAGCTGTGCCGGCTTTCCTGCCTCGCACCTTAGAATCATAGAATGGGTTGGGTTGGAAGGGACCTTAAAGACCATCTCATTCCGAATCCCTGACATGGGCAGGGACACCTCCCGCTAGACCAGGTTGCTCTGTTACCTTCTACTGGGTATTTTACTTTGCACGTTTTTAGCGTGTGAATATTCTCCCCGGTCTGGCTGGGGGCTGGGAAATTCTTTTCCTTCTTGGGAGTTGCAATACTGTTTCCCATCCTGGTTTTGCGTGCGTTTGGGGATGTCTTTTGCAGATGGAAGTTTGCAGAGGGGATGTCT
Organism: Gallinago undulata; assembly: GCA_026546715.1. Classification (NCBI taxonomy): domain Eukaryota; kingdom Metazoa; phylum Chordata; class Aves; order Charadriiformes; family Scolopacidae; genus Gallinago; species Gallinago undulata. Next base: position 2,200,077 of record JAOTQQ010000041.1, on the reverse strand, counting down.
GTGGAAATAGCTGATGTCATCCGATAAACTAAATTAGTGATTAAATTAAATTGCTTAATAAATTAAAGAGAAGGGGGAGACTCTGCAGCCTTGAAGTTGCAGGTAAGAGGAGTGAAGCAAGGTAGGAGGCAGGGCAGGGCATTCAGCCCATCTGAACGTACTGAAGTAGTTGGCCAGCATCTTCTTCTAGTATGTTTGTGCCAAGGTATATGTGAAACCTGGGGCTCAGGTTTAACTCATGGCTTTGGTGGGTCCCCAAGACCCTCCCTGCTCCTGCGCTTTTAAGACTTCCTCCTTGAAAAATATCCAGCCTTCCTGGACTCCTTTGCCCTTCAGGGCTGCCTCCCAAGGGACTCTGTCAAGCAGACTCTTGACAAGACCA
>JAOTQQ010000041.1:2172558-2187545 GCA_026546715.1 Gallinago undulata | reverse complement strand
GGCAGAGGCTGCCCAGAGAGGTGGTGGAGTCTCCTTCTCTGGAGACATTCAAACCCCCCCTGGACATGTTCCTGTGGAACCTGCTCTGGGTGGACCTGCTTTGGCAGGTGCTTGGACTAGATGATCTCCAGAGGTCCCTTCCAACCCCATATATTGTTCAGTGAACTTCTATCCTGCTGCCCAAAAGGAGGGACGCTCCCCCCAGTTTAATTTGCAAATTAAATTGAATTTTTTTTTTCTTATGAGGCTCTGAGAGCAACCCAATACTGAATTTTACCCCCACTCTTTTGGGTTTTAAGCCAAAATTATTTTATGTTTTCTCTTTCTGTATGTTTGGGGAGGAGAGAACGTGCTTCACCTTCATCATTGCTTCCTTCCCGGTTTCCCCTGCTCCTGCCCCAGCATCTCCCACAGAGAAAATGTTAAAAAGTGGAAAAAACCACTGTAATTTAAAATAACACAAACACTTCCAGCATCAAATGCCTTTCTTGGTGGGTAGAAAAAAGAGATTTTTTTTGGAAAATAACCACTTTTTGGTAGGGAATATTTAGGGCTGGTCTCGGTCTCAGTGGGAGCGAATGTTTTTTGGAGCCAAGATGGGAGGAAATGTGTGCAAAAAGGGAATTTATTTAAATACAGTTTTACACTCATTTCATAATAGTAGCATTTTATCTTTTTTACATTGATTTATGGGCACTGAAGCAGAACAGAGGAGTCAGAAGAAAGCAATTAATGAATAAAGAAAAAAAAAAACCCTGCACAAATGCTTGAAGATAAAAAAAGAAAAGAAAAATTAAAAAAGAGAGAGAAATCTTCCAAAAGCTGAAGAAGAGGGGGATAATTGATGGTTCCATTTTAACTTAATGTTATTTCTGGATCTCTCTCTTTTCTTTTTTTTTTTTTTTTTTTAATAATATGTTATTTACTGCATAGTTTAAAGCTGACAGAAAATAAACAGCATTTGCAATATAACGTCGTTAGCGCCCCGATGCACTTGCTCATCCTACTTGGCTGTCAAGTTCCAACTCCAAGCGACATCAGTCAACGTCGGCTGTGATGGAGGCTGTTTTTAATAAGCACGGTGCTATAATTACCTTATTGCAAAGTTAAAGCCAAATGACACTTATGATGAAGGTTTCATGGCTAAACAGTAAAGCCAGTGAAGCATCCTCTTCCCAACTGTCAGATAGGAAATAGCTGTTGGAGGATTGGGTTCTTTATTGCCTGATGAGGGTCACTTCGTTCGTACTTGGAAGCTCTGCCACGAAAAAAAAAAACAGGTAGAAGAGGGAGGCGAAACTCTGAAGAAAAGGGGAAATTAAGCTGGAAATGGTGGGCGGCTGCTGAAGGGGCAGGTGGATGTGTATTTTGAGGGAAACCAACGGATGGGTCAGATTTGGTGCTGTCACGAATTCCTCCCTCTGCTTTAAATCCAGTGGGCACCGTGTGTGAAGGGGGGGGGGGGGGGGGAAATAGATTTGGAGTTGTGCGGGTAGGGGGTGGCTCTTAATTTTGTTTCCCGGTATTTGGTGCTTCTCCTCCCAGGCTCTGCTGGTGCACGAAGCGATTTTGGGGCAAACTGTGCTTTTATGGAAATTAAACTTCTGCCTTTTACAGCTGCTGAAAAAAGTTTGGAAGGGTGAAAGCATTTAATTTGGTTTTCCAGCATAAAACTGGAACCACTTGGTGAAATAAAGCTTCCTGCAGGAAAAAAAAATATTACATTTTCTAGGGAACTTTGTGAGAAATTGCCTATTAATTGTATCCACTATAAACTGCACTATTTAAATCATCTTCCAGTTGCATATTTTTAGCTGTGCTCCCTGCTCATCCGCTGGAACTAAAAAGGCTCTGCCTTGATGAGCTGGGTCTTCTAGACATTAAATTAAAGAGGGATTTTTGCTTTTGACACTGAAATGGCTGCGGTTAGGCTTAAATCTCTCACTCACGTTGCGTTTATTGATAGCTAAAGGGGAGCTGGTGTTACCACACTTGCAAGCACACGGCGTCGCGTAGGTTGACTCTCAGTTCAGTTAATTTTGGGAATGACCTTTTTTTTTTTTCTTTTTTAATTTTCTTTTTCTCTCTGCTTTTTTTTTGCATTATGACTGAATTCAGGAGTTTTCATTCCTTTTGTTGGCTGGGGACCACTGGAAGTAGGTGGAGCACCTGGTTCTTCTGGTTTGGGGAGGTTTGTTCCCTCTGGAGCTTTTCCTTCCCTGGTGTTTCTGAAAGATTGCTTTCATGGAAGGGCAACTCTGCAGCCACCAGCCCAAGGAGGAGGCTTGAAGGTTGATGTTTTCATACTCTATGGTTCCAGGCTTTGCAGTAGGTCTACCAGCTGCTGTGGGAAGACAGTGGAGTGGGAAAGGGGCTGCTTGGGCAAGAGGTGGAGGGGTGTGGAGCTCTTCCATCCCTCCTGGAGCAGGTTGAAGGTATTGAGTGAGGGCCTTGGTGTGATGTGGCCTTGGTGTGACACAGCCATGGCTTCAGTGTGGGCATTTGGATGGTGTAAGACAAATTCCCATGATTTAGGGTGGACAGGAGCTGACTCTGCACCCAGTTTTCTGTAGCAGCTTCTCAACGATGGCATCCAGCCCTTCTTGCTTCCAAATGGCATCTGGTAAAAGGCTCGCGGGGATAATTGTACTGGGGGAAAAAAAGATATATATATATATATATATATATATATAAAAAAAGGACTTTGGTGATCATGTTCCTCATTGGGCTTTTTACCGTTCAGTTTAATGTGTAATTTCTCTGCCCGAAGAACCTATTGACTCAGCTCTTAAGATAATTACTGGATTTCTCATTGAAAAGCCTTCAGACAAATATTTTAAAATACAAAAGAACAAAGACAAAATAGCTTCATGTTATTAATCAATGAGAGTAGAAGGGCGTATTGTTATGAAAATACAGCACCCACTCCTCCAGCTTTCATGGAGCAGCAGATGGTATAACATTTGTGGAGACATATCTTCAACAAACAGTCTGGATTAACCATTTAACGCTCCCGGCTCCTCTTCCTATTTTCTAAATAGGCAGAGGGAAGGCTGGGCAGCAACTGATGGCAGCTTTTTTTGGACTGCCATCAGGGACAGGCTGAAGGTGTCCTTGGCTTAATGCAAGTGACTTTCTGCTACGCTCAGATTTATGTTTTCTGCTTTTGGCGTGCCCAACTTGGTGCTTCTTTCAAGAGATATAGAGGGATATTACAGATATGTTGGACGGAGACCAGCATATATCACAGTCTACTTTCTCTCCTGCGCGTGTGCACGTATGGTTGCAATGCAAAAAGTGGTGACTTTCTGCTGTAAATTGGATCCCATTCCAAAGTGAACGAGAGGAGGGTAACCAAATCTGCATTTCTAGCAGTATAAGTGCCCTGGCCCGGGGCTGACCCCCAGCTCCCAGCACAAACGAGTAGATCCCTTGTTATGTAGCTGCATAAAGACCTGCCTGCCTTACACCGCGCCTGAGCGCTTTTACACGAGAAGGTTATTGAATATTGTAGTGCTAAACCAGTTCTACAGTTCCTGCAATAATTCAGTGGAGAGAAGAGCTTCCATCCGGCAAGTCCTGTTGTGTTCAGAGCCTTACAGGCCCTCTGCAGTCATCCTCATCCAAAAATAAGTTCTAATCTGAAGAGAGAGATAGCAAAAGGAAGAAATTGTCCATCAGACTTGCTAAGCACGCCTCCCTCGTGGACCAGCATTTTGCCTTATTGACAGCCCTCTTCCTGCTCTCGATACAAAGGCAACTTTTCTTGACCACGTTTATAGAAAAAAAACCCTTCATTTTCATTTACTGTTTTCACTTGCAGTTCAAAAAGCCAGAAATATGGAGACAGATATACAGAAAATCACTGTCCCAGAAGCAAACCTGACAGGCAACGGGAGAGGGGACAATCCATTTTCCTCTCCGGCTACTTACAGAATAAAAGGGAAACTGTATTTATTCTTTTCATTTCTCTAGGGGACTTCCTCAAGTTATTAGAATCTGCCTTATTTAATAATTGAGAAGGCTTGTCATAAAGTGACTTCTCACTCCCTATCTATCATTGAGATGTGCAGAAAATGGCATGTCAAGGAACATTTGCTAGGAAAGCTTCAGGGACCATTAACTCTTGTCACCACTTAAGTGATTAAGGAACCAGAAACAGTGGTACTGCTTCCCAGCTGGTTTGTAAATATCTAAGTGCCAGATCTTCCATCTTCCTCTTAGAGTGAGGTCAAAAGAAGCAGGGTTGGGGTCTGGACAGGGACAGCCCTCTGCCACCTTGCTGGGGCAAGTCCCACAAATGCCCCATGGACAGGCCACTATGAAAGCCTGCCACCAGCCAATGGTGGTGGCCCCACCACAGCACCCTACCTAGCTGGTGGCACAACGTGCTATGGCCAAATCCATTTTCAGCCTCCCCCCATTTTGAGATGTTGCCCATCCTTGCCATTTTACCAGAAGCACCATGATACATATCCCTTGGTTTCTATATACTTTCCACGGTCTGTAATATTTGGGTTTCCCACTCCTTGATTTTGAACTACTCTACCTTTAGTCATCATGATGTGATGATGTGTCAACTCCTATGTCTCTCTTCCACCACGCTGTCCCCCAGCATTGATATCTTGCCATCCATCTTGACGTAGCACTTGATACATCTTAGCTCAGCCAAATAGAAATCTGCAGAGCCAGATCAAGGACTGCACCTTTTCTACAATGATTCTTCATCCAAGAACTGAAGCTGCAGAGAAAAGGACAGGTAGGACAGGAGGGAGGCTGGGACTGAAACTGCCACCGCAGTGGGCAGATTGTGGGGATAACCTGAGGATTTAAAATAATTCTGTGAGCTTTCCAACAGCAGCCATGCATAAAGAGCCAGCGATGGGATTTTTGACTCACCCTTGAAAAGCCAGAGGCTGTTGAAACTCGTTTCCTTCCTTCCTTTCTTCAAGGACACCAGCTGGCCCAGAGACTCCTGTATCTGCTGCAGTAGCACGCTTTAGTTGGCCAGAACAGCATTTTTGTGTTAGTCCAGCATCCACATTCCTATGCAGATGAAGTCCAACCATGAACCTAGACGTTCCTCATGTGCCAGACCACCTCAGCCAAGATGAATCTCTGGCACTCCATAGCTGGAAGAAGCCTCGGGTGGGATTTGTGACTTCCCCACCCCGAGGTCCTCCCCCAGTTCTGAAGGACTACAATCACAGCTCAACCTGGTTTGCTTTGCTTGAGTGAAGCCAAGGCACTGTGTCCCCAGCTGGGAATAAACCACTCTGGCAAAGGCAACAGCTGGTTAATCCAACAGGTTGGCACAAAATACGTGATGCAGTTCCAGTGCTAACATCTTCATGGGACTCTTGTCCCCAGGACTACCCCAGAAAAGTCCAACTTCACCAGAGTCACGTTGATGGCACAGTCGTAGCTTGGAGGAGATGTTAGTGAATGTGGGAAATGGCTGTGATTTTCAGGACTATGGCATGCAAGGGTGGGGGGGGGGGGAGGGGTTGACCTATCTTTATTCAACCCACTCATCCAAGGGGAACGCGTGCCGTGCAGCGCCGGAGCAGCCGAGTATTTAATCTCTTGTTATCGTGGTTGTATATTCTAGGTCAAGGTGAACCCTGAGCTCCTAGATGAGTATTTGTAAGCTCAGGCTCATACAAGGCGAGGAGTACTCTTAAATCTTTTCACCCAAGTCCTCTCCCAGTGAATTACTAGCTTGTAGATAAGATCTCAGACATATTCTACTCAGACAAATATATACCTTTTTGTTTTTAAAAGGCTCAACCCAGAAACAATTTTAGACTCTGAAGGGGAAGGTCATTGCCTATCTCTTACACTTAGAAAATATTAGCCCTTGCAATTGGATGATGAGCAGAGCTGAGTCCCATATTTTCACCTCTGCTGGCACAACCTTGTAACCTGCTCTCTCCCCAAATAGGCCTTGGTTCTCCATAAATCACAGCGTTGTCAGGTCCACTTTCACATCTTAAAGTGAGATGCTGATACTTTGTTCTCTGTTTCCAGCAGCTTTTTCTCCCTGTGCTCAGGGGAAACTGTCCCTTGTAGACAATTTATTTGATGAATTTACTCTCTGTTTCCACCTGTGAATTATCTGGCGAGATACTCAGATGTTTTGACCAAGACATTTACTTCTTCACTTACTTTGACCAAGACACTTACTTCTGTGTTGACAAACGCCATGAAGACACCAACATCAAGCAATTCTGAGGTAGCCCTTCTTGCTTTGGCTGGTGATGCCAGAGGTCTGTTAGTGGTGATCAGGTGCCTGATGGCCCGTGAGGCTGTGCCAGGCTCCAAATGGTAGGATACAACTCCCATAAAAAGGCCTGGTGTTTTGGGAATCTTTCACCAAACGCCTGCTTGCGTGGTTGCCAGGGGTGTGATTGATGTGAGTATTTTGCCACCAGCCTGACCGTCTCTTTAGAGATTTATAATACAATTCAGTAAGGTCAAAATCCTACTCCTGACTCAGGCTGTGGTGGGATCTTGCCCTTCTCAGGCAGGGGTAGCTGAAGGCAGCCCACATCTCCAAATACCTCTCCCTCATACTGTGGAAAGAGCCGTTTCAGGGCATTTTTTTGTGCTGTCCAGAGGAATGTGAGTCTAATTGTCTTCTCATGTTCCCAGGGCTGGTACAATACTTGTTGTCCAATTATTTTTTAATGACAAAACAATTTGTTCCTTTGCCTTCTTGTTGCTGGAAGCAGGATGAGCTGAGAACAGCTAAATATGGTCTTGACTTGTTATCGCGCAGACCTTGCCTCTTACCATTAATTGGCTGGGAACGGATTTCCCACTTGGCTAATTATTTCTAATTGTGTCACTCTCATTATCTTGCCATTTTGCCTTTTGCCACAAATAGGCCTGATAGGGCTGGTGAGAAGAGGCTCCACCTGGGCTCCCTCTGTGGGTGCAGCCACAATCAAGACCGGCAGCTGGTCCCAGGGTGCCCTTGTTCTCTCTACAACCATATAGAAGGGACCCACCTGGGCTACTTGTGCTCTTGGCTACCCCTCTGCAGGTTGTTCCACCAAGAAACAGGTAGGGTGTGATGACCGGGATGTTTATTTCTGGGAGGTATTTGCAGATGACAGTACAGACCGTGTTGCTTGGCCGTTGGGTTGGGTGGATGTTGTGGATGCTGATGCACGGAATGTTTTAAGTCTCGCCCTTGGAGCATCAAATCCATTGTGTGTAACAGTCAAGCGTAGGCGTTGGGTGTCATTAGTCTGCTATCAGCTTTCCTGGGCTCCGTGCAGGCAACGTGGCAGGCTTGGAAAAGGACAAATGGGCTGTCAGCTACCCTCAATAAGCTCTTTCTGACTCTTGACTATGATCTGGTTGTAATTTAAAAGTCATGGGTATTTTCGTTTGTTGGGTAATGGAGAATACTGTTTTCTGTGCCTAATAGACATCTCTGGGTGTCACGAAAGAGAAATGATAAGGAAGAGGCAGAGCACAAATAGCTACATTGTGTAGGTGCTTTTCCATGTGTAATGATGCTCCCCTTCTAATGTTCCATAGCTACGTGAGAGAGGAGTGAGAAAGGTATTTAAGATGTAAAGTTATGGAGAGTTTTATTTATTCATCTATCTCCTGGAGTGCATCAAAATCGCAAATTCTTGTAACATGATGAGGTTTTAAAGCTCTGAGCAAGTGTCTCTCCGGTGGAAAATACTATTGCAAAATATGAAATAATATTTTCATAATTACGGTGCCTCAGGAACATCTGACAGCTGCTGTTTTGTCCTTGTCTTTTCTACGCTTTTCTTTTTATGGAGTGGAATGAGACAGTTCGGGGGTGGGGAGGGGACCCTGTTATTACCTTCCGACAGTGTTTCACTGGTTTCTGCTGCACGATTTCCTGAGAGCACGGAGAAGGATGTGGAAACCTCAGCCACCTCCTGTCCTAAGACCCAAGCGATCCCTCATTCAGAGAGGCACTGCAGCCTGCTGTGGTTTCTCCTATGGATGCGAAGAATCGATATCCTGTGATGGTATAATTATTAGCCAACTCACCCAGGTTGTTTTTCATAGTTATTTCCTAACACGAGAAGGAGGCCAGGATGAAGAGAAGTGCTTAATTTCAGGGATCGTATGAGTATTAGTGATTTTTCTGAAGGGCATTCCTCGTGGCGAAGGGAAACTCTGTCTTGCACCCACTCCATCACTGTGACACCTTATTTTGGTACTTGGCTTCTATGGGCGTATGGGTAAGCAACCCAGTACTCCAAGTGCATTTAACTTGGTTTTTTTTTTTTACAGTTGTCTGTCGTGTATTTGGTTTGAAACCCTTGAAATGGGTCGGAGAGTGTACTACAGAGGCGTATTGAGCTGACCCCTCTCCTCCAGTAAAAATGAAGGATGCTTTAAGACCTGTGGCATGGCTTATCCATCACACCCTCAGCTCTGCCGCTCACACCGCAGTCATTAGGAATCACCAGTCTGCTGAGAAGGTCATGGTCCTGACAGCTACATGTGTCTTGAGGGAAAGCACGAGAAAACTGCCAGGACCTTTGAAAGGGGAGTCCAGGTGGCCTCGGCACCAAATATCCTTCTTTCCTACCTTTGTTAAAGGTTTTTGCAGCCTTTGGGATGGTCTGTGTGAAATTTCCGCTGTGCCTGTAGTTGTAAAGGTTGCACCAGGAGAATTCTTCTCTCAGAAATACTAGAGGGTGTGAAGAAGGACTCTGCATCCCACCCCCAAACCCCACCTTCTGCAGAGCCAAGGTAGGGAGAGCCAGAGGGGAGATGCAGAATGAGGAATATCAGGCATATTCCTCGTGTGTATATATATATATATATAATATTCTGATGTCTTTCTCCCTCTACTGCTTTTCTTTCAGGAGGTCTGGATGGTGGCATTTCACAGGTCCACCCTCTGTGGCACTGTCCCCTACACCTCCATATCGTCCTGTCTCCCCTCACTCTGGTCTCAAAGGCTTCCCTCAGGGAAGACTTGCTGTTGACGGGATTCAGGCTCGGAGCTGAGTTTGGGAAGTGGGAAAAGCATTTCTTTTTCTTCTCTGATTTTCCTGTTTTGTCAAAAAAAAGATGACTTCTGGAAGGTGTGGGCTTTCCATACTCTCCACAGCCACCTCTCAGCTGTCCGGAACCGTTGCATCTCCCTTGAAATCAATGGCACAATATTGATTTATACCTGCTTCTCCAGGCTGAGAGTTGATGTGTGCTAACAATGACCTGTATTTTGCCAGGGCTTCTAATGAATGCATTTCTTGGAGCTCTCTCTTCGCCCTCTTCTTCCCGTCGCTGATATTTTCTACGTCCGTATCTCATGGGTCCTCACATGTCATTGCTCCGCAGAGGACAAATAACGGCGCGTGTCTTCCCGGGGCTCAGCTCTTCCATTTCTTTTGTCTGGGATCGATGAATCAAGGCTTTGCAGTAATCGGTATTAGGTAATGCACACTAAATGAATCATCCTATGACTGTGTCAAAAGAGCAAACTGCATAAAACTCCAGGTCCTGCTGCTCTTGCTGGGAACGGCTGCGTCTGCCTCCAGCTCGGGCTCGGTGACGTTACACGGGTGAATTCCTCTTTGCAGCTCCGTGGCTCTCTGTCCCCCAGAACCGTGCTCGTGCCTTCACCACCCCAAACCAGCAGCCCCGTAAAGTCTCCAGCTGGGGACAAGGTGCCTGAAAGTTTCATCTCTGCCCCAGGGGAGATGCCTCAGGGTCCTGCGCTGGCAATTCTTCCCCCCCAGCTCTTCCTTTTCCTCCCTACATCCCACCCTCCCCCTTATTATTGTGAAATAATCAAATCCTCAAAAAATTCATCAAATACATGAGCCTCTTAGCTTCTCTTACTGATTCCTAACTATTTTTCCCCAAAACTTACACTTTTCCTGCCCTATTTACAAATGATTTACCCCTTCTATAGGTGTGACTTGAGTCTCTCTGTACAGCCCAAACACCTGAATTCCACCCGTAGTACCTTTGAATAGGAAACAGTCTTCTGCTCATACAAAACGCAGCACGATTTAACTGACTGGCTGACGCCGGGCTGGAATATATATCCCTTTTAAATAGCAATTTTAAAAAGTGGCAATCGGACTCGACTCTGCTGCGAGTGAAATCCTCTCTCCATCAGGAAGGAGACGGGCAAGCTTGCAGCCAAAAATAGGATGCGTTAGCTGCTAAGAAATTACAGCTTGGCTGTGATGACTGTTCTTTAAAGAAGATCAAGCAAACATTTGCTTGCTTTTCGAGCCCAGCTTTGTTTCAATTTTTGGCTATAATGAAGTGCACTTTATTTGTTTGCTGAAAATAAGCTGGAACAACAGCAAACCGCTTGTATCCCAGCGCGTGTGACTGCGTTTAGCTGCCAGATTGTTAAATGGCTGAGGCAAAAGGTCTTCTCTTCTGAAAGAAACTGGTGTTTCATGCAAGGTTTCCCCTGGAGAGGGTGGTTTCTGGTTGTCGCAGGCTTCTTGCAGGAGCTTGTGCGGGCGGGCAGAGATGTCTGCCTTTGGTCTGCAGAATGGGTGCAGAAAAGCTTTCCTGCTCTCTAAGCTTTTTATATGGTATGGACTGGGGTGAAAACACTGCCTACACTGATGGTTTTTGCCTATGACTTTGTGGGCATAAACCCAAGTGGACTTGGTAAGTTGAAGCTCTAATAGCCCTGGGGTATCTCAGGGCTGTTTTGGGAGTAGGAGCCTGGAAGGTGGATGCTCCAGACTGATCCCTGGGCAGGAGCAGCAGTCGAGGTCCTGGTTGTGAACTGGGAGGATGTGTCGGGAGGATGAGGATGAGCCAACACCAGTGTGGGAACTAAGTGGGAAAAGGAGAAAAAGCAAATTTGTGTTTGCTGTAGGGTCTTCAGCTTCACTGCCCTGTTACTGCAGCGGCCCCCGAACCTCCAGCTTGGTGTGTGAGACACACGCACACGATTATTCCAGGCATCCCATGCTTACAAAAGTACCATAAGACTCCTGTGCGTATCAGTATCATCAAACAACTCTCAAGTATGAACCTTCCCCATCTGGTATCTCCTAGTGGTGGTGGGAAACTTTTTGGCTTAAAAATTGTTAAATGCCTAAGCCTAAAGGCATCGAGATGTGGTCTAAAGTGTTGCGCCTGGGTCTTTCACGGCAGCTCACCAGCTTCCATCATTAAAAGGGTCTCATTTTAAAAACGAGCTTTTCATTTTCAAGGTGTGTGCTTTCTGTTAGCCAAGGAGGTAATTAGGTTTGCCTCGCAGTCATTCAGAAGCCCAGGTGGCAACTAAAACAGGATTTCATCGGGAAACGTCTGCCCAGCTTTGTATTGATTAATGAGCATTTGCTGCAATTGCAGAGAGAGCGATAACAATTATCTACCTGCCCTGCAAGAGAAACAGAAGTGTGCTGAAAATTAGTAACTCAAGAAGAAAGAAGCGCAGATGTAGAGTGGAAATGAATAAAGAGCATTTTCTGAGCTTGCGGTTTCCCTTCGGTTTCAGCTTCTCCCTTAGGCTTTCTCCTTGCAGACTTGCTGGGATGCATACTGGGAGCCAGTCCGTCTGCTGGAATGTGTTATCAGTGAGTGCATGCTCTGTGGGAGTTGGAGACCCTTCGGTCTCCCAGCTAGAGGTTCCTACCTCCTCCCCTGGGACTACTCAGCCTTGCACTAACCAGAGCTTTGCAGTTGTTATTCAATAATAATAATAATAATAAACCTTTGAAAAGTACTCCTCCCTCTGAACTGCCAAACTCAAGGAATTTGGAGTGAAAGCACAGCCAAAATAGCTCAATTGCTGTAATTGTAGAGGAAGGAACCTCCTGAGCTGGATTGATAAGTGTTGCAGAAGTACATAAAATACAGAATATGGTACAGAACACAGTGAAATCCTTTGTGGCCCCGGCAGAAAGAAGAGATGTCTCTGACCCATTGCCCTGACCCAGAAAAGATCATGGACTGATCCTGGCTGACGTCTGGCTGGTTCAGAAAAATCTTTCAGTGATGGAGATCCCACTTTCATAAGAACAGCCTTACAGTCCTTCAATGCTACTTGTGTCTAAGGAAAATAAAAAACCACCTCCTTTTCTGCGTTTCTCATTTATCAATCAGCAACATTGAGCTCTGCTGCTCTGTCTAAAGGCAACTGCAATAGTAGGCTGCTGGGCCAGGGGATGAGCCACAAAGGGGGATGGTGAAACGATCACAATTCTAATAAATGAAATATGTCTCTGATTTCCCCACGCCATGGTTACAAGAAGTCATTATTGCTGCACAGATCCTACCTCTGTGGCAGGAGGTAGCGGATAAACATGGCTGTGCCATCATTTAGAATCATGGAAAGGTTTGAGTTGGAAGGGACCTTAAAGATCGAGTTCCTGGACACCTCCCACCGGACCAAGTTGCTCCAAGCCCCCTCCAGCCTGGCCTTGAACCTCTCCAGGGATGGGGCATCCATGACCTCCCTGGGCAACCTGTTCCAGTGCCTCACCACCCTCACTGTAAAGAATTTCTTCCTAATATCTAATCTAAATCTCCCCTCTTCCAATTTAAAACCGTTGCCCCTTGTCCTGTCACTGCACTTCCTGACAAAGAGTCCCTCCCCAGCTCTCCTGTAGCCCCTTCAGATATTGATAGGCTGTTATAAGGTCTCCCTGGAGCCTTCTCTTCTCAAGGCTGTGCTTCCCATTGCTTCTGGCTGCAAGTAGATTTCACAAGTATTTGCTCTTTCTCGTTTATCCTCTACAGTTCTTGTGGATCTTGCTTGCGAGAGGAGGGCTGGGGGAGGTGGGGAGAGATGGCAGCTCATCACACCCGGTGGGACCGAGCAATGGCTTCACGTTCTGCTGGCTGTAAAACATCCCAGCCTAAATCTCCTTCCTCGGATGGCTCTTCTAGCAGAACATTGGTTGGACTGGATGATCTTAGAAGGTCCCTTCCAACCTAGGTGATTCTGTGATTATGGATGTGTCAGCTTGGCTACGGGAAAGTCCTCAAGGCTGCTCCGGAGGAGAGCTTGCATGACATATAAGGCCATCAACACGTTGAGGACAGGGAATTGTCTTCGATTGGTCTGGGGTAATGTACTGGATCCGAGCACACTTCTAAGAGGAAGAGCTCACACGTGGCTTGCAGTGACTGATCCCAGGTAGCTCGTAGCCCATCTGTGTGCCCAGCCGGCCGTAGGGGCTGGCGGTGAGACATTGGCCTCTTGCTTGGCAAAATCAGCTGCGTTCATTTTGTGCTTCGGATATGTATCCTTGCTGTTTTGGAATGACTTCTTTGCATAGACAACCCCCCCTTTTTTTTTTTTTAAGCATGGATATACGTAATTTTCCTGGATGGCTGCACCCCTTTGACTTGATGGGCAGGGAAGGAAGGTCTGAGGCTGGAGGAGCAATTTACCACTTAGTAGGTGGTCCCAGGGTCTATGCTTCAATGTTTTTATATTAGCTTTCTTTGCTCTTTTAGTAGGCAAATTCTTGCATTATTGATTTGCTGCAGGCTCTTTATATACGAGTTCTTTATACATAGGGTCACGCAGCTGTAGTTTGAAAATAACGGAATAGGTTTTGCCTTTACAATCATTTCATTAGTGTTTGGAGTCGTGTTTGGGATGTGACAAGCCTCCTGCTGCCTATGTTGGTTTAGCTCATCGTTCCCCTGCTCTAGGATAATTCAGAGGTCCTGGTCTCTAACGCAGCAGAAACAGGGCAATTTTTCTCTTGGCAGAAGGGAGGGCAGCTCCCCCCTTTTCCTGCCTTTCCCCTGTTGCTGGAAACAGAGGAGAAACAATAGGAAGCTTCACGCTGCTGTGACTGAATGTGGGAAGGTCAGAAAGTCAGGAAGGAGATTTGGGACTCCATCACTGCCCTTGATGAGGAGATTTGGAACTCCGTCATATCTCCTTGACTAGGAGAGCTCCAGTACTCAAGGCCCCATGATCCACAGTCCTGGACATAGTCCTCACCAAAGACTGGGTGTCCTTGTTGCCCTTAAAATCCATCTCTGAGGGCAACTACTGTGATGTCTCACAGCAGCCCCAGCTATGGATGACAGAAGTGAACTGGAAGGGCACGCAACCAGCTGCCATGTCTGGGTTGCCCCAAGGGGAGCTCTGCCTGTAGAAGAGGAACCGTTGAGGAAGCGTTGACCTGGAGGAGAAGAGCTGCCAGTCCTTAACTCAGCATTTCCTCAACTCAACGAAACCAGGCACCTTAGTGCTGCTCCCAGAAACGACAGCTTCCAGGAGCGCATCAATTAATTTTGTAGAGGGGTAGAATCCCCTCCCCGAGACCTGCTGGCCACACTTCTCACATTACCCATAGTGTGGTGGTGATCTTGGAAAATTGTAGTTCACGTGGACTCCACCTCTGGTTATTGGCTGCCTGTGCTACCACAAGGCACACGTTTAATAGCATGATGAGCAACCTCTTTTGTGTGTTTGTATCTCTTTGAATGACTTATTGCAATGGTTTCCCAGGGTCCTCTCTAATTAGCAAACTCCTGCGTGCTCTTCTGTTATTTGGAAACAGCTGCCTCATAGGTTTGATAATTTCTGTGTGCTCGTTTGTTGTTTGAAAGCAACTGCCAGCTACTTTTGATGAATAATTTTCCACCTGCTGGTAGGTAGCCTACTGCTCTTTGTGCGTAACTGGTAATTTGGTCCTTCAGGTACGCGTTGGTCACATGGTCCTGTGAGGAGCTGCAAAGTATATTAAAGAGCAAAGGAGGAAAAGCAAAACTATCTTTTCCCTGAAATTCTGCACTATTGAGGATATACAGTTCACTCACTTTGGGATGCAAGAAAACTTCGTGCAGGTGCCTCACTCATGAATTGAGTGGCTGAGAGTTGGGGGGTTCAGCCTGGAGAAGAGAAGGCTCCAGGGAGACCTTCGAGCCCCTTCCATTTCCTCAAGGGGTTCCAGGAGAGATGGGGAGGGACTCTGGATCAGGGAGGGGAGCCATAGGAGGAGGGGGAAGGGTTTGACACTGAAAGA
>JAOTQQ010000041.1:2160109-2171063 GCA_026546715.1 Gallinago undulata | reverse complement strand
TGGTGGGAGGTGTCCCTGCCCAGGGCAGGGGGTTGGAACTAGATGGTCTTTAAGGTCCCTTCCCACCCAAACCATTCTATGAGTCTATAATTGTGTGGCTCTGGACACCCTGACACTGGGATGCAAAAATATGGGATAAAACCAGAATGATATGGGATAATAATAGCTGCATGTTTGCTTTGGAGCCTGCTGGAGCTGGGGAAGGTGGTCTTGCACGCTGTGTAGCTGTGGGGACTGGGGTTGTGGCAAGGCACGGGGACCAGCGCCAACCACAACACGCTTCCTTACAGTTCAAATTTGTCCAACTAATTAACGTGTTACTTCAGCCATTTTAATAAGGGTTGAGTTTCCTGTGGCCCGGTGGCCCGTGGGATGCTCGGCAGCAGCCCCGTCCACACCACTGACAGTAATTCACCTCCATCAAATCCCCCAAACCTGCCTTCTTGGTGCTGAGTGACCTTTATTAAACAAATCGACCAGTTCAAGTACATAATTTAAAAGTTCTGTTCAAACATGATATTTTGATCCGATCGCAGCTTCCCTGTAAAATTAAGGATTTAATGCTCCCATTCCAGCTAAATGGACTTTACGGCGTTCAGGCTGAAAAGGCTGCACGGTGGATTAGAAAGCCGTTGTGAAAAGTGTCATTGAAAACCTGTAATTTTCCTGTCTCTCCCTCTTACTTCAATGATTCATTTTCATGCCAAATTTCGGGAGACAAATGCATTCGTTCAGCTGGGCTGGGAGGGCTTTGCTCTTGGTGCGCGTCTGCAGTCCTTGGGGCCCAGCTTTAAGGTGGGAACGTGCAGTTGGGAAATGGAGAAGTCATTGCCCAACATGTGATAGGTGCTTTTAAATATTGGGAATTTACGGCTATTATCAGAAGAGGCAATTTTTTTTTCTTTTTAATGCTAAAATGTCTAATTGCATACTACCCAAAGGCTTGCATAATTTATTTGAAGGTTTAACTGACACTAAGAGTTCATCATGTATGGCTCTAACAATCCACATGTTTTTGGCAGATCTTCCACCGTCTATAAAAAATATCTAATAATCCATTAACCAGTCAACTCGAAAGCCAGCCTGTGAGAATATTATTGAGTTCTTTCTTTATTACTAAATTTAATGTGATGAATACTCACCTTGCATGATGTGATTTACTTTTCTTCTCCGCTCCTGCTGAACCTGACCGTAAGGCAACCGTAAGCTCAGGGCTGCGTTTGGGTGGTCACTCACTTGGCACGTTCTCCAGAAGATAGATCAAGTTATAGACACTTAAACTCAGATTAAAGACAGTGGTCTCAGCCATGGTGCAGTAATTAAGGCTCCATATTGTGTCCCTTTATAGACCCGTCAATACCACTATAGGTGTATTCTGATGTGGCTTTTC
This sequence comes from Gallinago undulata, assembly GCA_026546715.1. NCBI lineage: Eukaryota > Metazoa > Chordata > Aves > Charadriiformes > Scolopacidae > Gallinago > Gallinago undulata. The sequence continues at coordinate 2,169,673 of JAOTQQ010000041.1, read as the reverse complement.
TATTATTAGTTGTTAGTGGGGAGCCCCACTGCTTGTCCCCCCCATGTGTCCTGGCAAGGGGGTAGACCCTGGCCTCTCTGGGATGATGCCTCTTTTGGCTGAAAATGAAGACCTGAGACACAAGGCTGATCCCTCACCCCCGATTTCTTCCATTTCTGTGTGGTCTGATGACTCTAATTCGAATTTTTGAGCAAAGGAAGCGTTGGTCCCCCCAAAGAGCTGACCAAACTGGGGTTGGGGTCAGGGTTCTTACAGACTCCCCGCTTCAAGCAGAGCCTGTTCACAACTGCCAGCTTCCTGCGGGTGAACTGGGAATATTTATGCCGTGAGGATTAAGAAGGTGATGCTGATAAATAGCACTGAAGATGAAACCCACTCGCAATTACTAAATGACTGCACTTTTCTCAGAACCCGCTGCCCTGAGGTGGAGTTGTAAGCTTTAGAAAGTCACTAATGCACCTTTTGAGGACCATCTACTTCTGTTTATACTTCATTTTATGTTGCTTTTCCAAGAGCACCCAGGTCTCGTTGCACCTGGACAGGGCTCCTTCTGCAGCATTCCCCTGGTGGGAAAAGGGTTTTTAGGCAAATTCTCCAGCGTGGAGAGTTTGCTAAATAGCTTGTTAAGTCATAATTGCTCATGGCTGGGTGAAACCCAGGGATTTTGGGAAACAAGACATGTTCTTATGGTTTTTCTCAGGCATGTTGCTTGACTTGCTGCAGAAGCCTGCTTTTCTCATTGCTTGAATTCATCTTGAAATTTGGGCTCCAGAGTGACTTTGCAAATAGGTTAGTGAAAAATCTATATGTTAGAATAATGCTGAGTATAATGAATGACTTCTTAATGGCTAGGAAATAAAGCTATAGCTAGCTAAATAAAGCTTTGTGGCTCTGGACTCTTGCCTTATTCTACACAGGCTTTTAAAATAAACCATAAATTCCTTGAGTTTTACTATTGAGATACTTAACTATTCAAGTATGAAAATGGAGATATATATTGCGTTGGAAGAAAATGAATGCCTGAGCTTTCTTTATAGTTGAAGGAAGACTGATTATGGCAGACTAGATTTTTGAAAAGTGGGAAAATATTAATTCGCTGTTTAACTCCGTATCAAACGCATCATGAACAGCTTCTGGTGGTCATTGCTGTAATTTCTCTTCCACAAAGAATGTCAGTCAGGCTTAAGAAATAGCCGAGCCTCTTCTCGAGCTTTTATTCAGCCGATGTTGTAAAATAACTAACTCCATCCCCATGTGTCTCATTGTTCTCCAGTACCTGGATTTAAAATGGCCATTTCCATTTTTGGGGCCCTATGTTACATATGGTTTGGTTTGGAAGCGAGGTATTCACACGAGGCGAAGAATTATCCTCCTGTGACATTACTCTGTGCAAACTTCTCCGGCTGCTTGGAAAACGCCATGAGGGCTCCAACGAGCTGTGTTGAGGTTGGGGTTGGACCTTGAGGGTTGCTGTGAGAGGTTCGTCTTGTTGGTGCGAGCTGGGATCAGTCCCACCACTCTACTCCTGAAGAGAAGAGGTACCAAGGTACCAGGCAAGGACTAGGGTCAGAATATTTAATCCTCCTCCCCATCCACTTGTGGTGAAACTATTCAGCTTTTCTGGTTCTGTTGTGTTTCCTTCCCAAGTGGGTTTCTTAATCCCTAGGTTCATGGTGAGCTGACACGGGGAAGGGAATACAGAGGGAATTCAGATCTGATGTTCGTGCCTGGTTATGATTACAGGGCTTTTTTCTTTTCCTTTTTCTTCTTGGATATACCAGAAAAAAATGTGCCCAATAAAGGTGAGAGCTGAACTTGCTCATTTTGGGGTATGGGAGAGGGCATGGTCCCTTGGGGACCCTCTGCATCAGCCACTTTGGGTCTTCGGATTTGATTCAGTGTATTTAGGGGACAGACAGACATTTATTTCCTGGGGTTTTGAACTGGTTGATAGACTCATTACTCTCCTTATAAAATTCATATTTTATATACTCTTACATGAAGTTTTTCCAGCTGTTATATGAGTTTTTCCCCCCACAGGTTGCTGTGGGGACTCACAGCTAGCTGGGCTCCAGCATTTACCAGGGAGTCCCCTGATGGTCATAGGTTTGTGAACATGAATCTTTTTTTTTTTTTTCTGTGGAAATTTGGATCAATCTCTGTATTTTTGTTAGCCTAAATTGCTCCAGTTTGGAAAAATGCACCATATTTCACATATATATATATTTCTCTGTGCCTGAGTGAGTCCTTGGTAATCAGACCAACAGGGCCAGACCGAAGGCCATGCCACAGCTCAGGCATTAGCCAGTCCTGGGTGCTTTATCCTGAGAAACAGGTCAAAAGGAACAAAAAAATGGGAACACCTAAAGACATGCCATGCAGCAGGCTGGTCCTGAAACTGCACCACAAGGTCAACGCCACGCTTCGTCCCGTTCATCCACCTCGAGCCAGAGCAACACGGTGCGGTTCCTGAGGTCATGGTGTTCTGAGGAACCTCTGCAGGAACCTCCTTGCAGAAGTTCTCCAGTTCCTTTGCTCGTGTGCAAGGGCTTTCCCGTGACGCTGTGAAGGGAGACAGCACGGGGAAACGTGGCGGCTTCATCAGCGAGGTCATTCTCTTGATGGCATTTTAATGTAACTTCATGTCTAATGATGTTACTCCTTCATTTAGACAGGAGGGACGTGACACACTCCAGCGAGTGGAAGCTGGAGTTTGATAAATTGAACCTGGCGTTAGGAGGCAACAGTTAAAAGATGGGAGTAATTAATCATATGGATCACTTTATAAGGGAAGTAGTAAACGCATCGTTACCTGGAGCCTTAAAATGGGACATAAGCTGGTTCCCTGGAAGATGAAGATTTGGCCAACTTCAGGCTGAGCAATTTGGGAAGAAGGAATTTCTACAACTGAGAGATCCCGGGGTGATGCCCAGGAGGCATCTGCCCCGTGCAGGGTCTCTGGATGGGTTTCTTGCTGTGTCTGCGTCCTGGGAATCCGTAAAAATTCACCAAACTGACAAATTCCTGCTGTTTTCTAACTCTTCTGTTGCAAACGGAGTGATTTCAAAATTGCATATTAGTTTAAGGGGGGAAAAAAAAAATATGAATCCATCTCTCCCTCTCTGTCTTGTCCTCTCCCCGCAGCCAAAAGCCCCAAGAGCTGCTCAACGAGTCTGAACTGCGAAAAAGTGGGTCGCTGAGAAACTTCAAAAATCTGGTAGCGGTTCTAAATTGTGCCCGCGTTTGCCTGACCTGATTTTTCCTTACACATAAAAACGTTTAATTAAATGTATTTCGAGGCCCTGAGCTGCACAACTGCTGTTGTTATTTAATTGCCTCAAATAAACCCTCCTTTTGTGTGTGTTGCTAATGAGCGATTTGCTCTGTGGCACTTGCAGCTCCAGCAAACGGCTCTGGCGAGCTGTTGGCTGGTAATATTTGCCTCTGATTTTTTGATTCTTCTTTTTTAATTTTTTTTTTTGTATTGTTCCTCTCAAACGACTGTCACCGGGTGTATGGAGAACAGCCCAGATATATATGCACAGCACCCGAGATCAGAGTCCCCAGCTGAACTATTGCTGTGCATTAAGAGCTGTGTAAACAGCTTTCTGGGTTTTACACCAAGGTAAATATTAATCTTTTTTGCATGCACTGATGATGGAAAAACCCAGGCTAAATAGCAATTATTAATAAACCGTAACAGTTTGAAGCAGCATGGCAGCCCGGCGCCAGGATTCCTTCCTCTCCCCTTTACCCTGGGGGTGATGTGGGTCTCCTGGGGTGGTGACGTGGGATTTTGGATGGGGGTCAGCTATGGGTGGGCAGAAGGTTTGGGCATCATCTGGACATCCCCGTAGCCGGACACAGCTCTGGTTACCCAGACTCTGGTGGGAATTGAGAATTTCCTACTTTAGCTGGAGGCAAAGCGTTGAAAAGCATTCGCAGTGGGATGGAGAAGACTCCCTGTATGATGCTGAGAGCCAGGAGAAGTGTTTTCCAGCAGCTTTGCCACAGGGGCACTTGTCCTTCTCCCCCCACCAAGTGGGTCCTCAGCATCCCCTGGGAAACGGAGACACCACATCATTTCTCTGACTGGTGTTTGCAGTAGACAGTCCTTCTTCCCAAATCTTCCCAAATCCCACCTTAAATGCCCCCTGGAAGAGGATGAGATACGGTGATCTGGGCTGATCTAAGACCACTTCTGACACGACCAACTCATAGTCCCTCTGGTTTCCCGGAGAAGTTGTAGATGTCCCATCCCTGAAAATATTCCAGGTCAGGTTGGACGGGGCTCTGAGCAACCTGGTCTAGTTGAAGATGTCCCTGGCTCATGGCAGGTGGGCTGGCCTAAATGGTCTTTAAAGGTCCCTTCCAACCCAAACTATTTTATGATTCTAGTCCAATTTCCTATTACCAAAGCCCCAAGTAGAAGCCTCATTAGAAATTAAACCCCTACTCAACCTCATTGAGCAGGTGCACGTGCTGCAGGTGGCCATGAGCTCCTGTGACAAGTTTGGTGACACCATGGGCAGCATCGCTGTGATGGAAACCAGGGTGAAAACTCATTGTACGCCTTCTCAAGGGAAGAGAGGTGGCTTGGCCATGGATTTGCTGCTCTGTAAATAAGGGGTATGTCCCTGACAAAGCTGGCGTGTCTCATGCCGGTCTCTACCTGGCAGGAGAGGGCTTCTGCCACCCAAGAAGGGGAGGCACAGGGATGGCTGTGAGGGTGGCTGGATGATCTGAACCTCCTGAGAAAACCTTGGACAAATTCCTCTATAACGCTCCGCTTTCGTTGGGAGCTGGATCGAACAATGGCTTCGTTTAAAACCTCGATCAAACGACGAGTTCCTCTGCTCGGGGTACGATAGTGAAATACGGGTTGTTTGGCTACATTGCTGTGACATTCTTTTCCTTATCAGTGTGAAAATGTCTCCGAGCTCTTTCGAATGTGCTTGTTTCCTCCCCCATTGTGCCTTGTCCCTCCGTTTAATTTTGGTGCGAAGCCGTGACTGCTCTGTTGGGAATTCATTTCTGGGTCAATCCTTCCCAACCTTTCAGTGCATTAATCGTGGTGGCGTAGCTTTGATTAAACTGCAAAGTGTTCTCTTCCTTATTGAAATTTACAAGTTTAATAAGGGGATGACCAGTCGCACAGTCTGGTGATGGTTTTCTGCTGCCGGCCCTGGGGGGGGGTAGAGCGATGATCCCTCACTGGCTTAGGGAGGTGGAAAAGGATGTGAAATCTGATAAATCCTGACTTGCTGGAATATTTGGGCTTGGAAATGACTTGCTGCAGCTCCTTTTTCATACTGGGGGGAAAAAAAAAGTCCCTTATATTAGCCCTTGGGGTAAATTGTCTTTTCTTTAGGTGTGCACAAAGAGCCTGGCCCTGCGCCTCCCTTGTCTGCTCTGCAAAGTGATTGATTTTAAATACCATTTTACCTATATATTATTAGCTTGAAAGTACAGCATTTCAAGCCTGTGGTCCAGCTTTAAAACAAAGGCTGATGTTTAACGAAGAGGCTGAAAAGTTGTGTTTTTTTTTTTTTTTTTTTTCCTTTCTTCCTGGAAGGCGGCAATAACGTCTGTGCACGCAGAGCCCCGATCCGGAGAGGTGTGAGGTGGAAGGGAAAACTAATAACGGCTGAACAACGTTAATTTTACACCGACGTCGAGACTGGGAGCCCTGGAGGAGGGAGACAGGGGCTTGGTGGAATGTTTCTGTCCCGATCAGCAGCTTTCCTTCCGAGTCAGCGCCCATCAGGCTGGTAGGATGCTCAAAAGGATGTCCTATGATTATACGACTGGAAACATTCTAATTAAGTGGTGCAGCCTGGGTTGCTAAGTGAATTTAAAATGTATGTAAATAATTTCCCCAGCCTTGTGCGCGCTGGGCAGAAATGAGGTACGCAGAACGTGAAAACTTTGCTCGCTTTTTAGGATTAAAATGTTTCCAGTTGCTTAAGTGAGAAACCTTTTTTATTTTATTTTATTTTTTTATTTTTTTTGCTGTTAACAACAGCGACTGAAGGTGAGCCAGAGCGGCTTCCTCATCGCTGGAACTTGATAACACAGGGGTATCAATCAGCCTTACTGAATTAGCATTTCACTGATAGGGATGCACAAAGCCTTTTAATGAGGACTTTCAAGTCTCCCAGCCCAGGGTTTCTGCCTGCCTGTTCCTTAGCAACAGAGGGGATTGGCAGGCAGAAGGGGTTTGATGTATTCTTACATGAAGGATTTACAATGCTGGAAATTGCATGCAAAAATTAGGATAATTGTGTTTTGTTGTTTTGGCACAAAGTTCAAAGATAAACAAACAACCTTTGGGCCCCCAGAAGCTTCCTGTTGTGTTCTTGTTCCTTCCTGTGTTCTCGTGGAGAAGTTATCCACCAAGTCTGGAGTTTAAATTAAATAGACTTTTGTCTGTTTTCTAGAAATTAACACATCAGAGCAGAAAAAGCGGTTCTCATTGATCTTCATTAGAAAGGGGAATTAACGAGCGCTGTGCCGGAATGCACAGGAAGGCAACGCTATTGCAAACCTGCAGCTCCTCGGTGGTGGCATCTCCTCGGTGGTGACATCTCCTTGGTAAGCTCCAGGCCCCAGGCCAGCCCTGCGTCTCTCACTGGGATGGTCCCTCTCCTCCTGCAGCTCTTTGGGTCCCTCAAAGCCGGGCTGGATGGGGCTTTGAGGAACCACAGTGGGAGGTGGCCCTGCCCAGGGCAGAGGGGTTAGAATGAGATGATCCACGACGTCCCTTCCAACCCAAACCATTCTGTGATTCTATGGCTGGGGGAGCAGTGTGGTGCCACCTCACCAAACCCCGTGATGAACCCTCTCCTCCACCTTGAGTTTCTGCCTCTCTGAAGTGGAACAACCTCTTAGGTGGTTTCCTTGTCTCTGGGCACAAAATGGGACCACATCTGCCTTCTGCCTCCCAAAACCTGCTCAGTTTTTAATGGCATTTATATTTTTGGGATATGGCTGAGGCCATCCTTTGGGGCAAGCCAGTGTGAACTCTTGATTAAATGCTGGCTGAAAAGAGGATGATGTTTTTTTAGCCTTCTTGCTGAGCCTAGATGTCCATGCAAAGGAATGCCAGGGAGTGAGATCCTGCCAGGTTTTGCAGTGGAAACCAGTGCTCAGCCCCTCTTTTCCATGCTTCCCATGTCTGCTTGGTCTCCTCTGCTCCTGCCTGATGCTTGGTGGTATAAAATATTCACACTATGCATCAGTCCTTCTCTTTCTCCTTTCCGGGTGCTACCCTGAGGATGGGAACACCGCTGTTCCACCCTGAGAGCTGCTGACAGAGGCAGGGAGAGGATCAGTGGTGAGAAGACACGTCTGGAGAGCCCCTACGTCGTTTCCATGGGATGCCACCCTGAAATCCTGTAATATGTCCAAACCTGCTGCAAAGCTGGCGATGCCAATTAGGCTTTCCTTTGATGAGCTTTGGTGTGGGCTGCCTTCCTGCTCAAAGGAGATCTCTTCACCTCTCCCCAGTCTACCCCGTGAGCTGAAGTTGGGTGCGAGGCAGAGCGTGGTAGGAGCTGCCGGGAAGAGCCACAGCACCGTCCCGGATGTCCTGGCATGGCGGTAATGCTTGCAGCAGCCTGGAGAGGACTTTATTCATTGTAAAGTTCCCATGTTTTGCAGAAGTGAGGGTGGAAGTCCAAAGCCTAGCAGATCATGGTCGCTGAGCTTTTCATCCCCATGATGTACCAGCTTTCGCCTAGAAGTGCCTTCTCCTCCCCTGGCCTGAGCACACGAACCAGAGATGCTCCACAGAACCCCAAACCCAGCACAAACTGTAGGAAACCCACCCGGTTTGCTGCTGCTGAGGGTGCTTTATGCAAGGTGCCCTGCATTTTATGAGGGGCTGAGTCAGATTTAAGGCTGGCCACGGGGCCAGCACCCGCCTGGCTCTTGCTGCTGCTGCAGAACCTACATGGGAACAGAGCTCCAGGTCCTCCTGGTCTCATCCCGCCTTGTCTTGTGCAACAGCCCAAATTCTTGAATTAAAAAACAAAAAAAAAACCCACACCAAAAAAAAAAACCCCAACGAAGCAAGAACAGCATGAAAACCTCTGCAGATGCTTCCTGGCCATTTTATAAGAGCTCAGACTTTGTTTCTTGTTCTGTGCCTGGAGGAGCACGTCCATCCCTACGCACCAGCAGAAGGCACTTGGTAGCTGTTAACCCCCCAGGTTATGCAGCCTTCGTCCCGTCCCACTGCAAGGGGTCACCTTCTTCCAGTGGGCACTTGCTTGAATCAGGCATTTCCCAGTTTAACTCCGCACAGAATAATCTTCTTTATAATATAAATATCTTTATAATCATTTTCTTTTAAAAGAAAGGAGCTATTATTACTTAGTTATCACAGCCGGGAGCACGTTGGTGTGCTCAGGTATGGGTGAATTATGCTGATAATTCCCCGTTGCACTCCAGTCTGCACCACCAGAAGGTGTTTCTCCAGCCAGTATTTAGCTATCAAACACTCAGAATCTTGCTCCCAGGCGCGTCTCTGGCAGGCAGCACCCCACTCCCGGGAGGGGGGTGATGCTCTCCTGGGGTTTCCCCCCCCCCCCCAGCCCCCTGTGTAGGTGGTACCTTTGCAGCCCCGTAGATGAGAAAGCCACGTACCTGTTCCCTGCTTCTGCCAGTGGGTTGTGCCACTCCACCGTGCTATCTGCAAACACCTCCCGGCCCTGCCTCCTGCATCGCTCTGCTCTCTGCCCATCCATCTCGTCCACGAGGAACTCTCCTCTCCAACAATCTCATCGCCCCAGTTAGTATTTTCAGGTGTGAAGTGGAGCAATATTATTTGTACGGCTGAACCTGGGACACAGAGGGGCTGGGAGGACTTGGACCCAGCAATGCTTTGGCCCCAGGTCCATGTTGGGACCCCCGTGTGCCTCTCGGAGCGAGGCACTGTGCGTCTTGGGAGTAAGACACCACGAACAGGAGGAAAATGTCCCCCTTTTTCTTCACCAGGTTTAAAATCCTGATGAGCTACAGCAGAAAGATAAGCCTGTTGGTGTGGTCTTTGTCTCCTCTGCCCTGGAGTAAATCTGGACCTAAATCTGAACTTTTTTTCTGTTTAAGCATAGAGTCCTTTTGGTTTTTTCTTCTTTCAGAGTGTCAGATCATTTGGATTTGAACACTGTGAAACTGCTGTTACATGCCCACTTAGGCAGTGCCCCATTTTGTCCCCAGTACTGATTACTAATCCTTAATTATTTTTTTTCCCACATTATAGAAATTTGAGGAAATTTTGTAGGTGATATTTTTTTCTCAAAGGCTTTAGTAACTACTCTTTATTTAAAAAAATCATAGAATCACAGAATCATATGGGGTTGGAAAGGACCTCTGAAGATCATCTAGTCCAACCCCCTCGCCAGAGCGAGTCTACCCAGAGCAGGTCCCACAGGAACGTGTCCAGGTGGGTTTGAATGTCTCCAGAGAAGGAGACTCCACCACTTCTCTGGGCAGCCTCTGCCAGGGCTCTACCACTCTCACAGGAAAGAAGTTCCTCCTCATGTTTAGGTGGAACTTCTT
>JAOTQQ010000041.1:2145533-2156505 GCA_026546715.1 Gallinago undulata | reverse complement strand
GGGTGTTGTGTGTGGGGTTGTGGGTGTGGGGTTTAGTTGGTGGGTGCTTTTTTTGTGTGGTTTTTCTGGGTTTTGTGTGGGTTTTTTTTGTTTTGTTTTGGGTTTTGGGTGTGTTTTTGTGTTTGTTTGGGTGTTTTTTTGTTTTTTTTTTTAATGTGGTTGGACTCGATGATCTCAGAGGACCCTTCCAACCACTACGATTCTGTGATTCTGTATGCAGCCTCCACTCTAATTCCCCCCCGGTGTGTCCTGGTCACACCGACACAGCCCTCGGAGATGAACTGGGAGAGGAGGATCAGACAGGAGAGTGTCAGGAGTGGGAACGTCCACATTTCTTGTCTTTATGATGTAGAACATGAAAATTCTCAATTCTCTCATGCTATTAGCCAGGATCCATCTGGAGCCTTTTATTTAGAGAACTGTTTTGTTCCAGTCTTTGCTCCCGTAGCTTTTCATAAATGCCAGGTGAAAAAATGTCCCTTTTTTTTTTTTTTTTTTTTGGATGTTCTTGAGATCCATGCATGCCACAAAACTTCCCACTGCTCGTTTGGCTTTTATCATAAATGAAACTGCTCAACAAGTCCTTGATCCATTATTTGAGGGCTTTTTTTCCTGCGGTTTCTGCAATTCAGCACCCAGAAATGTACAAAATGTATAAAAATGTCGATAAAGGGTTAGATAAAAAAAAAAATCCAGCAACCTATTTATGGCAAGGGCGGTTTTGTTGCATGGGAGAGGCTGATCCCAGAGGAAGCAAATCCATATAAAACCAGTCCTTATGAACTTTTCTCTTCTGTGCAATGCATTTATTTCCTCCAAATGCATTTATTGAGCTGCACACACTTATGGGTCCGCAGCTCTGCAGTTTTGCAGCAGGAAAAGGAGAAAAACTGCCAATGGCAAGACTTATCTGGAATAGTCCTTTTTGAGCTGCATGTCCATGAGTGCGTTGAGCGAGGTTGTGCCAGAGACAGCCCTTGGGATGAAGGTCTCGTTGCATCTGGAGCTGCACGGACCCGTGAGGAAGCCGAGCCTCGAAGGGCTCACGGCTCCTTCGGGCTCTGCTGGAAACTCATCTCCGGGCACATTAAAGATGTAGTTAATCAGCTGAATTTTTGCAGCAAGGTGTAGTGTCTGTAAGGCCAAATGAGGTAGGAATATTCATTCCAGCCCCATCAGTCATTAAGAGGATGGGGAATTGCACCGTGAGCCAAGAACAAAGTTCGTTGCGTTGTCTCTACAAAACAGGAGCTTGATCTTTGCGGAAGAAATGCGATCACAGCCTATCAAGTTTTTTCCCCGAGATACTTTGAACGAAATAATTGAGCAGGAAAACCTCTCAGGCCTTCATTTCTCCAAATATTAAAACTGTAATGTAAATTATTTTACGCCTGGAGCAAAAAACTTATAAAATGTCAGGGTTGTCATGGTTTTTAAATACACAACCAGTCAATCCTTTGTCAACTCATATTGGAATTTTAGTCATCCAGATGAATTGTTCCTTCACACAGACACACACATATAGATACTCACATAGGGCTTTTTTTCCGGAAAAAATAACGAACCTGCTCCTCAAAGGGGTATTGCAGAGACTTGCCATTCCTGGCTTCCAGAGACATCTGTAAAAGGAGCCAGCTAATAGCTTCAGAGCTAAATCCACCTGGGTGTGGGAAACTTATTTACGTAAAAAGATTTGACTGTATAAAATGATTTCTGCTACCGCATCCATTTATATTTTTGTCTTGGTGTAACTAATGGATACAGCAGCAGACCGTGGTGGAGGAACATTAAAGAAGCACAGACCGGCTTGATCCAAATAATAGATCTTAAAAAAAAAAAAACACAACACCACCCAGTTGTCAGCAAATCTTTGAATACAAAACTTGTCTCGGGGTGGATTGTGATTCAAATGATGTACCCGGGGCAGGCAAATAAAGCATGACCACCTCTTCCTGAAGATGCGATGGGCCTGGACATGAAAAGGTGCTGGAGCAGAAGTGGTGGGCGTGAGAAGGGGTAGCTTGGTGCTGCTGCAGCCAATGTTCCTTTACTCCTTCCTTTGGAAAAAACAGGGAAAATGGGATGAGCTGTGTCTGTTTACGGGTGGGATGGTGGTTTCTGAGGGTTCGCCCTGGGGTAGCTCAAAGGAGTTTTCCGCTTCAGCCTGTGTCTGGAACAGCAGTAGCTCTCAGAGGGGATTTTTAAATGGCTATATTTAATTTCATGTAGATTTATAGTCTCTCCAAATACTTTATCTCTGCTGACAGAGACTTTTCCTAGGATCTGATCCATCAGTGTGCAGATAGATTTATTAGACATGAAAGCATCCCTTACGCAGCATGGGACAGTTTCCAGTTTTCCCATCATCTTTGTGGGTAATTTTTTGGGACTAAATATCTGTTTAAGTCTGAAACAAAGATGTGCATAAACAAAACCAACATGGTGTGCGCACACGAGTCAGTCCTTCGTGGGCTTGGTGAGTGTGGCAGGAGAGATTCTTCTCAGCTAGAATTTTGCAAGATGCTTTTTATAGCTCCGTTGGAAGCTCAGGCAAAGGTGGATGAGATCACTGGAGTCTTAACCAGTACCTGTCTTTGGGAGGTGGCAATGATGTAATTCAAGTCAAACAAAAAAATTGATATGAGAGTGGCTTATATCTCATGAAGTAGATGAAGGCTACGTTGATGTCTTGCCTGTGTTGCTCCTCTGGGGTCTCCAACAAGAGGTGGTGAAAAGACACATGCAAAGGTGGTTCCTTCCTGTTGTACCAGCAACTGTAGATGCATACAAAGAAGACAGTAGTAGGAACCCCGAATATGTTGGTTATATGGGGCGTGCTGGTTTACAGCTGGATTAAATCAAATTCACATGCAGTATAAGCAGCTCCTCATCCCTGAGCTTCTGGCCAGGCTTCCAGTTTCTAGACGAGGAGCATTCCTGGAATGCACAGGATGGTTTCATAGCACCATAGAATCTCAGAATGGTTCAGGTTGGAAGGGACCTTAAAGATCATCCAGTTCCAACCCCCTGCCCTGGGCAGGGACACCTCCCACCACACCAGGTTGCTCCAAGCCCCCTCCAACCTGGCCTTGAACCCCTCCAGGGATGGGGCAGCCACAGCTTCTCTGGGCAACCTGGGCCAGGCTCTCACCACTCTCACAGTCAACAATTTCTTTTTAGTATCTAATCTAAATCTCCCCTTTTTCAACTTAAATTTTGGTTTATCTTGCTTGTGCTCAGCTTCTCGTTGTATCAGGCTTTTGCTTCCAAATTGCCACATCATTAACATCTAACTGACCGCATGTAAATGTCTTTGTTGCGTAGGGATCCCGGTAAAGCTGGTTTTTATTTACTGTGAGGTTTAACTTCTCCTCTGATGAAATTCTGCATCCTGAGCTCCTCGTCTCCTGTTTGGCAGAGCATCTGTCACGGCGGCGTTTGGCTTTGTTTTGTGCTTATTTGCTTCCAGTATCCCACCCCCAGTAACCGAGGGTCTGGTTCAATCTACCCTTCGTTAAAAGGGAGCGCAGGAGAGATGGAGACTGCAGCACGTGATCTCATTTGTGCAAAATGGAGTCTTTAGCACCAAATGGTGTTAATTCAGTTATACTCTAGCCCAACTGCATTGAAGCCTTCCGGTGCATCTGAGACAGATGCAGTTGTCTTTCGAGGTGGTATCTCATGCTGTCGACCATGGAGGAAGGGGAGACAAATGGTTTAATTGAAAAGTCTACCCTTAAATGTCCAATGTTAAAGGCCAGGCTGGATGGGGTTTTGGGAAACCTGGTCTAGTGGGAGGTGTTCCTGCCCAGGGCAGGGGGATTGGAACTAGGTAGTCTTTAAGGTCCCTTCCAACCCAAACCATGCTGTGACTCAAAGGTAGCGTAAGATCAATCCCATCCTGTGCCTCAGCAGAGGGTTGTGTCCCAACATTGTCTGGTAGCACCTTGCCTGTGGCAACTCTGGGTCCATGGGGCCAGTCCTGGGAGCAAATCCAACCCAACCTATCAGTGCCAAGGATAGGAGCCAACACAAGGATCCCAAGCCTTGGAAGCCAAGCCTTAATCTGCCCCTTTCCCAAGCACTGTGTGTGATGACAACGTCAACCACTCGAGGTTTTCTAAGCAGGGTGGTCCCGAGCAGGACAGCACTGACCTGTGCCCAAGGTGCCATTTGCTACCCTGTGTTGATGCATTATCGAGCCAGTCCTAATTATTGTGTCAAAGAAAGCCAATTTGTGCTCGGGCAGATTGACATCGGGTTTTAGGTGGCAGCAGCCTTTCCTTCAGTAATTGAAATGATTGTTCTTCGTGCGCATTGTCAGAAAATGACATTCTTGCTGATATCACTGAAGTGACTTATATTCACTCTGGAGCTAAACAGATATTGTCAGGTCTGAGCTGACAAGTCATTTTCTTCTTTCGGGAAGAAATCTCATTACCTCTGGCGATGACGGACGGCAGCCCTGGCGATCCTGGAGGGCTGCCCCGGGGCGAGGGGGGCTAGGGAGGGAGGTGAGGAGGTAGTGGCTGGGCAGAGGTAAGTCCAAACCATTTCCTTGCAGGGAGGAGGCAGATGAAAAGTCACTTAAAGGGTCCTAAGCACAAATAACAGCAGCCTGTCCCCATAAATCCAGTCCTGCTCTCTAACCGGGTGTGGGTGCAAGCTGGAGAGGAAGGTGAAGGGTGTTTTTCTGCCCCAGCCTGGTGGTTTTGCCTGTTCCTGGATGTGAGCACCCAAGGAGCACGTCGTTCCTCACCTGCGGCTCCATCTCTCTTTGTGAACCCCACCTGGACCGAGATTTTCCCTGGCTTGGGCACCCAGTGCCATGGTGGCCTTCAAAGCCGCTAGGGAGGTCCCAGGAAAGGCTGTGGCATGGCGTGACCGTGGCCACATCCTCCTACACCACCCATCCTTCTTAGTCCATCCTTTGCCAGCTTTTATTGGTGAAGCAGCAACGTGGAAGAATGAACATAAGGTCTACAGTCAAAGCCCCCATCTAAGATTGTGTATTCCCCCATCGAAAAATCAGAATATATTAGCCTCAATCTCTCGAGGAGAAATTTGGAAAACTGTCAGACTCTTTTAATTACAATCAAGCTGCTATTTAAGGCATATTTTCTTTTGTGCATTGCTCACAAGATTTTATTGAAATGCCTATCAGAAATTGTTTTTGTATTTCTCCAATAGATTTGCTGTTTGTGTGCTTTTTTGCGTATAAAAAAAAAGGATTCCCCCCCCCCCCCCAAATAAGTCGGTCTATTTGCAAAGTTTGGAAAATGGAAAGAATTTAAGACGTTTTGACTCCTTCCAGCTGTGGTTATGACCATGTAATGATGGAGAAAATGGCAGTTCCAGTGGCTCTTTCATCACATGGTGAAGTCAGTCTCCAGGGGCTGAAATGGATATTGCTGAACACAATTCCGAGTCTTCTAAAACATCCAAAGCCCAGAGAACTACTTTAAATTGTACTCAGCCTGCTTGAATTTCTCCCTAATCCAGTCTTCCTAGATATTTGCACTCCTTTTATTAACAGTGTTCAAGTGTCAGTCTAGTTTTAAGGAGAAGTACGCTGGATTGTTGTAGTTGGGGTTCATTTCAAGGCTAGGGGAAAAAAAAAAAAGGCAAAATTATGATTAAAAAAAAAAGTTTCCTTTTTGCTTTAATTAAACCCACCTAAGTTAACTGCACATCTTCCTGCAGTTGTCAGGAACATTGGGAGGAGTCTGCCTTTCTCTTATAAAGTTGGACTTGTTAATTATATAAATGTAAGATACTGCAATGATCCTCTTTTGTCAATACAGGGAAGAACTGACATATCTGCCCCAAGCAGCTGGTAGGTTTTAAGAGCTCATTATTGACACCCTCTGTATTTGTTCTAAAATATCAAAGCTCATTCTTAAACACATCGCTGGAAGTACAGGAAAAAAATCCAACCCTCATACGTGGTAAAATAATTAAAAAAAATGGTACAAAAAAAAAAAAAAAGGTTTGTAGTTTGACACATTTAAAGGAGGCAACTAGAAGGATGCTGCCAGTTGCTCTCGGGTCAGTATCTGTATTTCGTTAGTCATTATTAAATGTTAGAGAAGAAGGTCGAGAACGGGGAGAGGGTGATCAAATTTGCCACCGGTGACGATTTCTGTATTTTGATAGCCGATGCGTTTCCGTCAACAGAGTTGCTCCTACGCTGAAATGTGTGATGTAAACCCAGCAAAATAATACATGAGGACAAGGCTGGGAAGAGTGAAGGGGCCGTAAGGTGCAGGGAGCTTTCGGTATCATTACTGCCTTTCTTGCTTGAGAAGCAGTAAATCCAGGAGTAATGCTTTTCGGGCTGGACTACTTATGCTTCTTCACCATTTTCTCTCCACGGAGGCTCTCTTTGGGCATCGCAGGGAATTAAGCATGTGAAAGCAGGAAAAAGTGCATCATCAGGCTGCAAAAATGATGTTTAGCACTTCAGTAAGAGCAGAGCAGCCTGTAAGGAGAGAAAATGACAGCGAATAAGGTTGTGGAATAAACCAGTGATGTGTCATCTTCTGAGCTGCCAGCCTCAGAAGCTGGCATGCTTTATTTGTTTGTTGATCATTAATTCATATTCTTTTGCCTGGCACTGGAACACGCACGTCACACAGAGAAAAGGGCACACGGGGGGAAAAAATCTATATTCTTGGGATAACAGAGCAGAAAAGAAACAGAAATGTTATTACTCCAGTTTCTCCATCTCTGTGATGATGGTGAGCGAAGGATCTGAAATGGCCCCCACCTGGATGTGCCCATATGGAGAAATATTTGCTGCTACCAGGGGAAAAACATCCCAAAAGGGTTTTGTGCTTAAACCACAGGTGTGTAGTGGCTCTGAATCAGCCCACTGGGAAAGCATAAATTGGTTTCAGGTGTTTTCTATCTGGTGGGAGGTTGTTGTGGCCAAAGTGTGCTCTGCAGGTTTTCCCAGCTGGGCTGCTTTGCATCATCTGAGGGGCTTGGTGTCACTTGGTTGGTGGTATCTGCCCCTGGTGGTTGCTGGGAGGGGGAAATCAGACATCTTTCTGGAGTGAGAGATGCCTGCAGAGGCTTTGCTGCACTTTGGGAAGCTTCAGAGATGCTGGGAACCAAGCCTAGAAGCCAGAACCTCCCCTGCAGAGACACACGGTAGGAAAATGTGGACTTATAAACCTTTTGTATTCCTGTTGTGGTTGACCCAGTCGCTTAGTGCTGTTTTAATTGTCACCTATCCTCACTAATATTCTGATAAAGCCCCTTTCAGTTTTGGTATTCCTTATAAAGAGATGTTCCAGGTGTCTGTTTTAAAGCTGTGGTGGTCCTGAAGCTTCTGTAGGTGCCCGTGGGCTCTGTGTGGAGATGTTTGATGCTTTGCTGAGACAAGTGGGATGCAGGGGTTAAACCCTCCATCCCTTCGTGGTGTCTCTGTGCTGTATGGGCTGGTTCAGACTCAAACCTATGGGTGTTGCTCTGTCCTTGCAGAAAGGACAAAAGACCTTGTCTGTGTCCAGGTTTTAATTGTGGGTGCTGAGCCTTGTTTTCCTCGAGCTGTTGCGTAGTTTAAGAAATTTGAACGCAGGTTAGAGTCTGATTGTGATAATAACTTTATTGTATTTCTTTAAACCCATTAGGCAGGGGACTGTGATGTCGTATTGCAACGGGTTCTTTATTGGGAATGGCTTAAACTCAAGTTTTTGCAAGTTGTCTGAAAGCTTCTTTGTAAGTGTTATTTCAAGCAGAAATATCGATGTACAGGTTAACAATGGACAAATATAATACTGTGTTGAATCTGCTGTATCTTGTGAAAAAAAGATTTGAGATGCGGATTCAAGAGGCTCTGTTTTCCTAGGGTACACATTTTATATCCTCTTGTAATGGAGGGCTGCAGGACCAGACTTGAATAAGAACCTAGATTTCCTAGCCAAACTGGAGCTCCCCGTTTTACTGGGAAGTGCTGGTCGTTTTCAGCATTTCATTGGCCACCAGAGCCCATGCTTTGGCCAGAAGATGTTCTGTTTGTTGTTGTTAGTGATGATTCCTGCCTAAAGCTCCTTTTAATTCTTTTCATCTTGCCAGTCCCAGAGTGTTTGACAAAGGACATCAAGATCAAGCAAGATGTATGTATGACAAGGAGGTGATTAGAGACAGCCAACATGGCTTTACGTGATGACGTGGTAAATCTGGTGGCCACCTACACTAGAGTGACTGCATTGGTGGACATGAGTGTTTGAACAACGTTAGCAGCCTCCAAAACGTCCTTGTTGCCAGAATAAAGATATCAGGGTGTGACTTCTGGGATAATGCAACCCCATGTAAAATATTCTCAAAACCAGCCCCTCAATTTCAATGGAGAATACATTATAGAGAACAGCAAGAACAAAAGGTGGCCACTGGTGACTCAGAGAGGGATTTACTGCAGCTGGATTCTTTTGCTGCCATGGCACTGGATGTATTACTGGATAACGAGGGGAAGGTATGTTAAGATGTGGTGATAGCAAAGGGTGGAGGAAAGTTTATAAGAACCTACACAAAATGAGTTTTTCTGCAGTTTGGTCTGTAGGGAAGGGATTTGTTTGCAAAACAGCAAGTAAAGGTCTCCTGTGACAGGGCAGAGCACAGCTTGGTCACCACATCCCTGTACCAGATGGGCTGAATTCACCTGATTTCAACCCATTTTTGAGGTGTTTTCTGTACAACTTGGTTGCAGATGCGGGTCTGGGTCAGCGAACCTGGGAAAGGTGGGGAAAAATAACTTTTCTTTCTCCGAGATGTGGAGCAGCCACCTCTCGTGCTGATTCCTGTTCCTGACAGGTATGGCTCCAGAAATATACCCTCATCACGTGGCTTTCCCTCTACTTGAGATTAACTTCTTGTTTGGCCGGATAAGATTTGAGGCTATAAGTGTGAGATTATAAAATCGCTTGGCCTTGGAGATATTTCCCAGCCAGAGTCAGCAGCTTACCCAAATCCTCTTTGGAGATCAGCCGTAGCTCTTCCCCTCCCCTCCATCCGCTCCACGACGGGTATTTGTGCGAGTCTTTATTTCGTGTTCCGATAACAACCTCGCCACACAAAACCCCAGTGTTTTATCAGCTGTACTCCTCAAATGGATGCTTTCTTTACGAAGGCTTCAGTGTTTTGTGGGAGATATGAAGTGGTTGTTTTTTTTTTTCTTTTCCTTTTTTCCTTTTTTTTTTTTTTTTTTGTGTTTTCTTCCCACATCAAAGGTCTGGTAATTCAGCAGATCACCACCAGCAGCAGGCTGCTCTATTATACATGACATCCTCCTTATGCTCTCAGCATGCTCTCTTCAGAAGTACTCTTCAATCCCACGAAACAGGGGCACTCATCACTTCCTAAAGTGAACCCTTTCTCTTGTATCAGATACGCGGTTGAAGTAGTTGCGTGCTGTATCTGGCTATGGTTTGATGGGGGGGGAAGGTATGTTTCTTCATTGTGGGTGGCATATTTAATAAGCTGAGAAGCTCTTGGGCTCAGCAAAACAGCTTCAGCTTCCTTGCACCTCAGCATTATGGATTTGGATGTGTTTTGGAGGAAGGAGGAGAGGAAAGGGGCATAAACTTTAATATAAGAAGCTCCAGCTAAACATGAGGAGGAACTTCTTCCCTTTGAGGGTGGCAGAGCCCTGGAAGAGGCTGCCCAGAGAGGTGGTGGGGTCTCCTTCTCTGGAGACGTTCAAACCCCACCTGGACACGTTCCTGTGCAACCTGCTTTGGTAGGAGGTTGGACTAGATGATGTCCATAGGTGCCTTCCAACTCCATATCATTCTGTGATGAGTGGGGAGAAGCTGGTGTTTTGTGATCACTTGGAGTTGGTAGATAATTCTGCTCTCCTCCAGATGCTTTCCCCCACCCCATCTCACCTTTGCAGAGCCTGATCTACCCCATCAAGCACAATCAATAAACAAATATCTGGGCTGTACTGGAGCCACCTGAGATGTTTCATGCCAAACTCAAGATACACCTGTGGCTTTAAGGGCTTCCACCAGTTCTATGCGGTTGATTCATGAGGGTGGTTAATATGTCATTAATTGAATGAGAGATAATGGAAGCTTAAAGTTCTAGATTGAAGCTGTGTGGGAAGCAGAGGTACAGCTTCCTGAAAGGTTTTTTTGAAGGGGAGAGGGAATTTTGAAATTTGGCTACTTTGCCAATAGAAATGAAAATGGAAAACAAGAAGCTTTTACAGAAATGGAAAAACAACCACTTATCAGTGAAAGATGCTTGATTTATGGTATGTCTTTCATCACTGATCCATTTTTCAAATGTCTTATAATGAAATGTTTATTTTATATATGCCACTTAAAAATGAGAAGTCAGAAGATGAGGCGCTGGTTCTTTTGAAGGTGATATTTTGAGTTTTTCCTTTGTAGAGCAAAATGCAATTAATATTGGACTGATTCTGTCTCTGTGAGAAAATGTATTTTCTGCTGAAAAAGGCTTTCAGATAAACTTTTTCTGCCCAGTAACACATCGGAGGGACAGATCCTTCTCTGAGGGAGGATGTCAATGTTGGGGGAGGATGGACCAGAGCTGGACCTGCCACTGGAGCCAGACGGATTGGCACCCAGTGTGACACAGAGGTCTAGTGTATTTTGCAGTGCTTGGCAGAAATGCTGCTGGCCCTCAAACCTTCAAAATCAGAAGATGTGCTTTAGGCAGGTGTTGGTAGATGGGGGGGTCATCTGCTCCTCGGTTCAGCTCCCCCTGAAAAACCTTTGGGGAAAAGTTTCTTCCCCGTCTCCGGTTTGAAACTTCTGTTTTGCAGCAAAATTGGCTCGGAAGGCGTGTGGTAAAACCCCAGCAGAGCTGGAGGTAGCTCTGCCTCTCTGAGGAGCAGAGTCTTGGTTGCAAGCTTTGAAGGGATGCCCTGGAGGTATTTAAGAAACGTATCGACATGGTTCTTCAGGGCATGCTCTAGTGCCCAAGATTATTGGTTTGTCGT
>JAOTQQ010000041.1:2112431-2122746 GCA_026546715.1 Gallinago undulata | reverse complement strand
CCCCACCTGGATGCCGTCCTGAGTAACATGCTCTAGCTCTGGGCAATCCTGCTTCAGCAGGGGAGTTGGACTGGATGGTCTCTATGGTCCCTTCCAACTCTAAAAATAATTCAGTGAAATTCAGTAATTCAGTGAAACTTCATGGATCCTACAGTTGGACCTAAATTGACTGGGATGCCCTCGTAAGAGCGTTACCTTTTACATGGCTTGGAGCAGAGACCTAAAATGAGGAGATCTGGGTTTTGGCTGCCAAAGGCAGGTGTCTGATCCCTCTGTTCCTGAGCTAGAGGTGGTGGCACTTTGGGTCAGTGATACTCCAACACCTTTTCAAAGCGCTTCCCAATCCTTGTCTGCGAGGATGATGCAAACAGAAAGGTAGGGGGATGATTATTCAGCTGCCTGTCTAATCTGTTTGATCTCCCCCGTCTAATCTCCATTATCTTCAAAAAGAGGTGGTGGGTGCTTTTGCTGCAGCCTGTGATCAGGAGCCACGCGCAGATAGCAGAAAAGTAGGGCAGCTGGCCATTTTCAAAGCGGAGCTACAGTCTGTTCCTCTACTGCCTTAGGATCAGAAATAAGCTTTTTTTTTTTTTTTTTCCATCTACAAATGGACTTTTATCTTTTTCTTTCCCACCCCTCATAACAAACTTTTTTTGGTAAAGTTGCGATGGCTGTTCAAAGGATTTCTGTGTTAGAAGCCCTGGGATGGAGAGACAGAATCTGGGGATTGCCTGCAAAAGCTGCCTTTGGTGTGGGCTTGGGAGGGTTTTTCCTCCCTTGTATTGAAGTTTTAAAAATGCTCGTGGGGTAAAACATTTTGATCAATTATTATGATAATGACACAAGAGTGGAATTATGAGCATAATTATAATTACCATTTTTATGCACAGATAATTAATCATAAAATACCACATTATAGAATTTTTCTGTTTAATGAAATTCATTATAGAGGCCCTTGAAGCCCTAAATTTAATGTTAAACAAATTAAACCTGTGTCTGGGGTTAGGGCTATTAGCACGAATGTGGCCTTGAACTGGTTGCTGAAACAGGACTTGGCGAGCCATTAGCCAAAGGGGGGGTGGTGCCCCTCCTGAGCACAGACAGCAGCTCCAGCTTGAGCTGAGTTGGCTTTTGCCTTCCCTGGTGTTTACTCTGGCTGAGTTAATTAACCTCTAGCCCCAAATGTTTGGAGGAGGAAAGCTGGTTTTCTTGGGGATAACTTCTTATCCATGGTCCAGATTTCAGCTCTGCCATCAGGATGTCATGCAGAGAGAATAAGAGTAGGGGGACACGGTTAGCCAGCCTCGCCGAAACACTTTCACAACTAAATATTGAACTTTATCACTGCCTCATACCAAAGATGTGCGAAGGAACCTCCTGGAGCACACTAAGAGTGTGGTAAAGCCCCATGTTTTGAGTTGTGTGGCTTGGAAGGAAGAAAGGTTCAGTTTTAGGATGGTCGCAACCAGCAGCAGTGTCATCGCTCCGCGCTCGTGTTCTCTCCAAAGAGCTGTACTGATTTGAGGCAGGTTGTAGGTCGTACCTCACACTACAGAAGATCAAATGGACATCCTCTTTGTAACTTTGACCCCTTGAGGTAGGTTCTGGTGGACGGGAGACTTCCTGCTGCATCATTCTCCATCGTGACTCTGAGAGATGAAAGTGGGACATGGGGTTTTTTTTTTGTTTGTTTCTTTTGTTTCTTCCTTTTTTTTACTTCTACTTTTTTTTTTTTTTTCCCCATTGGGACACCCATCCCATATTGTATCTGTGGCAGTGTAGCTGTGTTGGTCTGTTACAGGAGGAGAGGTCTTTGCTGGAGGAGAGGTAGCTCCATCGCAGACATCTCCACTGAGCTAAGCAGCAAAAGAGCCAAAGAGCAGCGAGTTTGACCAGAAAAATACTTCTTAGTTAGGAGATAGACTGAGAGAAAGGACAGAGATCTTCTTAAACTTGCCTTTAGGCACAGGAAATATTGTGTATGAATCTGGGCTAGTTATCTAGGTGTCTACTGGTGTAGACCTGGTTCACTTGGCCTGTCCTAGTCCCCCTTCCAGGGCATGACAGGGCACATCTTCCATGAGCCTACTTCTGGGACCAAAAGGGTCCAGATGGTGGTAGAGATGGAAGCTGTGGTCGGGTTTATAAGGTGGCTCAATGAAAACCTCCCTGCTGATACCCCCAGAAAGGACTGGGAAGGATGCAACAGCACCATTATGGCTTGCTTATGGGTTGTCATGCCTTCTGCAGGGAGAGTGGTTGTCACCCATCTTTCCAGCCCCACGGGCTGTGACAACCTTTCAGAAGTGTGTCCCTTCAGAGATGCTGTTTGTGTTTGGTTTTTACCGGTGTCTGTGTAATGGAGAGAGCTCTTGGAGGTATTAAATTATCAATTTTCTCACAGGTACCCAGAGCGCTGATTGTTATGGCTGTTTTTATTGATGTCTGATCTGGAAACAGATTGCAGGTTTTGTTGTTTTTAATATAATGTGACATGTCTCAGCATGCAGCCATAGTAATGTAATATAACGAGAAACGGGCCTGTTCTGAAAGTACAGGCATTGGTTATTGCCCTTTGGCTGGAAAAATTGCTGCTGCTTTTTTCCTTTTTTTTTTCCCGTTTCAGTTCTTAATCGGGGTAGCTAATTCAAAAATCTTCGCCAAATTCTGTGTTTGTAATTATGTCTTGGGAATCTGATAGGACCGGGTGGTATGTTCAGAGTCACCTCAAGGTTTCCTCTCAGCATCAGGAAATTCCATTTTTGTCCACTTGACAGCTTTTTGGGCAGCAGAATTAAGTTTTTGGTGGTGGCAGAAGAGGTTACGGGCTGGAAATGAGGGTGAACCTTGGGAGGTTTATACGGGTGACTGTGGTTTATACTGGTGACTGCAAGGCATCTCTGGGGAGCAAACGGGAAGGCAGGGTCAGCAGCAAGGGAATGGCTGCAGGAAGAGGCCTGGGGAGGATGGGAGTGGGTAGAAGAGACCTGGGAAAGTGTGGAGCTTTGAAGGACCAACTGCTCTGCTTTGCCACTGGCCCCCTCTAAGAGAAGGGAAGAGTGCTGGGGATATAACTCGATGGGATGCTCTGCTGTCTTTAAGCCAACAAATACAATTACAGCTTTCATACTGGTTTCTGTGCATTTCAAAAGAAAATCAGAGTTGTGTGCGAGAATCTATCCTTTCCTAGTTCTGTTTAATCCTTTTTTTTAAAAAAAAAATATATTTTTTTGCACTACATTGGAGGTAGTGCAGCGATTTGTTGTTGGAAGGGAGAAAGGAAAATCTTGAGGCTGTGGTGTTGAGCCCACTGTAGAAACCCCAGTGTTTTCCAACCCGTTACAAGAAGGTGGCCATGGAGAAGGACCTACTGGTGCCTCCTCAGGGCAGCAGTGTGGTCTGTAGCATCACACCTCTCTGCAGCCGGGATGGGCTTAGCCTGGGTCCCCTTTGTGTGGTGGGACCAGATGAGCACACAGAGAGCACTAAGAGGACTATGTCTGCCCATAAAAATACACATAAGTTGAGGACACGTGACATGTGCCTGAGGTTGGCTTTGCGAGATCCTAGCAGAACCCCAATTTGTTAAAAGCTAATTTTATTTGACGGCAGGAGATGCAAATGGGAGCAAACTCACCCTCCACTTGCTGTGATGCTCTGGGAAATAATGTAGCCCTTGATGGGGCTGCTGGGGGGAATCAAGTCCTGTCTGAGCGTGCTGAAGTAGTTGCCTATATTGTCGTAGAGTCCTTGGCTTTTAAAAATGAATATCGAGATAGTGTCAAAAAACCAGAAGATGACTTAGTTATAAGGAGTCCTGCTCTCTGGGGGTAGAGACCATCACAATAAACTCAGCAGCTGCTGCTGTTAACCACCAGTACCTGCTCGTGAGGATGGTCCTTCTTAGGGCTGAACCCCAGCCAGGTCCATGCTGCCATTGCTCTCCTGGGTCGCAGGAGAAGCGCAGGCTTGCGAAGAGGATCCTCCTTCCAAAAAGCTTATAGCAAGCCTACTCCTTTTTTTTTTTGATAAAAAAACCCCTTCGGTTTCATATTCTGGGGTTTTTATTTTTAGCAGCTCTGCTGTGAGATCGGTCTCACTCGAACAGACCCCACTCGCTGTTTTCACTGGTGCTTCTGGCATAAAGTCAATAAGCTTATTATAAGGGAAATCTCTGGAGAACTTTGCAGAACTTTGTCAGGTTGACAACAGGTGGAAAAAAAAAAAACAAACGCATTATAGGTTATATTTAAACCACACGGATTTGAGGCATACATTCATGTGGTAAAGAAACCCATGGCTACCTAAACCTGCAAATGGGAAGGGGCACGGAGTCCTCTGGTCCATCCTCCTGTGCCATGGTACGGTCAACTGGGCTCGGATCACTCCCTCGAGGTGCTGGGAGGCTGTTAAGAGCAGGCTTAGAGAATGACCATTTAGAGACTCCCCTCAGTTCAGTACTGGAATCCAGGATGATAAAAATTCAACCTCCCGAGGACCCCGATTCGGCCTGAATAACTACAAGAGAAAGACAACACTAGGACTTCCAACTCATTCTTCAAAGGAAACCTATAAAACCTTCCAACAGCAGCAAGAAGGGTAAAAATTTATAGCTCTGAATATAAAAAGTCCTAAATTCAAGTGAGATATTGGCTTCAAGAGACAATTCTTTTTTTTTTCCCCCCACTGCATGCTTTTTGCTACCCCTCACCTACGCTCCCTTCTTGCCTTTCTGTGACACGGGAAGAGCGATGGCCGTTTCTGCGCTCTACGGGTGCGTTTCCCCCTCAGATTGTCTAATTGGCTAACATAATTAGCTTGAACCCGGAGCAATTGTTCCTAATCTATCCTTAGCTTGAGGTTTTTGGGAGAAGGGAGCCTGGGAGCCTTCTCGTTATACTTGCAGCTGCATCCAGCCGGTTAAATCCAAGATGCTGCTTCTTTCCGAAAGCCTTGTCCATCCAATAAATCTTTGGGGTTATAAAGCAGATATTCCGCGCATCTCAACGCGCGTTGGGTGAGGAGCAGGGATTTTGAAGCTGTGCCATCGCGTGGGTTAGGAACTGGTGATGGGGTTTGATGGACCTGTGGTGACAACGTGCAGAAGCCAATGGAAACAAACAGTTCTGGCCATTTCCATTTTCTCACAGAGGGGACTACAGTGATTTTTTTCCCAATAATACTGTGCTGGCGTATGAAGCAAAAATGTCTATTATCACTCGTGCTTAAAGTGCCGAGAGGAGCTTTAGGGACCGTGATAATCTCTCATTCAGGAGCAGAGTTATTTCTCGCTATGGAAAATCTCCTTGAGAAACCAGTTTTCTGAGACCTCTCAGCTTTTTCTGCCAAAGGTGCCCCGCCAGTCTGCGGGCAAAGAATAGTCCTGATAAATAAATCCTGCAGCAAGTGTCTGAACGGGAGGAGAGTCAGGGAAAAAGGCTAGTACTTGGAAAAAATGAAAGAAGTGCTATGTAGTGCAGAAAGGAATAGGAAATAAAGCTTATTGAGAAATTCTGTTTATGGGAAGAAAGATTAAGGCTCTTGTTTCAGGTAATAGGCTGCTCCTGGCCTCCAGGTGGGTTGGGAGCTCCTTTGTCCAACATGCTTTTACCAGCTCCTGGGGTGGAGATGGGTTTACTTTTGGGGGTGAAGCAGATCGGCCGGTGCAGCATCCTTCTCTTGTTTTGAATCCTCCTCGTGATGGCCAACTGTGACCCCATCCCTAGGCTGGGCACCCCACGTGGGTTAGAGCAGACCAGGGGGCCCATGCGGGTGCTCGGGAGAGGAAAGTGTAGATACGCTTTTAAGATGATCCAAATGCACAAAAAAGATAATTTTTTTTAAACCTCAGTTCCTCTCCAAACAGAAAAATGCGTTGCGCATCCTTACTCTTCACCAAAACTCTCAGCAGATGTTTAACCTTCCCAAAATCTATTTTGGAACTGGAGATAAGTAATTTCACTGCATAACATCTTTGCTTTTAGAAGGAAACCTGGCTCCCGAGAAGGGAAGCCTGACTTGAAATTGTCTTTTGTGTGCACACCGAGCGTGAAGCCCAGCACTTTGTCATACTCCTGCTCTTGGTAACTTGGCAACTTTTAAATCATGAAAGATTTACACAAGTGCCGCAGAGTTGGAAATGTTTTATGACATGTTCATTCACACTAAATCAGGCTCTGCCTTTTTAGAGTTTTCTTGCTAGACGGTTATGCAAATGCAAAAAGACAGGAATGGATTTAAAATGATTTCCAGCGTTGGAAGATTAGCAGAAAGTGACAGACTGCCCCAAAACACTCTGCCGCCTCCGCTCCCGCAGGCTTCCAGCCCTGGTAGGGGTGGGATGGCAGTGAGAAGAGGAAGAAACAGATTAAGGGTCTTCGTTTTATCTTCGTTACTGGAACGTCTATGTGCTTGGATGGAAGGGTGGGTCTGTTTTGCAAGGTTATTTAATTAATTATAATTAAAAAGGATCATATAGAAATCTAGTGTAGGGCTTGACTGTGCAACTCCTCTCCTCACCCTTGATGGAGAATGAGTTGGGAAACTTCTGCTTCTGGTCTGGTCTGAGGACTGGACCCTGCCAAGCTTCTGAAGTCCTAATTATCTCTTGTTTATGTGGCTGAGTTGGGTTCCTCCTCTGGCTGTGGAGGGATGAATTGACTTCTACCACGTGAAGGGCACAGGCAGGACTGCCCTGCTCTGTTGTCCCCCCACCCCAAATGGGCAGTGTGGTGGTTAATATCCCTCATCAGAAGACAAGGCTGCTCCTCAGCCCCCGTGGGCAGCACTGAAAGGCTCAGCTCTCCCTGTGCTCCATGAAAGGACTGTGTTACCCACAGCATCTTCTGTCTGCTTTTAACTGGCGTGCAACTGCAGTTCTTAATAGAGTGTTAATTGGCTTAATGTGAAAGAGAAATTAATGAAAATGACCTCCCGAGTCAGAGCCCTGCGTCCTGCTATGGTGGGCTACTCATCATGCCATCCCCTAGAATATCTGATATAATTTGCAAAGAATAATCTCTGAAAAGGACTGGAGTTGATCTCAACTGGAGTTGATGAGTCTTTGTCGTCGCCTTCATTAGTCCCTGGGCTGCCTCCCCCTGTGCTGTGCCCAGAAAATAACACCTCGGGTGAGGGAAGTTTTCTGCTGCAGAAAAGCCCTTTTTCAGTAACACAGGAGGTGTCACGTTGAAAAGGTTTTATGGCCATTTTTGCAGCTCTTATTCTACCTTAGGTCTAGAACAGATCCTTACAATTGCTCATAATTGCCGGTCCTTGGCACTTCACAAATCCTCTTCCTCAAAATATGCAGCTGGGGAGAAATAACCCTGCCCAGCGAGTGACTCTCGCGCGGGGAAAATAATGAGCAACGTGGCGTGTGGGAGCACCAGGCTTTCTGGACAATTGTAAACAGCAATCGTGTTTAAAAGCATCATCGTCTCGTCGCGGAGCATTCAGCGACAGAAAGGGGAACGCTCTGTTTAATGAATTAAATTGTTCATTGAAGGTAATGACCCATTGCTGGCTTGTAGGTGCTTAGTGGCTGCTTGTGATGCTGGTGGCCCTTCGTCAGCCGAGGGTGTGAGTGGCTCCTGCCCGTGCTTTCTCTAAGCCTCGCTGCTTTTGCTTTGTGCCTGATTTGTCTGTCCCGTGGAGCTGTCTGGACGCTAACTCTGTCGCAGAATAAGTGCTGTGCACGTGTTAACCACCAAAACATATATGGGGTCACAGAATCATCCACAGGTTGAGGCTGGAAGGGACCTCTAGAGGGCATCTGGTCCAACCCTCCTGTTCAAGTAAGGCCACCTAGAGCCGGTTGCCCAGGACTGGGGGGTTGGAAGTCAATGATCTTTAAGGTCCGTTTCCAACCCAAATGATTCTATGAGTCTATGACTGTGTCTAGATGGCTTTTGAACATCTGCAAGGATGGAGTCCCCAGCACCTCTCCAGGCAAATTCTGCCAGTGCTCGGTCACCCTTGCATTGAAAAAAGTGCTTCCTGATGTTCAGAGGGAACCTCTGGGGTTTGTGCCTGTTGTCCTGTTGACCTATTGGTCCTGTCTCTGGGTACTACTGAAAAGAGCCTGGCTTCATCCTCTCTGCATCCTTCCTTCAAGCGTTTATACACATTGATAAGATCCCCCAGAGCCTTCTCTTCTCTAAACAGTTCCAGCTGTCTCAGCCTTTCCTCTGAGTTCTCTTTGGAGGGCTGCTCTGGACCCTTAGTCATCCTTATGGTCCTTCATTGGACTCTCCCAGTATGTCCATGTCTCCTTTGCACTGAGGAGCCCAGAACTGGACTGAGCACTCCAAGTGTGGCCCCTCTTGACCTGCTGGAATTAATTTGTCTAATGCAGCTGAGGGTATCAGCAGCAAGGGCACATTCCTGGCCCATGTTCAACCATGTGTGTTCATGTGTCCACCAGCGCCCCAGGTTCTTTTCTGCCAAGCTGCTTTGGTGGCCCCCAGCATATATTGGTACATGGAGTTCGTCTTTCGTGCGGGACTTCGTACTTCTTGTTGAATTAGAAAGCAAACGTCTTTTAATATTTCTGCATCAGGACTTCTATTTCCTCAGATAACTCGTTGCCTCTCAGAAAAATTAACGAGGTATTTTTCTATGCTACATGGCAGAGGCTTTCAGCGTGGTGAGGAAGGTGGATCATGTGCTGTAATGTGCTTTGGTTTCTACACCAATGCATCAAGCAGGATTATCACATTCACCTATATTTCCCTTGGGGCAAAGTCCTTACACCTGCATTTAAAGGCAACAAACTTACTTTGCTTAAGTATGGAAACTGGTTGAGAAGATATAACAAAAGGTAAGGCTGTTCCAGATGAGAAGAAAAGCTGTGTGGGGGCTATGACTTATTTGGGGGCGTTTATTGACAGTGTGTTCCCATTCTCTGAATGACTCGTTCTCACCTTAAGGGTGGGTTCAAGAACGTGCTGATAAATATTCTGCTCACCCTTCTGTCGATGGTGGGGCTCCAGCTTTCCCCGTTGCGTTTCACTGGAGAAGTGGAGGCTCTTCTGATGGCAATGAGTAAATCTTTCTGCTGGTATCTTTATCCTGTTATTTTTCCTCTTTTGTATGAATAGTTGCAGGTTGTATGAGTGGTTATTGTCAACCTTCTTATGAACACCTCAGTGTCAAGGATAATGCGTGTATATAAACGTATATATAGAAAGTAAAAAAGTTTATAGGGAACAGTCTCTTCATTCCACATCAAATCTCTCCTTCCAGCTCAGGCTGACAAAGGAGGGAACAGAGGGTTTCAAACCTTTCCAGTATTGCTATAAGCTCTTCATATTTTCTGTGTGTTAACGTACATTTAATGTGTGAAAAGGGACAGGAGAAGTCTTCTTTGAATGGCTCATCCTTGGCACATGCTGTCTGGAGCTGCTGTCCATGCAGGGTTTGTCTGGCTTCAGCTGCAGACCTGGAGGGGTTTTGTGGTGTGTAGGAAAGGAAATGCCACCAGTTGTGTTGCCCAATACCCCATGGTCCAGAAGAGAAGCTGGGGTCAGTCTGTCATGGCAGACATGGGTGGACTTCTATGTGGGCGCTACGGTTGGTTGTGATGGTTGCTCTACCTTCTGTGCTGTGTTTTCCACCCCAAAAGGCTGTCTTTGTGTTATGGAGAGCAGCACAATTGCTTGGACTTCACCTATAGCACTTGGGAGTCCTTCCCACGTCAGCGGTGATTAAACCACTCTTCCCAGGAGCTGGTGAGGTGGAAAATGCTGTGATTACCAGGCTGATATCCTGGGATTGCTATTGACAATCAAATTGGGCGATATTCCTCTGGCTGATTAGACCAGATGTGCAGGACATTTTTAATAAACTGCAAAACAATTGAGATGATTTGATAGCGAACCTGAAGAGAATAGATTAATAATTTAAGACTTGGGAAAATGCCGTCTTTGAAAGTCGTGTATTCTGGAAAGGGAGCTAATGCTCCTGCTTGCTCGAAAAGCAACCTGGCAGACCCCATCGGCCCCATCCCTTGTGGTCCAGTTAAAGTAAAACTCTGAATCTGGTGCTCGGGCTCCACATTCACCTCCTGGATTTGTCTAGTGGTGCCGGTGGGATGAGGGGTGTGAAAGGATGGGATGGTGCAGGGTTTAATTGGGGCATCACTGAGATGCAACGAGGTGCTCAGCTTGGTC
The DNA here is from genome assembly GCA_026546715.1 of Gallinago undulata. Taxonomy (NCBI): domain Eukaryota; kingdom Metazoa; phylum Chordata; class Aves; order Charadriiformes; family Scolopacidae; genus Gallinago; species Gallinago undulata. The sequence continues at coordinate 2,112,574 of JAOTQQ010000041.1, read as the reverse complement.
AGGTAGATGGAGAAACCTGCTTAATTAATACGCTATGTGCTAATCAGTGCCATCATTGGCATTGAATCGGGAGGTGATTCTACCCCTCTACTCTGCACTCGTGAGACCCCACCTGGAGCACTGTGTCCAGTTTTGGAGTCCTC
>JAOTQQ010000041.1:2088992-2112331 GCA_026546715.1 Gallinago undulata | reverse complement strand
AGGCCAGGCTGGATGGGGCTTTGAGCAACCTGGTGTAGTGGGAGATGTCCCTGCCCATGGCAGGGGGGTTGGAACTCTATGATCTTTAAGGTCCCTTTCCACCCCAAAGGATTCTATAATTCTATGATTGCATCTACAACAAGCTAAATCTGTCAGGTTAGACAGGGTAAGCTGTGGGAACACATGGGAAAAGGTGATTCTGCGGTGGTGATGGGCTTTGCTCTTCTGCTCCAAACTGGGCCCACTCCATTTTGTCTCTTTTCTATAGACTTCTTCCAAATAATTGCCACCGGTGCCGTATATGCACTTGAACATTACTACTACTTTTATTTTTAAAAATAAGGAAACAGGCAAGCAGAGCAGGCGTTCTGATAAATGCTGACACAAAGCCAAGTGTTGGACTGTCCAAATCAGTCAGATCAGAGAAATGCATTAAAGAAATTAAATTTCATGAAGGCTCATTACAAGGGACAATTAGTAGGGAGCAGGATCCTTATCAAATAGCAACTACCTCTCCAAAATACAAGGGAGCGCTGACGTTAGGGTGATTAGACCAGAGGCTGTGGGTCAGGCACTGTGTAATTAATTTATTCCAGAGCTTGCATTGAGAAATCAGGTGGCAGTATATTGGAAACCCCATAATTATAAAAGTATGGCTTACGAGACCGCTTGCAGGAAAACTGCTACTTTTATGTGATATTCTGTCTCTGGTCACATTGAGCTGCCCTGGCTGATGAATGATGCTTCCTTAGGTGACCTCCCTGAGAAAGGTGGTCTCCTTCTGCTTGGATGTCTTCAGATCTTATTTGGATTGTCATTCCTAGGGCTTTAATTTGTTTTGTTCAGAAAATTTACTATTTTTTCCAGTCTGAACGCCACTTTCAACTCTTCCCTTCTAAGCAAAGGTTTCTCAGACTGTACAGGATGGGTGGCAAATGCATTGCCTGCCCCTTTCTGTGTCTTACTGTTTCTGTTTGCAGACTGACTTTGTGATGTAGAATATAGAAGCAGGAGATGAGATATACCTGATTAGAAAAAAATTAGTCTTTCCTAGTGTCCCGTTTCTAGCAGTGATCAAAAGCAGAGCTGTGGGAGTAAGAGAATAAGGCAAGATATGTCCTCAAAAAGACTATCCCAGACTTCAGGAATTTGTTTTTTGGCCATTTCCTTATCCAAGATCAATGTCCTGGTATTTGATAACTACCTAAATAATTTCTTTAGTGAATTTTTTTTTTCATCTTGCCTGGAGGGAGTGAAGGGATGACATATTTGTGTGTGAAGGTGCACACGACAACCCACTGATCCATTTGTAGGGGGCTGAGGGTCCTCCCTGGCTTATTCTGTAGGCCCAGCACGATGCTGTAGTTGTACTCAATGAGACACTTACCAAAGATTACAAGGATCTGAAAGACACTGTTAGAGGTTTATGGGTTGTTTTAACAACCAAAGGCTTTTTCTGTGGTATTTCTCACGCGCTGGAGAAAATTAGCCATAAAGACGACCTGGTTTTAGCTTATGATTAGTTTGAATTTTAGAAGTTATCTCTGTTCAGTTGCCCTTCTGGGAATTTCTACATTAAAACACAAATTGTTTCTTAAGAGTCTGAAGTTAAAAGGTTTTTCAGGTGCTTTTTGGCAGAGGTGCTCACACACACACACTCTCTCACTCGCTAGATTTTCTGGCAAATTCTGATTTTTTTCATATGGCAAGGTTTAGCTGAAGTAATACAGTTTGGGAAGGGACAATGTGAATTCAGAGAATTATAAGGTGGGGTATCTCCAAGTGCTGCAGGGAAGGGTTGTTTTGGGGAGCGTTGCCTCGCACTTGGGAAGTACGGGAGATGCCTCCCTGCAGGGCTCCGGTGATGGAGTGATGCTTTGCCACCTACTCTGTGGAAGGACCTTCGGAGGGTGGTCCTGAGCACCCAAGCACCAGGCGGGTCCCATCCTCCACCCAAAGTGAGCCGGGATAAAATTCTTCCCACCCTGCACATGCCTGCACTGCACAAGAAAGTTATTTTAGAAGTGTTTTATGGAGGCTTTAAAGGTCTGCCTTGGGTCCTTACCTTGCACACCACTGCCTGTTGGAGCCAGTTGCCTTAATTACCACAAGCCCAACTCTGTAGGATTGAGAGGATATTAAACCCAATAAATGTAAAACATCTCTCTGTACCTTTCTTTATGTATCTGTAGAGCTGGGCCTATGGGCAAGTCGGTTAACCTCTCTGCCTCATTTTCCTCATCCATAAAATGAGACTAATAATCACTTACATCACAGGAATAATCAGAGAATTAATGTGCTCTGAAGGTGAGAAGTGGGCTATGAATTGTGATCATAGTGAAATAGAAGAGAGTAAAAAAGAAAAAAAAAAAAAAAGGAAAACCTCCCTCAAAGAAAAATTTGTTTATGATATCTCTTTTAATGGAAGTGCTGGCATGAGTTCCTCTTCCCTGGATTATGGAAATTTAGGACTGGAAAGAAAGTTTCAAAAGGCGTCATTTACTTAGTTTGCATTTGCCTTGATTTACTCCCTCAATTTTATGCTTCCAGCACCTCTGAACATCTTTGCAAGGGACTGGCTTCTGGGTTTCAGGTATTTTTGGGAAGCAGAGGAGTCTCAGCACCAGGACACGGACGGAAGGGGGGTTCCGAGTTGAGCCTTTCTTCTGAAGCGGGCAGCATAATTACACTGCCATATTTACACTGCATAATTACACTGTGCATCTGCTGTACGCCCACACCTCCCCGTCCACTGTCCTCTACTTGTGTCGTTACCTGAAAAAACCCTTACTCCGGAAAATCCCAGGTTTTTAGGAGCCTTTACAACAGTCCCAAACGTTGGACGTTCCTATACAGCAGCCTTTGCTGCGTGACGGTGCCTAGGATAAAAGTCATGGATTTTGAGTTCTTGAGTATGTTTTGATTTGGAGTATTAGGTGATATGAGGTCGTTAGACGTACAGGGAACTGATGAAAGTTGCCGTCCTGCCCGTAGGCTTCGTCCTTGTGCCACTTCCAGCTCCCCACGGGAGGAGGTACAGGCAGTGGAGAACGTTAGTTCTTCTGCCTGTCTTTCTGAGCGCGACTCCTAGAAATACCGGCACAATTAGGTTAAGAGCACTGAACGAACGTCTCTAAAAGAATCCAAAAAGGGGCAACTCCTGCTATTTATTCTCCCGCAGCATAAGTTTATACCCCTCCATCCGATAGCGACGTCAGAACTGTGAATCATTCCCGCACTGGCAAAAGCCAAACCGGGGCGCTGCCGGCGCTAGCGCTTACGGTCGCGTCAAAAGGAATCACCGTCACGGAGTCCTCTTTGTCATCCTTTTAAAAATGATTCCTATGGATTCTGGGCACTCCCCCACGTTTGATATGAATATTCGTTCATGATTACCACATTGACCACAAGAAAGACATCGAGGGGCTGGAGCGGGTCCAGAGAAGAGCAACGGAGCTGGTGAAGGGTCTGGAGAGTAAGTCCTACAAGGAGAGGCTGAGGGAGCTGGGGGTGTTCAGTCTGAAGAAGAGGAGGCTGAGGGAAGACCACCTCATGCTCTATGACCACCTGAAGGGGGGGTGTAGAGAGGTGGGGGTTGGTCTCTTCTCCCAAGTCACAGGAGACAGGACAAGGGGCAATGGCCTCAAGTTGTGCCAATAGAGCTTTATATTGGATATTAGGAAACATTTCTTCACGGAGAGGGTTATCAGGCATTGGAATGGGCTGCCCAGGGAAGTGGTTGAGGGACCATCCCTGGAGGTGCTCAAAAGATGGGTTGATGTAGTCCTTAGGAATAAGGTTTAGTGATTTTTGTCAGGGTTAAGTTGATGGTTGGACTGGATGATCTTTAAGGTCCCTTCCAACCCAGACAATTCTATGATTAGAAAGCAGTTGCCCAGCAGAAAAAAAAAATAAATTAAAATAATTGAGTTATCACAGGCATTTTGTGATTGCGGCTGCTGTTTTATGGCTTTGTGGTGGGTGTGAGGCAGCAGAATTGAGGGTGAAAGCGTGCGAAAAAGCTGCCGGGGGGGTGTGTTAGATATTGTGCAAGCGCAACGGTGCTCTTAGCGGCGCTTCGTGCTTTTGTGCCACCCTTTTTTTTAAAGATCTGCTCTTGGAGCTTCATGGGGCCTCGACGAGGGGGGTCTCTGTGCCCCTGCTGAGGTGGCACAACGCCCTCGTTGCCCTGGTTTCATGGAGGCACTGGGAATAGAAATCCAGGAGTCCTGACCTCTGTTCTCCATGTTTAAACCTGTTGCCACGTTTCTTCTCGCCACGTGTCAGCAGATGACCTTCAGCTGAAGGAAACTGAAGTGTCAGCAAAGTCTGATCATAACTTGGGATGGTTTGCTGGAGAAGGCCATTAAAAGAGGATTTTGAAGAGCGAGTGGAGCAGCCTTGGTCTGCCCCATGCTGCTGGTGTGGACTGGAAGGCGGTGTGGATGTGGAAAGTACAGACTCAAGGGCTTTCTGGGGGTCGGAGGGGGAAGGTCCATCTCTTTTTGGTGAGAAAATGGAAAAGAAACTCCTCTTTGAGCAGCAAGTCAGCACACAGCCCGGTGTTTCAGACAGCGCTGCTCCTTATGGAGATGTCAGCCCTTCCACACCGAAAATTGGCACATTTTATGCTTCATTAGGATACAATATCTAGATGGGGAACTCTACTGACTACAATATGGTCCGAGCATCTGCACCACAGCTAGAAAATGGCTGACAGTGGGCATGTACCACCTTCGCCGGCAGCTAATTCTTGTCAAGGACTGGAAAAAATGATGTAAACTGCACTGGTTTTATCTAGGGAAAGGTATAGCTGTTTGTGGCAGGTGTTACCCATGGACGTATGGTTTCTCTGTTGGGTGATGCTGTGTGGAGGTTCCAGGTGGCAGTGGGAAATGTTGGATCCATCTGATCCAGGATGCATGGAGGGGAGAAGCTGGGGAGAAGCTGCACCAGGGACAGTTGTATCTCCAACCTGAACTTCCTTGCACCACTTATGAACCGTAAGCAGGGTTTTGCATAGTGGGCACTGGAAAGACTTCCCTCTGTGGTCCGTAAAGTCCTGTTTGCTGCCTATGCCAATGGCAAAGCTGGACCTGAAGCTTCTCAAGATGTTTGTGAGCTAGATCTTCTTGGCTTGGCCAGGTCCTGCAAGCAGTGAGTGTGGAGCTCAATTTCTCCTAGAGGTTTTGAGCTGAGTATGAAGCTAGGTTAGGTCTTCACAAAGGACATGTTGGCAGTGGTTGGGATATAGCCATGATCACACTGAGCAGCATTTGTTTATGTGGGATTGCTGTCTTGGGGCAAATCGGTGAGGGTTTTGCAAGGTTTGCCACATGCTGGAAGAGAAAGATGACTTCATTGTTCAAAGCTGAAATATCACCCCGTTTTCCATTTTCCAAATATTCCCAGTGGAGAAACAGGGTAAAGAAGAAATGCCCGTGCCATCAGCCAGTGCGAAATCCTGATAACCTTTTGATTGGCTTTGGTGGTCCATGCTGAGATGATTGCTTGCGTGCCTGTCCCTTCATTTCAGCCCTTGGGTGTCAAAGAATCTGAGCAGCGCAGTTACAGGGTGGTTTGCTTGGGGGTTATGGGAGTCCCACAGCTTAATATCAAAGGGGTTGCTATTACACAGCTCGGAGGGGTCAATGTTGTTGGCGTGGGGAGGACATTGATTTTTGCACCTTCTCCAAGAGAAGGAGAACTGACAACCTGGGATTTTTGAACTGCTGGAAGGAACTGGTGAGCTGCAGGGACCCTCGCACAGCTTTTAAAATGCCTAAGAATGGCATTTTAAAATCAGTTGTGGAAACTTTTATTTTAATATGGCTTTTGAAAGGATGCCACCACAGAGCCCTGGACCTTTTCTATCATGAAGTGATAAGCTATTTTCTTGGCAATGCCCCATGTCCAAAAAGGGATAAATCAGAGGTATAATTATTGTGATAACAGATAACACTGAGCATCTGAAATGGATTTAGTAAAGCATTACTAAAAGAAAAAGAAATGAAAGGTGTAAATTAAATCTCCATAATGATGAGGGATTTGCGTGATATCAAACACTAAGATACCCTATTAGCTGATAAATAACCCTTGTGCTGGTTACCTCTGGGAGCCATGTTTGCTGTTTATGATAATAATTTCTTGTCTTGGGGCATTTACTAAGGAAAAAGCCCAGGAATTTAACAATAAATTTTTATAATTAAACTTCAAGATGAATTGAGACTTTGTAGACATAAATCTTTTCATTTGTGCCAAGCTGTAAGATTCTGTTAGCACGATAGCAACTAATTTATGGAAATATTGCCAATTATGGACACTTTCATACAAATGAAACAAACAATACTGACAATAATGGAGCAAGTAACATATTTTGATAGTCCATGGATGTGACTGCGTTATTAATGAAGTCAACTTCAGTTACTTAAGAAGATGCCAGAGCTGTTTTTAATGAGAGGAAAGCTCCCATGAGATACAAACTGAAGCTGAGGAATTAACATGACCATCACCATCCTGCTCCCCCCGTAAAAAATAGTGCTAGACCTGGTTCCTCTCTTCTTAGACACTCTTAGATATGGAGGTGGGAGGGGAAAAGCCCTAATCCCAGTTCTGATACTGATTTGCTTCGTGATCTCATGTGGGTTATGCGACCTATCTGAATTGGTTTACCCCATCTCTAGATTAGGTTTTGCTGAAGACACAACGGCAAATGAACTATAATTGCAGGTGTCTACAGAAATTGTCATCAGACCATTGAGGAGGAGGTGGGGGAGAATATTTCAGCCCCTCTTCTTCCTGCCCCCAAATTAAGATGTATTTACCCACTGCAGGAGGTGAGGATGGATGTATTGACACGGTTCCATGTTATCACCCTCCCCACAAGTACCAAAGTCGCCCTTCTACGACGTTGTTTAAAAGTTGATTTGTAACCTCCATGTCACCCCAGCCCCCTAATTCACTCAGAGACTGCCTTTCATAATCCATAATTGCTTCTTCTATAGCTCAGAAGTTGTTGGGGACATCAGTGTCCTCCTAACCAGCAAACTGGATAAAACCAGGCATGCCACTGGAAAAGGCTTTGGATTTCTGACCAAAAAAAAAAAAAAAAAAGAAAAAAGACTTATCTATTTATCTCCTGAACACCTTGATCAAGGCAATTTGTCAGCCTTGCCCTGGCACAGGACCGTGCCTGTGATATATTTGACAAGTTGGTTTGGGTTTGATATAGTTGAGGAAGTCAACTGGGATAACCAGGTTGATGCCATAAGACTCAGCCTTAATGATGAATGTGATGAACTGTTCAGAACCAAGAGGTAAGGATTCAGGGGATTTGTATCGATCAGGAGAGATCAGAATGAAAAGGATGTGTTGGAGGCTTCATTTTTTTTTTTTTTTCTTCCTAGGCAAAAAGGAGCAGCCAGCTATAAATACATTCTGTGGTTTAAAGAAATAAAAGGGAGTAAAATCTTTTGATTAACTTTAAATCCTGACAAATGGAGAAGCTCTCGCAGCATTGACAAGCCCAGAAAGGCAAAAATGTGTTTTTTCTGTCTGGTGCTTGGCGTTTTGTGGGGAGCAGGATTCAGGGGGAGGGAAGGTCTCTGTTGCTGTTGGGGGCCAAAAGCTGAACTGCTGCTCCTTAGCCCGGCTCGTGGGGGTCCCTGGCGCCTTGAACCCCCTCTGAGCTGTAGGATCCAGACGTGTTTGCTTTTCATGGGCTTTCCTTCTGCTCCTGGACCCTGTTCTGTATCACCCAGTGCTCTGCCTCTGGCCCTGTGACACCTCCCTTGGATTATTCATTAAAGTGTATAATTATTTCAGCACACCCAGGTAAATCTCAGTGGAAAGCAGGAGCTAAGTGAACCACTTAAATGGGATTTAGTGCTTTTTTTTTTTTTTTTCCTGTTTCCCTGGCTAACATGTTGGCATAGCAAAGGGAAAATCCTTTGGTTTGGTGCAGGAAGGTGCGTAGCATCCCATAGTGGGGGGGGTTGGTGCCTCCCCCTTGCTCCAGGTGGACCTGGGGACCGGTCTCCTTGAGTGTTTGCATTCAGCAGGAGGAATTTCTCACAGAGCATCAGATGTGTCTGGCTGAACCAGGGGCTGCAGACTTTCCTGCCTCACCCTCCCTTTGGGTACCAGAACAGAGGTGTGTCTGGGGACTCACCTGGTCCATTTTGGGTGTCATCTCCAGGTGGAGATGGACCATGTGGTGGAAGGGACTTGTTCCTCCCATGCTGCTGGAGTCTCACAGCCCGCCTCAGCCCACGCTGTGTCTGTCTCCATCTGGCTGAAAGGATCCCACTGAGATTCTTGCTCCTAAAAACAAGCTATGTTGGGTTTTTAGATATATTGGGATTTTTTTTTTTAGCGTTGTTTGCGTGGAGGTCCCGCTTAACAACAGACTGCAACATATGGTTTTATTAAAAAACAAAGGCTGTTTATAGCTTAAAGGTAATAAATTTCTGGTTGTTGGATTGAGGTTGTGTCAATATGAGGGAGATTTCATGGGGCACAGTAAAAGTGATACCATAATTAAATATACCTGCAGGGAAGGGTTTAGGTAGGGTCTCAGTACTCAGGGGTTGATTAAATCTCACTGTTCGATGGTGGCTGATGGAGCACTTGATTTTTAGGTGCCCAAAACACTTCAGGTTTCTTTTTCGAGGCTGCTCAGTTGGGATAAGGCATGTGCTTCCTGTTGTGGAAATTAAGGCTCAGAATGGCCAAAAAAAAAAGGAAAACCCCTCAAAGAAAAACATCTGAAAGTGATTGCCGTGGAACCGTGCAGGGGTGATGCAATCCTCCCCCAGTGCCCTGCACTGGTCTGGTGTGGTGAGAACATGATGGTCCCTTTGAGACAGAGAGCCCAGGGTGTCAGAGGGTTTCTGCCCAGCCTTATTAAGCAGAAAAACCCCAAATTAAACAAAACAAAAAAAAAAAAGAAAAACAATAGAAAACAAAAGCTTCTCTCAGCTCGGTGGCATCTTCCTGTGTTGGGGACGGGGACTGTGCAGCACGAGGGGCAAGCGACAGTTTCGTAACAGATTGTCTGAGAGTTTGGGTGTCTGGAGGCAGAGAATGAGATCGGTTGGAGGAGAGAAATGCAGAGATGACAGCTGGTTAGGGCTTTTGAAAGAGGATCTCAAAAATATGCCCAGTGTCCTTAGTAGGAGGCACGTAGCCATAAACACAAAGCGAGCGGCTGGCGCAGTCCCCGCAGTGATTCAGCTCAGCAAAACTCAGCCAAAAAGGGAGGGGGGAAAAAACCCCACAAAAGGCATTGCAAAGAATTCAGGGAGAGTCCGGTGAAATTTGGAATGGAAAGAAGACAGCAATGCAGCAAATCCTGCGGCGAACAAAACAACTAAATGTCATTTATGGCACTGTAAAAATAGCGTTTCGTTCAGCAGAGAGCAGCTGTAGAAGATCCTGTACAGCTAAAGGTAGTTCTTCTGCTCGGGGTTGCTTTACAATCATCTCCCTCGTTCTTGTCTGAGTGTTTTAATTAACCTTTTGTGCTCTGATCCCACATCCACTCTTCATCCGTAGCCGTGCCCGTGTGGAGTTATGATCCTGATTAGCAGCGGGAAGCGGGACTGGAAGGGAGAGGTTTCCAATTAGTCTTTGTCTCCACGCAAGTGAACTCCTTCTCTAGCTACCCCTTGCTTGCCATAACATTAAATTGTTTCTTTTTAATTTAAGGAATGAAGATAAGACTTCTCCCTGTGAATTTGTAAAGGCTCATTTACTGAAAGCTTTGGTAGAGTAACACATGATCTGTGGAATAAAAATAACGATTTAATTCCAATAAGCGGCGCGACAAAGACAATGCAACACGGATGCTTTGCTTTTTAAATTACTCTCTTCTGGGGCTGTAGTACTCTTACTCCTCAGCTTGTGATTTTTAAATTGAAGGTACTTGGTGCTGAGCAGTAACCCTGGGAGGTTGCCCGTGGCTGCAGACCCCAAGCGTGGCCAAGGTGTGATGGTGAAAACCTGTGAGGGAGGCGAGACCTTGCTCTGACTCTCGGGTGCTACAGACTGTGAATTCGAAGTGAATAAAATCCTGGTTAAAAATGTGGTTTGTTTCCTCCCAGTTCAAGGTGACATCACTGTATAACTCAGGAACAGCAGGTGAACAAATCCTCTGGGCTGTTAACATAGTTTTTGAATGATTCATCACCTGGCCTCGTGGCTCAGGGCTTCTTTTGCTTTATGCCTTGTGGTTTCTCTTAGTCAGATCCCTGATTTCTTAGAAAACTGTCCCCTGGACTTTTGCCTTGGCTTCATTCATTATCTGGAAGGCAGCTGGGTGGTCTGCTCTCCTTGGGAAATGAAACGCCCTTGGACAATGAAATCCCTACGCTCACCTGCTGTAACTGCAGCCTCGTTAAGATTGCTCAGAAGAGCATCTTAAATTGGGTAGGTGGCCTTTGCAGCCACCTCCCCAATTTATTTGGAGCACTGTTCAGTTGTGGTTGCAAATCGCTTCTCCGAATCCCCAGGAGATCATGGTCCACCTCCCAGTGTTGTGGAGAACATACTGAACTGCTTCTCAGGCACTAGCCCACCAGGCTGGAGTTTCACCAGCGACTCACAGCTCTATACACCAACATACAAGTATTTTCCCAGTGAAACCTGCTTCCCTCTGATGCAAACACTCCAAAGAGCTCCTTGGGTTATTATTTTCCATCGCCCACGCAATGTCTGGGCTCCCTTGGCATCGACATGGGGTGAACATGGGGTGCTCGCTTGCAGGCTAGAAAAGCTCAAGGGGGCTGGATGGATCAGGAGAGCTGAAAAAAGCAGGAAAAAGGGCTCTGTGGTGAGGAGCAAGGCAGGAATCGGTGTTTAAGAGGGACCAAGCAATGTAGGAGGGGGTCATTGTGATTGCTCCCATACATTTGCCTGTATGGAGGGGAAAAAAACCTCTCTCCGTCCCTTCCATCCATCCCCATGCCGTAGTTATCTGAATTATTTTCTGCTGAGGTTTAGTCAGAGCCTTGTATGAGCTGTCTTCCCACTCGGTCACTCCATCATGCAGAAGTGTTTGGCCATCTTTTATGCCTTCAGTAGTTTTTCTTTGTTTTTTTTTTTTTAGTCCAACGTTTTCTGTTCCATGCTGCTGAGCATCCCTTTTGGGTCGTTCCTTTTTGGTGTTTGAGCTCCGGGACAAGAGCCAGGAGCCAAGAGAGTGGGAGGACCAAGAGCTCTTAATCATAAGCAACCCCAATCCTGATGGGAAACTGTCATAGCTCAGGGAAAGGGGGCTACCAAGAAATTTTGCATCGAGACCATGTTTTCCTGCAGAGCTGCTGTCTGGTGCCCTGTGAAGGACCAGAGGAAGTTTTATAAAAATACTCTCCTCCCTCCTGTCCCATCCCACACGTACAGTCAGTGCCTGTAAAATTGTGCTGCGTCAGAAAGATTTTCCTACTGCAAAGCCATTTGTTCCTCTTGCTTTTTGGCTCCTGGAGAGGTTTTGCGCAGCATTCTGCATCTTCTTCCACTTGGGTGGCTGGGCCAGTCTGAAGCCCGCAGAGCCATTCCTAATTCTATTTATTTCGTTATTTCTGTTAAAAAAAAAAAGAAAAAAAAAAGTATTTATTCTGTTGGGGGATGTTGTCATTTTTCTGTGTTCACCCTGGCGTTTTGTCCATTACTTCGGGAGTTTGCCCATGGGAAAGAATTACCAGCTGAGCCTCCTGTAAAAAAGAAAAAAAAAAAAAACCAACAAAAAAACCCCAACAAAACAACAAACACAAACAAACCAACAAAACACTAAAGAAACTTTGAATCAGATAAATGGGGATGCTGCGCCATGCACCGGTCCTGCTCTCGTAATGCACTCTCCCAGTTTATTCAGTTCCAGCTCCCATCCCTAAAGAAGACCACTGACTTAATTCAAGTTCTCTGGAGGAGTTCTCAGCCTGATGAACAGGGCAGTGGGATTAATGAAGAGTAATGGCCGGGAAGGCAAACCAGGAGCAGTGGCTGTTGTGGATAAGACTCATAATTATGTTGCTTTTAGATATAACAGCTGTGGCTGGTGTTTTCCCACGTTTGCAGCATTTTACATTGCAGCAAAGAGGAGGCTGGAGAGGGCTGAAGCGCCTTTCTGGACATGAAGGGGTCAGGACCCTTTGGAGATGCAGTTCTGCACTAAACCTCCAGTTCTTGGCATGTTACAGGTCTCCCCTAAATTATTTTTTGATCAGAGACTTTACTTTGTTTGCACATCAGGCCTTTCTTAATCTGCAAACTCCTCTCAGTCCTCCTGGCTATTCCTAAAATAGCCTTGTCCTTACACATCTCCTCCCCATCAGCACTGCTGGTGGCCCTGGTCACGGTGTCATCTTCAGAGCTGTGGGGCATTGTGGCAGCCTGGAAAGGGTGGCCTGTCCCCAACCCCCTGGGCTTCACCAAGCCCTAACCATCCCAAGACCTTGAGCTTTAATGATGTCACTCAGTTGGGTGACAGTGGCTCAGTTTTATGTTGTGAAGTCCTCCTATGTGGAGACCAAGGACCTCCTCTATGCTGCATGCTGATTTTCCTGAATAATCTTCTGCACTAAATAAGTTGGCTGGATGGCAGGAAAATCCGGCGATCCCGATGGTCTCTTCCCACCCTTTTTCCAATTTCAGTTAAAGAAAGAAGACCCTCTTCTGTTGGGGAGCTTTCTGGAATGCTTTGTCCCATCTCTGGTCCCACCTCACTCAGGTCTGGCTTTAGGCAGCTCCAAAACCAGTTGTTGTGGGTCACGTTGGCAGAAACGAGGTGGTCTGATACAGAAGGGTTCGCCTACGTTTATTTTTGGCACCTGAGTGAGCCTCTGGGAGCTTGGAAACAGAAGCTCAGCTGTCCAGCGGGGTATTAGGGCATAAAATGTGGCAGCATAAAATGCAGAGCAGCTCCCCGCGTTTTCTCCGTGTCTTATCTCTGGCTCCTGCCTCTTCAGCATTTCTCTTAAAAAATGGTCTCGCGACGTGACTGTAACGAAAAGTCTTGTAGGAACATGAATATTTTTATAGGTTTTATTATTCGTGTGAAATAAAACTTAGAAGGAGGTAGAAAGAGACAGACCCAGCAAAGACCCCATAGTTTAGATCTTCATGGTTTTATGGACAACCTTCCTTTTCAGCCTGAGAGACCACTCCTGATGGACCGAGTCCTGACTTAGGACTCAAGAACCTTGATTCCCTGCTGACTTCCAGCCTTCTGGCTAATTAATTATGCCTGGCTCAGTCTCCCATATGTAAAATAGGGATAAGAGTGCTTAATTCCACCTGTAATGAATTTAGAGCTCTGCTGTTGGGGGATGCATGACACAAGGATTTATACCTTCAAATAAATTGAATTGCAGCCAAGTTTTGCATTGCTGCTGTAATTGTCCTTAGTATATGGTGCTTTTTATTTATTTTTTTTTTCTTTGTACACCACACTAAGAGCTTGTTAGTACTGCTTTGACATCTGTGCTGTTGAGCCCAGGAGAAATAATTGATTGCTTTTATTTTAGACCCGCTCCTCACGCGGATGATTTTTCTTTGTTAGACCGCGCTGGTCTAAAAACCACCACCTGGATTTCCAGAAACTCGTTTCTTTAGTGGGAGTTAATTTTTCAAGAGACCACCAGGCCCACGGTGGTAGAGGAGTGAAGCTGAGCAGATCTTCCCGGGAGCTGCTGTTGGTGAGCGGGGCTGGGATCTTTCCTGGTGGAACATCTTCTTCTGATGCTGGGTTTTTAAATCCTTATTCTGTGTGAGTGCCTAAGGGCATCCATCAGGATGCTTTGCTTCAGCTTTGTTATTTTAACTCTTCAGGGACGCTGAGCCTGATGTTAAAGTCAAAGGGATAAAGCCAGGGCAAAAAGCAGAATGAAATGAAACTTTAAAAAAAAATAAATAATAATTTGACCTACAAGAAATGTTCTGGCCTCATCAAAAGTGGAGGCGTAAGGACAATAGCAAACGGTTTCTGGAGCATTTCATTTCACTGCAAAGTTGAGATTCCGCCTTATTATTCCAATCTGAGTGGAAAGTAGATGTTGAATGATTTGACTGTCTCATAGCAGGAGACGTAACATCGGCTGTAGCTCTGTATGTTTCTGTAAACTGGACCAACAGGCCGATTTTTAGCAATCTGTTCAGATTGGTGCCCACCCCCTCTCTGCAAATCGCCTGTGAGAGTGCAGATAGAGATCTAGGATAATCACAGAAATAACATCCTGGCTGCTTTGATCACAGGTAGACAGAGACCTTTGCTGCTGAGCTCCAGCAGCCCGACTCCGACTCCGGTGCCGCTGTAAATGCAAGGATAGTGAGGTTAATTACACTTGAGGATAAAAACTCACTGATAATTGGGGGCATTTCTTGCTATGGATATCAAAGTCTTGCAAACACCCAGATGCGTGTACAGGGAGGGATGGTAGGAAGAAGAGAGTCGCGTTGCTTATGAACTATATTTGATGGGGAGTCGAGATAACCTTTTACTTCTCTGCAAAACACTGAATTTAACCCCACGTTATTTCTCTTTCCTGCGTGGTGGATGTGTGTGCAGCCATTTTTGGTTAGAAGCTGACTGCGTACTCTAATTAGTGAGCAAGACCAAGGGCTGAAGAAGAGGTTTATTGGGGTGAAATGCTCCTCTGACCCATCCCTGGGGGAGATGACCTGGAAAACATCCTAACTGGGAAGCTCAGTTTCCTTCTCCCTGTCCCTGTGGCACTTGGAAGGGAAGATGATCCACAATCTCTGCAGCAGGACACTTCAATGTTAACCATGCCTAGTGCGAAGATGTGGGGGTAGATCACCCGTGCTTGACTTTGAGAAGACCTGTCAGGGAGCACCTGGTGTCCTGAGAAGATTCACTGTGTGTGGTGGGTTGGGAAAGACCTCGATATCAGCAGAAGGTGGGAAGGAAGGTCTGCGTTGCAGGGCCAGGCTTGAGGCTTGCATGGGATGGGGGTGGATGCTGTTGAGTTGTGAGTGTTTTAGCTGTTTCTGCTGGAGAAGTAATTTTGGGTCAAGGGAGGGAGCAGCCAGGCTTGGTTCTTCTCTGCCAGAGGATCCCCTGCCTCTCTCCTTTTCCCTGCCCTTGCCCAAAGCCATCCTTCCCATGGGTAAGGCTTCTTCCAGTGTCATCCTTTGTTTATTCTTACCCCAGATTCTTTTCTGTGGAATTAGGAGTCTGCTTTTTCTGCCCAGACACTCTCCAACATCATGTCCAAACAAATAAAAACTTTAATAAGTACTTAAATAACTTATAAATACTTAAAGGGTGGGTGTCAGGAGGATGGGGACAGTCTTTTTTTCAGTGGTGCCCAGGGACAGGACAAGAAGAAATGGGCACAAACTTGAATATAAGGAGTTCCACCTAAACATGAGGAAGAACTTCTTTACCTTGAGGTGGCAGAGCCCTGGCAGAGGCTGCCCAGAGAGGTGGTGGAGTCTCCTTCTCTGGAGACATTCAAACCCTCCTGGACATGTTCCTGTGGGACCTGCTCTGGGTGGACCTGCTCTGGCAGGGGCTTGGACTGGGTGATCTCCAGAGGTTCCTTCCAACCCCATAGCATTCTGTGATGAACACTACCACCTCCACCACCCCCAACCTTGTTAGGTACCAGAGTGGAGGAAAACTTATGTTCTGACTTTTCCAATGCAAAAAGAAACCATCTCTGAATTTTTCTGGGATTGGGAGAGCATTTGCCTGAACTGCATAGGTCTTGTACTTCATCTTATGTTTGGTCTTATAGAAAACAAACTCAAATATTAGATTGCCCCCAAATGTCTAAAAATGCCCTCTTTTGTGCATGGGTTGCACATAATGTGTTCATATAATGGGATTCATTTGTTGAGAAAGAAATTATTGGAAGTTAGATTTTTTTTTTTGTCTTGTATTTTATTTTGAATAAGCTGCAATTCACTTCATTAATTATGATTGATCATGCTCATGCTCTCAAGCATATAAATACATGCCAAAATATAGATACAATGGTGTGTCTGTGTGCCCTTGCTTTGCTTTGTAGCTAAAGGAGTTAAGAGCCAATGAAAGAAACTAATGAATAACAGGAAAAGAAAACCAAAGACTAGATATCTGAAATACTCTCCTTTTGTCCTGGGTCACTAACTTAATTTTCTTCTCCAATTGAACAGATTTTAATTTCTAGGGAGTCTTACAGATATCTGGAATCTTTGTCAAATTATCATTATGTTGATTTATTAGCTTTACAAAAAACTTTAGCTCCACCACGCAGAGAAACCAATAATATCTGTAATATCTAATGGAAGCCTTTAAACAATTCTTTCTGTTTAAAAGGGAGACTGTAATATACAGCACTGAGTCTAATTTTCATTAATTTGTGCCTGGGCAAAGAGGTCCTTTTTTTTTTTTTTTTTAATGGAGTAGAAGACTCTCTTTATATTCTGCACAAAACTGGAGTCATCTGGAGAGGTGAGAAGCTGGTGCCAACACACTTTCCCTTGAGGAGAGGTGAAATATCCTTGAACTGTCGTCTTCTTTTTTTTTCCTGCCAATACCTATCGTGCTGTAGATCCATAAGGTGATCCTAAACTGGGTTTGGAGAATGATTCCCTGGCACAGCTCCTCCAGGGTTGGGAGCATTAGTGGTTTGGCCATGGTGTGGGGTGCGGTGGGCACAAGGACTGGCGATTTCGATTTAGGAAGAGTGAGAAGCCCAAGTCTTGTCCCTGCTCCATTTCTCAAAAATACATTTTAGTTTTGTACAAGATGAATCCTTGACAGATGGAGAGGTACGAGCTGTTCTCTGAGTGGCTCCAGAGCCTGGAAAGGACCTGCCACTCAAGTTGGTGAGGAAATATGACTGCATGGTGATGGTCTCCTGCCTATGAAGGGCAGCCTAGTACCTCCTGGTGCATCACGTTCAAAAGCAATTAAGCTTATGCAGTTATTAAAATTGCTGAGTGTTGCTCCACCTGAGCAGTTATGGGCTCCCTGTAACTTAAATAAAATACTGGGGATGTTATACCTGACCCCAGGCAGTTCAGCTTCATAGATGAAAGATGTTGGCTTGCAAAGGTAAGATGGGTCTAGCAGTGCGGATCCCAAATTATGGGGGTGGAAGCTCCCTTCTCCCAAAGACCAAGTACCTTTCACAGAAGACCCTCAGTCTTGCGTACTGAGTTGGGCACCATCAGCCTGAGGACCTTGGTGCTGCCACCTGCCTCCCAATTCCCCCGGCCCTTGCTGTTGGTAAAAACTAAGGTAACACAAACCCGTTAATTCATTCCCCAGTTTGCTTTTTTTATTCCCTGCAGGGAAATGCCCATCGCTTTTCTGTCATCCTTCAAGGGAAATAGTTCCATTGTGGTTGAGCATCTGCTACAGCTTTATAAATTGCACACCTTGTTTGGAGCGTAGCTTGCTGTAGTGACTTTATTTGGTATGATGATATCAATATAAGAAGTGATTTTTCTTGTATTGCTATAAATTTGTCGTTACGGAGCACGCCTGCAATGAACTGTGCAAAGGTCACACTGGCAACTTCTGTTTGGCAAAGTAAGATGATATATTTTTATATTTGGTATAAAAAGTATCTGCAAATTTACAAAATATAGAAGATTAAGAATAATTGAATTTGAATGTACCTTTTCCTATCCTTCTCTCTTTCCTTTCTTCCTGGAAAGGTTTTAAAGCCCAAAGCACCTTCTGGCTATTAGTTCCTGCTGTTTCTGGTTTGAGTCTTCTGTGTAAATATTTCATGTTTTGTCTTTGCAATATGTATTTTTCAAAAAAAATCCCTCATTAAAATTTAAATTGCAGTCCTGAGTACAATTTACTTTGCATATTTGGCATACATGATACTCTATTTAGCATAGCTTGTGCAGGCTGCTTCTCTGCTTTTAGGATATTGGATGGGGATGTATATGGAAAGTGATTATTTCTCATTTGCCAACTGCAGAATTTTTATAAATTCTTTCCGAGCTTCTGGCTTTTGACGCAGCTGCAGACAAGAACTTGGGCATGATAGACAGGTTTTAAATCATAGTTGCATTTAAAATTGTTCCTGTGATGTTAGTAAACCTAGGAGCAGGGTTGGAGCTGTAGAGTTTTATGCCATATTTTCTTCTTCTTTTCTTTTCTTTTTTTTTTTTTTTTTTTTTTAAATTTAATTAATAATCCTTCTCTTAAAAACTAAGTCTGTATGTCAAGTTTTGAGTAATACCAGGCAGCATATTTCTTCTTATTCTCCCAGACGGCATATAACAAATAAATAACCCCCCTTTCCAATTCTTTTACCTTGACTAAAAAAGCAATCTGCTACAAATGATATCTGTAGCCAGGCATTGAGCAGCTCCTGGCTTCATAAAGACCTCCATACTTAGTAAGGCAGAAGGAGAAAATAAAGCAGCACTTCTGAAGCTGAAATAATCCTACTTTGGAAGAACCCTTTTGTTTAATAGCCCATATACTTTCATTAAGCATAATTCCTTCACTCGGTTTCTGCTGTCAATGAGATTATCCCGTGCGGCTTCTGGAGTTCAATCGCAGCAAAGTAGAGAGCAAAGCATCCCTGCTTTGCATTGCTATCACTGCAAAGATAAAAACATGGCTTTTTTCCCTCCTGAACATCCCGAGTCGCATCAATCTGCAAACCTCTTCCCACTACAGGGGTCAGCAAGCATCTGGAGATCTTGCTGGAGACCTGAGGGTTGTCACATGGTGACACCGAGTTTCTTGGGTTTTGCTAATTGCTCTCAGCCTTTTTTTATGGAAAAGTGGTAGGACAAGTGATTGCTTAAGGTGGTTTGAATTCATGGCGTTCCTCCTCTGTGCTGCACCTCTTTGGGTCTGACCCAGAAGCACAAGTTTGGGATGAAGCAAGCTATCCTGGTGGTAACACGTACTCAGTTTGGTCCGTGGCTTGCAGTTGTGAAATGTATGAGCTACTTGTGTCATTAAGGGGTGAAGATTCATCTTGGGCATGATATTTAGGTCTCAGAAAGCAGCAGTCTCTTGCAAATATACATGAAGCTACAATTAAGCATGTCCCAGAGGTGTTCATTTCACCCTACTCATGGGAGGTGACTCTAGAGGGCACCTCAGGTGGAGGTGGGACCTCCAGCTGTAGCTCCTGGTGCTTGGGGCACGTGCAGTTTAATAAAGGCTCTAATCTGGCCTCGTGCCCTCTCTCTGCTCTTTTCCCTGGCTATTTCACACATACCATCGTCACCTCTCGCAGCCAGAGATCACAGCTTCACTCGAAGGAGAGGGCTGGTGTGAGAAGGGAGGTGATCTCCCGGCCAGAGGAATGGGCTGGTGAGACTGGACCAAGCAGGAAGAGAAGAGACCTGGAGAGCAGCCTGGTGTGAAATAATCTGAGCAGGTGCTTTTTGAATGTTAACAGGATGAGCAGATTTGTCTGAAAGTTTCGTTGTGGGTTGATGAAGCCAAAATGCACAGGTGGAGGGGAAATACGATGGCCCTCAAAAAATGTCTTCTTGAGAGTGTTGACTGAATATTATTGTAGGAGGTGATGGCCAGAAGCAGGGACATTCTCCACCTGCCCTATTTCATCCAATCTGTTTCATTACCTTTTTTTCAGGGACAGGATTTTAGGTTAGAAGGCTCCGATCTTGGGTCTGACCCAGAATGGCTACTCCTGGGGTAGACAATCCCACCAGTGGCAGGGACAGAGGAGAGGACAGAGGGAGAGTGAGCTGTTTAGAAAGTATTTATCCTTAATTCCTGTGCTGGTGACACTGGGGCACACGCATTACAATTTCCCATTCTGTATGAAAGTTTAGACTGAGAAGCAAAGCAGAGAGGTAAGAGAGGGGGGAAAAAACCCCGATTTGAAATTTTGGTGCTAATGCATGGCTCCTTTGCTATGAAGAAAGATAATAAACATCAAAGTCTTTACAGCAAACTTCCCCAGGGCTTTGTTGCTCAAGCTACTGGGTGGGACTCAGCGAGGTTTCTGCTGCTGATGCTCCTGCCCTGCTCTTTGAGACCTGGGAAGTTTTGGAGGGCTGTGATTTATCACCTGTGAGCAGTGGTACCCCTCTCCCCTGGATGCAGCTTTGTTCTAGCTGCTCTGAGAAGTTGCTTAAATCAGCAAACCTAGGGTGGTGGGGGGACCCTGAGGATTTGGTTTCCCTTTGAAGCTGTCAGGCTTTTGCTTTATTGCTTGCCCGCCAAGTTCTGTACGCGAGCTGCCACCAGCCCTCCTTGAGCAGGGGAGGTGACGATGCCTGTTCCCCCCCCAACCTTTTCTACCCCACAAGGGGGGGGCGCATGGGGACCCCCTTGTGAATTTATTCTTGTGGAAGAACCAGCATCTCTGCAAGCCCTCGGGGCCGTTGTTATGTTTGGGGTTTAATTGTGTGCACGGCTGCTTCATACCAGCTCCTTCCCTCGGGCACGGACCTTTAAATCTCATTTATTATTCTTCGGTGCTGCTCTTCAGGCTTTGTGTGCGTTGGGTAGAGAGGAGGCACCACTGTCTCTGGGCAAAAGGAGAGGCCAGTATTGCTCTGTAAGAGGAGGGTGAAAACCCTCTTCTCTGCCTGTGACCACCTTGTTTTGTCCTGAAGTTTGGAGAAGAAACAAACTTTTCGGTGTGTTTTGACACGGCCGAGCTCATTCTCCTCCTACCCCAGTTTTTTTAGGGGCGCAAAGCTCTTCTGTCATAAGCGTGAAGAGCAGTGGTGACCTAAGAAAATAAAAGAGTATTTTTTAACCAGTCCTGAAAGCATAGATCTGTATTTCACGCCGGTGGAAGCACCGGTGGTTCAGCCTTCCTGGAGCTCTTGAGGAGCACTCAAATACAGGGTGGTGCAGAGGAGCTCAAAATGGGCCAGAAAAGTGCTGAGCGAGGCATTTCAGACCCTTCTCCTTGGGAAATTTTTCTTAACGAGGAATGAGTGATGCAGGAGACTCAGCAGTCACTAAATGTTGATTTTTTTTTTTTGTAAATCCTTATGTAAGGGCTAGTGTATAAGCACATAAAGATGATTTGTGCTGCACGTTTGGGAAGAAATTGCGACTTTATTTATATTTTAATTTGTTTAGACTGAGTTTCTTTACAGTTATTCACAAACCCAGGCTCCTCTGCGTAGGCACAGGTGGGAAGTATTGATTTTTTTTCGTGCAGGGAGTGTAAACATGTTTTGGTAATAAATAAACCGTTAAGGTGGGCAAAGGGGAGAGAACCTGGTTGTGTTTATCCTGATGACTCTGTTGTGCTCAGTGGTGGGAAGGAGAGGCAGGGGGACAGGTATGGGACGAGGACCCACCATGGCAATGTTTGTTCAGGGCAGGGTTTGCTGCCCGTTTCTGGGGTTTCCCGAGTTGGCAAAAATGGATGCACAATTGCATGAAGAGAAAAAAAAATAAATACCCGAAGGCATTTATAGAGAAATCCTGCTGCTGGGTGGGGATCCCGTGGGTTTCTCAGCATCCCCAGCTGGGATGCTCAAGCCTTGGGCTCATAACCTCCCTGTAGTCCCAACAAGAGCTGGCATTCAGCTTTCTCCTAAAAACCTTGCCTCTGACCTTACGTTTCAAATCCCTCGGCTTGCTCGCTTTGCTTCCTCTCCCTCTGGGCTCATAATTGGTATCTCACACGATGTCTCTGACTGATACCTCACAGAATTAAATGCTCTGCGTGGCCAGGTGCCTGGAAGGAGATAGCAGTGCCCCAGCCACCCGTTCTGAATAATGAAGTGTTTTGCTGTGAGAATAACCGGGTTAAACATTCCGGTTTGCAAAGCTTGGCGTACAGTAGTAGGATGTATAGAGCTTTTATTTTACCTGTTTGAATTATTTTTCCTGCTCTCCTGCAGCTGGGAAGGGATTTGGGCATTCCTGTGGGGCTGGGGAGACGTGGGGAGCTATGCTATCGTGGGGTCAACCCAGTTGCGTTGACACCACACCGTATTTTTTCACCTCTCTTGTATTCCCTGCTACCTCGAGCATCTCTTCTCCTCTCCAGCTGTGCAGGGTGGGTGAGCCTGTAGTTTTGGGGATGAAACCCATTTGTATATGTGGTCCCAGAAGAAGTCAGCAGCAGCTGGTGATGTGCAGGGCTCTGCAGTCACTCTGCAGGAACAGCCCGAGCTCCTCAACCAGGATAGCAATGACCCACCATTAACCTCTTACTAGCTAACGATTTATTGGAGATACTGCAGAGGAGAACGCTGTTTTCAGACTCCCGTGATGATGCTGATAGCCAAGTGCTGCCTAAGCTGGTACGGGGAGGGGAAGCAGGAGGCTATTTTTGGACCTTTGCTTGAGGAATTCCACCTGTGTTAGCAGAGATATGAGGCAGGTGGTAGACGTGCACCTCAGCATGGCTGTTGCTTTCCCCGCGATAAGGAAAAGAGCTGGTGAGGTGTCACATATTGCATAAATCAGTGTTTGCAGTAGAGAGACGTGAGTGTGGACAGAGGAGACGGGGCTGCAGAAAAGCTACAGCATAGGGATACCTCCAGGGACATCCAGTCCATAAGCCAGGAGACATGGGAACACCTAGAGAACAGCTCCAACAGGGTCTGGGTGCTTGGGCTGGGGTCCTTGTGAGGCTGGTCAGGCTCATGAAGCTCTGTTGGTGCCCTCAGTATAGTGGTAATGAAGATAGTCTGAGTTAGGGGAGCAGATATGCTCCCCAAGACTGCAGACCTGGCTCTGTGGGTACATATTTCTCAGACCTTCATGGATGCTGTGTAATGGGACAAGACTTCCCAAAGGTGGGTGGATAGACACAGATGTGGGATGAAGGAAGAAATTTCCGTTGTTGAGCAGGACGTGGACTTGTCTCACTAAAGCCAAAACCCAAGACCACGATGGGACACAGATCACCCAGATTTCCCTCCTGCTTGAGGAGCATGAATGGCCTTGTTGACTCTCCCCATCCCGCTTTGTTGTTGACAGCCTGATTCCCCTCTCCCCAGCAGCTCGTGTTTTAGCTCCTGCCTGTGTTTTCTTTCAAGCCCTTGTCAACCAGCCAAAGCTCATAGTGCTGTTCTTCTGACTCTGAAGTCTTTCAACCTACTTCATCTCTCCAGCCCTCGTGCTGTTGTAGGCACACGTTCCACGCTACGGAGCAGTTTGCCTCATGCTGTAGAAAAAAAAAAAAAGGTTGTTGAGTTTCTGGGCCACTGGAAATTGTGACAGTTACCGCTGAAAAAGAACACGATTTGAGCTGCTGCATCATTTTCTGCTGGCTGACTTTCAGGGAGGAAATCTTTCATGCCAGAAGCTGAGAGATGTTGTGAAGGTCCAGAGAAGTGATTCTCCCGCTTTACTCTGCTCTAGTGAGACCTCATCTGGAGTACTGTGTGCAGGTCTGGAG
>JAOTQQ010000041.1:2060919-2073227 GCA_026546715.1 Gallinago undulata | reverse complement strand
GCAGAGGGGCTCCAGCCCTCCCAGCATCTCCGTGGCCTCCTCTGGTCCCGCTCCAACAGCTCCATGTCCTTCTGCTGTTGGTGGCCCCAGAGCTGGAGGCAACACTGGGGGGGGTGTGTCTCCCCAGAGTGGATCAGAGAGGTAGAATCCCCCCCCCCTCTCCCTGGGGATGCAGCCCAGGATGTGGTCATGCCAGACTGGTAAGTGATGGAGCAAGTGGCTTCTGCAAACATAGGACAGGAACCCATCTGGAACCGCACAAGTCTTGGCTCCTTTTATTCAAGGAAAGAAAGGAGCATCATCCAGAGGTCAGCATTTAGTAGGCAGGAGGCGACTGTGGTGCAGCCACAGGATGGCTTTTTCAGGCTCTCTGATGGGTGAGGACCCCATTTCTGCTCCGTTGAGGGGCTGCGTTGGAGCGGAAACCTCAGGGCTGCACTCGGAGATTAGGAAGCTGCTTTTGAAAATTGGACATCTGGCGTCGATGAGGCTGTTCGTGCTGTTTGTGAGCTGAACACATTGCTTTTCCCAAGAGCAGTGATGCATTGTAATTCTTCGCTGTTCATTAGACAGAATATTTTTGGCCAGTTTAATATCATAATAGTCATAATTGCTCTGCTCATAAGGACCAAGGTTTACCAAATTCAAACGATGCGATGGATGCGAAACCCACATAAGAGTATTTTATCACTGATACTATAAAGACTTCCCTATAGCAAACATATTTTTATACTCTGCAAACAGCTTTAGAAGATTAACAGGAAACATCATAAAAATACTCCTTAAATTAAAGATTGCATTGACTTTAGCGGTTTACCCTTCCCCCATGCTACCATTCTAGCAATAAAAACACGACGATGTTTACATGGCTTCCAAACCATAAACCACTCATTTTTTCATTATTTCTCCAATCTCATTGTGTAGAGTTGTGTTTATCTATAACTCAATGCATTTTAACAAAAGGCCTGGCATTTAAGTGACTGCTGATAGGAAATAAGCACAGAAAGTGGTTTATAAACAAATTAATGAGATTATGCAAGAAAATTAATTGGAAGTTAAAGGGGATCAATCAAAGAAACGTACTGATAGGGATTTGGACCTGAGGTGTGTTTTCCCATGAGTTTTAAAAAGCATTATCAATATAGGGCTCCATCAGTGCATTTTTCTAAGGTAATTTTCAAAAATCCAAAGCCTGGGGTGTGTGGCCACCTCCCTGCATCCCCTCCCTGTCCCTCCACGTCTGACTGCTCTGTGGAGGCAAACGCCACCGTGCTTACATTTCGGCTTGGCATCTTCTGGATGGACCTGTCCCACTGGCACCGGAAAATTAGGAACAAATAATTGCAGCCGAGAATAATTATAGCCATAGCACACTTGAACGAACCAGTGACTCCTCACATATTTCTCTTGGTGGTAGACAGGAACATGGTATAATGGTATAATTGTCACTTTGCTGGAATTTTAATACACGTATGGGAAATAGTTTGCAGGACATTGCTGCCCGTAGGAAGTGCCGTATCGCTTCCAAGACACAACTTCATTCTGGCTCTTCGTTTGCTAGAATTAAAATTATTGATCTCCTTGGGAAGCATGAGCTCTCTAACAATGATTGCTCTCAAACACAATGGCGATACTGGATCCATTAATATAATCACATTATCACAGAGGTGATATTGTAAATTATTAGGCTGGAGGAGGGCAGGGAGTGGGATTAAACACATCATCCAATCAACCCTGAAGGTGTAATTCAATATAAATCATTTTTTAATCAACACGAGGATGTGTTAAAGCAATTTGTTTGCGCAGCCTGTTTGTATTGAGAAAATGCAACCATATTAAAAAAAAAGAGTTTATGTCTCTGGATGTATTTTTAATTTATTTTCTTTTATTGCCCTGTAGTACAATAAGCAAATGAGACATTCTCAAATAAGAATTTGTCATCTCAGATGGTTCCTTGTATTTTGTAGGAGATATAACACCTCAAAAGGTAGGCTGAAAAAAAATCCCTGGTCTCTAGTCTTCATGTTTACATCTTGCCCCAATTTTGCCTTTATCTGATAATTCCCCCCAAATTTAACAGCAGACTATGTGGTCGTCCCATGGCCATGGTCTGCTCCTGAGAACCCTGCCTTGATCACTGCTGCTGGAGACACTATTTGCCTTTATTTACTGAATTTAAAGCCGTGCTCAGATCCTATTATATTAATGGATGGCGAAGAAGCTATTTAATTTTCTCCTGTGCTCCAAGGTTTAGCATTTTTAATTGCATTTAGGCAGTTTAATGCATTAGAAGTTATGACTTTAATGTAAAGGAGACAACGGTGTCTTTAGGAGGGAAGGGTGGCGTCCTCTTGGACCTGCCTTGAGTTGCTGCAGAGAGAATAGCGCCGGAGAAGAGTGAATTTATGCTATTCCTGCAGAAAAAAAGGTTGGTTCAGTCGCGGCATCGCGGCCGGCCGGCGTGTGGGATCACTGCTGGCTTCTAAATGTCAGAGGTTCTCCCCCTTCCTGAGTAAAGACGTGGTGCTGATGGGTTGCGTGGGCAGCCTGACCTTTCCCAGTAAGGATGTGCCGGTGCCGGTAGGATTTCAGCAGTGGTTCAGGTAGTGCTCGTGGTCTGCGGGAGGCTCTCGGGACGCCAGAGGGACCCCGGGGGCTGGGGGTCTGCCCAGCTTTGCCAAACCTTGGCTTCCCCATCTCTCGGGGGGAAAAAATTCCCCCTCCGACTTCCACATCGCTCGATCTAAACAATTTTTTACCTGCCGTGAGATTTCCCAGCAAGGCAGTTTGAGGCAGTTGGGTAGGCTGGGTCTAGAGGGCAAAATTCACCTTTTTCTCCTACCGGGGGGTGGGAACCCCCTGCCTAAGCCCCGATGTGGCTGGAGGGTGCAGAAATGACACCATCCTTAATTAACCCCGAAACCCCCGTGGTCTGTCACGCTGCCTGCGCTGCCGATGGCCCCCTCGGGAGCTGGAGTGGGATCCAAGAACTGACCCGGCTGCTTCTTGGCAGTTTTTTTGCACTCTCCAGTAATTTAAAGGGTAAAGAAAAGATCACTTGGCTGTTTCAGGGCTTAACAATTACTCACGGTATTAGCTGTACCTCCCCGAGACATCGTGCCTAACAAATGAATCCGCTGCGCCGATATTGGATTCTTTGGAAAATTACTAAAGATTTTCAATTATACATGCTTCTTTCCCTAAGTTTAAAATGATATGTGCATGCATTACGGACTTAAATTAATATTTGAGCTATTAATTGGAGATTGCACTTGGCAGCAAGTTATTTTATTATTTTTTTTTGTGGTGCGGTGCTCAGGTACCCAGAGATAATACGACGACTGCATTTTTAGCAGCTTATAAATAAATAAAAATGAATGAAATTCTTCAAGAGCCGCCCATACTGAGCTATCACAACAAATCGATTTGATTGCAAGGGACCTTCTCTGTCTGACCTTGCCCTTTGCCTGACGCTTCTCCATGCCATCCCTCTGGACCTGGGAGGGAATATCTTCAGTGCTTTCAAGGTGTCCAACCCATGAACAACTCTGAAGGGACCCATTGATTTTTTTTTTTTTTTTTGGTGTGCTGTAAACAGAGGTTTGTGAACCATGGGGTGAACTTAATTCCTTTCTCATGTTTGGGCATTATCCAGGAGCAACCTGCTATTTTTATGCCTTCGACGATACCTGCAAGGAGCAGTTCTCTGCCTCTATTGACTGAAGGGCTGTTTTGTAAGAGGGCTACTACGTGTGTTTACTGTTAATCAAGTGCAGACTCTACTAATTGGCAAAGAGTTGTTTGAAAGGTTTATCAGATAACCCGAGCTCCATAGGCGGGGGAAAAAATAAATAAATCTTCTTTTGCTTGTGAATTATTTGTGGACATCTATAAGCATAGAGTAAGGTCATTGTGTGAATGATGAACTCAGCTTGTAAAATCCGGCCAGTGACCCACATAGGATTTAAATTGTTTATTCATTATATTGCACAAATGATAATTAGCCTCTTCCAGTCCCTCAAGGGGCTACAGAAGAGATGGGGAGGGACTCTTGATGAGGGAAGGGAGCCCTAGGACCAGGGGGAAGGGTTTGACACTGAAAGAGGGGAGATGGAGATGAGATGTGGGGAAGAACTTCTCTGGTGTGAGGGTGGTGAGAGCCTGGCCCAGGTTGGCTAGAGAAGCTGTGGCTGCCCCATCCCTGGAGGGGTTCAAGGCCAGGTTGGAGGGGGCTTGGAGCAACCTGGTGTGGTGGGAGGTGGATGATCTCTAAGGTTCCTTCCCACCCAAACCATTCCATGATTTTAAGTACTTTAATGTGCATATTACCGTGTTTGGAGATGACCAAGAGAAGAAATAGGCTTAATTTGTCAAAAACTCATTAGCCTCTTTTGTTTTGATCTTTGAATGTCCCTGCTGACCTCCTCGTGGTTAAGAGGATTATTTCTATGAGCTCCTTCTGCGCAGAGCTCCAGCCCTCACCCTTCACACGTCTTGCCCGGCTGCTGGAAGGGACGTTGCTGGAAGCAGCCTGGCAAAGCCCTTCCCCTGCCCCTCTAAATTAGTTATCAGTTACGCAAATGGGATATCTCCACGAGAGGCGGGGGGGGGGAAATATCAACTCACAGGAGTAATTTCATTAGCAAGTTAAATCATTCCCATGTGTCAGCTGTGTTTTAGGAAGACAAAAACTCTCCCTAAACTGTTTTCTGTGGCTGATTGTGTCACTCATAAAGGCTGCCGAAACCAAAGGGGGCTGTTTGAGTCTTTCACGCGGCTGCCTTTCTGTCCTGGTTCCCGTGAAGGACTCTCAAATTCATAGCATTTTTGATCCACCAGTCCAAATAGCTCTTGGGGTTGCTGATTGATAGGCTAACACAGATATCTCGGGGGCTGTCGGAAAATACAAACGGCTGCTCTCCCTTTTATTAACAGAATCTATTCACGGCCGTTGTCTCCAACACCTCTGCAAACAAAATCTGCTTCAGCCCCCTCGTGGGAAGGAGCCCATTTGTTAAATGGAAATGTGAGCAACTGTGTTTAAAATAGCGCAGGTGGCGTTGCTGTCTGCTGCGTGCCGAACGGTTTCGCGGTGGAGAAAGGAGATGTGCGTGCTTCGAACCTCCAAATTTTTCCACGTCTCCTCATTTGGGTGTTAATTATTCAAGCCGTTATGAAACAGGCTATACCTGGAGAAATCAAAGCCCCGTTGCACAGAGCAAAACGAATCAAAGTTTGTTCCGGAGCAGAAGTAAAACACAGAAAAAGCCGCAGGCGAGACCTCAGGAGAAGCTGAGGCACAACAACCAAGCTCCTGTTCCTTCTCCCTGTTCATCTGGCCAGATGGACCCTGTAACTGCCCTGGTTGACAACAAGTGGTGGTTTGAGTCTTTCCATGTGTGATGCCCATGTGCATCCCTGGAGGAGCATTTGGAGATAGGTCTTCTATTGGTGGTGGAGATCTAGTGGTGTCACACCAGTGCCCAATGGTTGGGTAAATGTCCCTGTGCCTTGGTCCCTTCTCTGCAGAGCGTCAGTTTTTTGCATGAGGAAGACACCAGGCTGGTCATTGGGTTTGGAGAAGTTCTCATACACTGTGATAGACTAATATCCTGCTGCCACTTCTCCGTTCTCATATTGAAAATCCCAGTTGAGCTACTGAGATTCAAAACAGCAACAAGCAGGTTTTTTGGGGCCAACATCACTGGGTTGTCCTTGAAGCCAGGTGTTTACCCATCCCATGGAGGAGCCATCAACATCTTCTCTGTGAAACACCACCCAAGCTCCCCTTCCCTCTCTTTTCTGCAGTGTTTGTATGTTTGAGGGTCCTTGTGCATGTGAAGATCTTAGTTTAGGGGCTGTAGGGGCAGGATGGTCGGCTCTGCTAGGTCTAAACAAAAACAGCAGGTTATAAATTACTGTTTGCCATTTTTCACTTTGATCTCATATTTAAGTGGTTTGAGATTTAGAGTCCACTCAGTGGTTGAGATGTTGCCTAGTTACCATTTTTGATATCACAGAGAAAGAATAAATAAAATGACATTTTAATATTAAACGCCATGGTTTGAGAATTGCAGATATGGTCCCTGTGCGTCAGACAGCCAAGTCAGAAATCCTCTTTTGAAAAAGCTCTGATTCTTCCCAGGAGACTTTGAAAACTGTCCTTTTTAAGTTGTGGTTTTTTTTTTTTCTCTCTTTTTAAAAAAATTTTATTTGAATAACAGTCCCTGCATTGCATTTGCTCTGCAGTAGGGAATCTGAGGTTGGGCATTTTGTTGGCATGGCCTGTTAACCCCCAACCATAAATTCTTCCTACTTGGGCATGCTGTTACGTGCACGGAAAAGCCTGGTGCTGCAGTAGCCACCCTCCCAGGCGTTGCTCACTGTTGTGGATCCACTGTTGTGCATCTGCAGTGCTATATTTTGAAATATCCCATGCTCGTCATACTCATCACAATTTATCACAGAGTTTCCCTCCCAGTTTTGGGCCCCTCAGGGCAGGAAAGACCTTGAGGGGCTGGAGCGTGTCCAGAGGTGGTGAGGGGTCTGGAGCACAAGTCTTGTGAGGAAAAGCTGAGGGAGCTGGGGGTGTTCAGCTTGGAGAAAAGGAGGCTGAGAAGACACCTTTGCCCACCATCTGGTTGTCTACACCTGTTCTTTTGGCAGCAGAGGGTGACGAGTTCTGGTGGAGGGGAAAATCTCCCTCCAGCTTTAGGAGGGAGGTGGGATCCTTACCACGAGTTTGGCTTTTCACCAGCTGAAGTGAACACGTGCCCTTCCAGACCAGTAGAATCCGAGTTCCTCATTGAAAAGTTGCTGCAACTAATTCTAAGATAGGAAAAGATGTGAGCTTTGTCCTTTTTATGGACAAGGTGCAGTAAAGCAGAGTTAAAAGCCAGAGAACTGCCTTAGTTCTTCCACGGCATCGTGAAGCTCAGCCCATCTCCTCCTGAGACAGCGTCCCCTGGCATTTCTCTTTGAGGACTCCCTTTCTCTCTCTTTCTAGGTCTTTCTAGTTCAGAGATAAATGTTTTCTTTTGGTGCTCCTGAGCTGAAGCCAGTAAGACAAATGTGTCCTTATGATGTGGGATTTCTAGCTGAATTGGCAGCAGTAGCATGGGTGGAGGAACTCTGTATCTCTGCAGGACAGTAGAGCTTGACACAGTTATGAGCAGATAAGTCAAAATAAGGTATGATTTAAAAATAGGAAAGATAATTTTGACTTAGGATGAAATGAAGACATAAAGTGATATTGCAGAAGTTCTTGAAATGTACTGATCTGGTAGATGTTTAAGCCAAGGGAGTTGAACAAGTCACCCAAGAAGCTATCAAGCGCAGACATACTCTGAAAGCCATTTTTTTACTTTGATTGTTTTCTGTCTTTTTATGGAAGTACTACCCTCAAAATAGTTATATCTCATGAAAGGATGAACATTTGCCATTTTTCAATTTTAGAAACCAGGCAGCATTTTTTTTGAGCAGTTCATCAGGGAATTTTATTTTCTTGATTTACTTTGTTGCTGAAATTACTTTAACAGGAGTGAAATCACCCTTCTCAGTTTTAAGCAACTAAACCCCCGTCATCTCTCTGAAGATGAGACCTTCACTCTGTAGTCGTCCCAAACATATTTTGCAGCAGAATTCTAAGCTATTAAAAAATAAGCCTTTACTCTGAACACTAAAAAAAAAATTCAGCTCAGGTGGCTAAAGCTGTCTTTCCTACAATAAAAGCCTTTTTTGAAGATCTGGTTAATGGAAACCACATCACTCAAGCTTAGCTGGCTAACAATATCTGCCAGTTTATCCCGCAGTTTGGGAAATTAATCCATGAAACTTAATTGGCTTTATATATTTACATTCAAAACATTCAAAGGGAAACTCCAGTTTATCTGACGGGTTGCCCACGCTTCTCTTTGATGAGCCTCATCATGAATAAAGATGGCTTCAACTGAGTTTCAAAAAGAACCTCTAAAATGTTGGGGATCTTGCAAGTCTCCAGGTAAGGCGACCTACAAATCAAAGACTTATCTCCTAAGCTGGATTTTTCATGAATATTATGTGGAAAGAGTTGATGGTCGATTTCTTTTTCCTTCCATCCCCCCGCCTCCTCCTTCCTCCATCCCTTGGCCATAAGAAAAAGCTATTCCCGGTCTGCCTGTTCACACTTTGCCTCCAGAAAGTGATTTTCTGAGCTCAGAAAATCAACAAATAACCCGACTTTGTTGATTCCTGTCCAAATGCCCGTGCCGTCCAGCTCTGAGAGTGATTATGTTTATCACGCAAACTGCACCTGCTGTGACACCAGCCATTCACATCTTATAAGAAGACGCTCAGTGGTTTATAAGGAGAATTTAGTGCCTGTTGCAAGCCAAGAAATCAATTTTTCCAAGCCTCAGTGGACACCCGGGCCACGGGTCCTTCCTGGAACCTAACTCAGATTGAATTATTGCTTCAATTCCACCTGGCAAAGATGATGTTAATGCAGAAGATGAGGCGGGAGAAAATAAATAGTGACTGCCGTAAAAATGCATGAGGATGAAAGAGAATGCACTTAAATGAAATAACGTCTGCTAGATAGCGTCACATAAAATCAGGAGGCAGCTTTTAACTCAATAGGCAGGAAATTAGACATGTGATTCCTGAATTCCAGCTGCACGCCTGATTCCCAGCAAGTTATAATGAAAGTTGCCCCAAAGCCTTTTCTGGAACTGCAATTTTTCTCTCAATTGTGCTCCATTTTGGTTCCAAGCAGCCCACCACACCTCAACCAAAGGAGTTTGCTTCCTCTGAAAACCACTCCCTCACTCCCCTGATTTTGGGGGATATCCTAGCAACAGTTTTTGTGCAAGATTTTAATTTCAAAGGTGTTACATACACTGCCATGTGCCTCAAAATTAAGCTGCAGTGCACAGTTTTGATTTAACGGCTGCAGGAAGTTTCCCAACATCTCAGACTGTGGTGTACGAGGTGATGGTCCCCAACAAGCCACAGTCTTCTGATGTTTCAGCAGTCCAAATGAGAAAGATGGTTTTGGGTTTGATTTTGTTGCCTTTTTGTCTTTATGCCCTCCCCAGCCAATGTAAGGTGGTTCAGCTGCAACAACATCAGCAACACCAGGAAGAGCTGGTGGGATGGTGGCCCCTCCATGGTGGGTTGGTGGCCCCTCCGTGGTGGGATGGTGTCCCCTCCGTGGTGGGCTGGCTGGTTGGTTCTGGAGGGCTGGTCTGTGGTGAACAATTCAGGGTTGTTTTTAATAGCGATGAGCACACTGAAGAATGACTGAGGAAATCAGCTTCTTGTTCACCATCAGCTTATGCAGGGAAAATGGGTGTAACTTGATTTTGTGTCATGATCAGCAACTAGTGACAATAAACAAAGTGATACCACTTGCCCGTGCCTTGCTAGAAGGAGAGAGAGACTGAGCATCCCCCCCCAGCAGCAATCCATGCATGCCTGCTAGGGACCAGCCAGGTGTTTGCAGAGAGGAAGCTGGTGGATATCTTCATCAACCAGGTTTTTTTTTTCAGATTTCACTTTGGTTAAAGTAACGCTGTGGAAGAGCTGGCCAGAACAAATAACCTGGTGGACATGAGCTAGTGAAATAAAGTAGGAGGAGAAACAAAGAGAGGTTTGCCTTTTCTTTCAAGAGCAGACTTTGAGAAACGGAAGGTAGCAGTGCAGTCATCTGGAGGGAAGAGAGAAGTAGACCTGCGGTGGGTTCAGTGTGGAGGAGACATGGAGCTTTGGAAGCCAAAGGTTCAAAAACTATAGAATCACAGAATAGTTTGGTTTGGAAGAGGCTTTTAAAGGCCATTCAGTCCAACCCCCCTGCAATGAGCAGGGACATCTTCGACTAGATCTGGTCGCTCAGAGGCCTGGCTACTTAAGCCACTTAATATTTATGTCACAAGAAAAAGGTTTTTTTGCAGTGACTGTGAATAGCCACGTGGGAAGAACTATTAGGAGTGAGTAAAGAGGTCCATGGGCAGTAATATGATCAGCAATAAAGAAACAGATATCAAGGGTCAGAAAAAGATCATGGCTTGAAAGGAGACCTTGCTCAACTCAGGCTCAATTAGACTGGGGAGAGAGAGACTGGGTAGCCAAGTGAATCACCAATTATAAGTCTGGTACTGAGGACTTTTATGAATTTTCTCAAATCAGGGATGGTACAGTATAACCGGAGAATGGCCAATACAGTACCTGAGTCCTTTTATTTAGGAAAGGGAAAAAGTGCTGTGAGTGGTTGTAGTCTATTTGGTCTGACCTTGGTACTCTACGAGATAGTGGCACCCAGGGAAATAAAAAACCAGGGTAAAACTCACTGTGATGGATGGCAAAAGGTAGATTGTGCTGGACTCACCTATTATCTCCCTGTAGTAGGATAAGTGAAGTGATATCTCACTTGATGGGCGATGGGGGAGAAATGACATTAGAGAGGAAAAGATGTTCTTAGAAGAGCCAGTATGGTGGCCGGTGACATCAAGTCACTGCCTGCAAACAAGAAGCAAAGACAAAGACTGAAACAATGAACATTTTTAAAATTGTATTCAAATCCTACTTTAGGTAGGGTAATCCCATTCTTCCAAATATTTAAGTTTCCAAAATGAAAAAAAAAAATAATAAAAATTTAAGGTTTGTTTTGTATAGCCTCACATTTTCCCCAAGGAGAACTCCTTCCATCAAATAGGCATTTGTGATGCTCCTGAGGAGCAGGGCATGAACTGTGGGCAAGCGTGGCACTTGTTTGGCACAGAAAGGTAGAGGTGGCATTAGGAACACAGGGGCTACCTTGTCCAGAAAGCATAGAGGACTGGAAAGTCAACGAGACAGCAGGACCCCAAGTCTCCCTGACCTTTTGCCTTTGGCTGTGAGTGGGATGGGGAAGAGCAGCAAGGAGCTGGGCAGGGATTCCTGCAGCAAAGCATTGCATGAATTGACACAACTGGGACTTTTGGCCATTTGGAGAACTTCAAAGAATTTTATTTGGACTCATCCTGCTTTCCCTTTGCTGCCACGGTGCTAGTAATGCTGCTCACCAGTTCATCTCGTTTCTCTCCCAGATGCTTAATCAGAGGCTCACCTGCCCACTCTTGCTTGATTGCTGCTGTAAAGAAATATGATTATTAGTAATCAGAGGGACAATCAGGTTACTGAGTTTGGAGTCAGAAGCTGGATTTGCAGCCAGGAGGACATGGGGAACAAGGTCCGCTAGTGGTGAAATTGAGGTGACTCCAGACGGATCAGCGCGTTTCCTACATGTAGAGTAGTCCTCTCCCAGGGCTCTGTCCCCAAAGAGCGTATGTCCTGTCCTCGGCGTATTTCAAGCACACTGGGGACACAGTCGGTTTTGTCTGGATGACATTTCCTCCTGTTTTTTCCTACTGAAACTGGCAACATGGCCAGTAAATCTTGCCAGCGCTGCTCTCCTTCACAACAGCCCCATCTCCCTGATTTCATGCTGAGGTTCTGTCCCTCCGAGTTTGCTGTGTTTCATTTTGGGAGGTGACTTCCAAAGAGAAACCCACCCTAATGACAACTACACCTTAGCCAATTCCCAGAGTTACCTGTTACTGGTTTACACTGATTTATAAATCAAACCTTCAATCAGAAAAACTACTGAATTTCACACATTTGAACCATTCCTAGGCAGCATTCCTCCCTTTTGGGGAACGGGAAACAAAACACACCCCTGGCATCCTTTTAGTGCGGCTTCCCTGCTGGTTTTGTGTTAGACTAACCTCTTTTAGGGCTAATGAGCTAGTAAACGATGTATTTCTATAGCGTTGCCAAGTGCTGGCTGGGTCTGTCGCTGCTGGCCACCCCTGGGCTGCCCTGTTGGTGCTGTGGGCTCATGGAAATAGGACAGCTGAGCTCCACGGGAACCCAATTCCCCACTCATCCCCTCCCTTCCCTGCGATGGGGGGGATTAGGAGCTATTTTAAGCCTGAAAAATTAAATGGACAAAGGACTCGCACCAGATCTTGAGGTTACTGCTGTCCCAGGGCTTGCTTGATCCCAGCAGAAACAATTTCCCAGTTCCCAGCAGGTTGCAGTGGGAGGAAAGGGAGGTGCTGGCCCACGTGTGCTGCGATGGAAGTGCTCACAGCAAGGCTTGGGCCATTGGAAAAGCCAGCAGATTATTGCCGAAATTTGGCACATGTTCTCTCTTGCCATAGAATCATAGAATGGTTCAAGTTGGAAGGGACCTTAAAGATCATCCAGTTCCAACTCCCTGCCCTGGGCAGGGACACCTCCCACCAGACCAGGTTGCTCCAAGCCCCCTCCAACCTGGCCTTGAACCCCTC
>JAOTQQ010000041.1:2026958-2043975 GCA_026546715.1 Gallinago undulata | reverse complement strand
GCAACCTGGGTCAGGCTCTCACCACCCTCACAGCAAAGAATTTCTTCCTGAGATCTCATCTAAATCTCCCCTCTTTTTCAATTTAAAACCATTCCCCATTGTGGTCTGCAACACGTTCCTCACTTCTACAATTAAATAGCTGCAAAAGTTCACACACCCTAGGGATGCTACATGGGATCCAGGTAGGAGCCGTGTGTTGCTCCAGAGAGGACCAGCCCTGAGCTGCTCTGATGTAAATCTCTGCAACGTTTAATGTGGCACCAGGGATTGCTTCCAAGGGCAGATGCCTTTAGCAATGTAGACACAGCCATGGTGAGACTGCCCAGCACTATAAACCTTTATTTTTGCTATTGCAGCTGGAAACTGTCTGATGCACCATGTTAGGTTATATCATCTCCTGCTCTGCAAAAAAAAAAAAAAAAAAGGCAATTACAGATGCAGCCTGTTGTCTTTGCAGCTGAACAAGCCAAGGTTTCTAATAGTTCTGGGCAAATGAAAGGAACAGCCTCTTTTTAGGGGAAAATGTCTCAAGAAATGTGTGTGGAGCTGCCGTAACGTGCTGGTGAGCCTCAAGCTTTCCACAGGCATTTAGCAGACAACAAACCCCTCGCTGCCACGGCTGTCTCAAACTGTGGGAAAATGTTGATTGGGTGAACCTGAACCTTTATGAAAATGTGCCTTTATTTTGAGGGAGGGGGAAAAAAAATTAATGGGAAAAATTTCCCTGTTCCGAGGTGGAGTTTTCGAGCAGACTCATAGGTTTAATGAGGCACCTTGAGTAAAGAGAGGTTCAAGCTTGATGGTGTTGGGTCCCACAGACCTTTGTCTGCTCCTGTTGTGCGAGTCCTGCCGTGCTCTCTCAGTGCACACTTAATTATCTTCAGGTTATGACATATTAATGGAAATCACTTTCTAGTTTATTTGTTGGCTCTCACGGCAACTTTTCCGTTATTTTCCGTCGGGTTGGCAGCAGACATCTCAGCCTGCAGCTTCCCAGACCCCTGCTTGCCACGGCTGCCTGTAGACACTCTTCCAGTCCCTTGACCTGCACCGATGCGTCAAGACGTGTTAAAAAATGTGCAGTAATACCTTGTGAAGGGCTTGTGATTCTGCCAAGTGATTGTAACATCAGGGAGGCTTCACCGGGCTGTTTATCCTGCTCAGCATCGAGTAAATCATGGTGTTCACATCTCGGTTTGCTACCTGTGCATCTCCGCGTGCCCCAAGCCCTGGTGCTTTGGTTGGGGATGGCTCCTCAGAGGACTTTCATGGGATCCTTCTTGGGGCAAGCTCCTTTGTTTTGCTTTCAGCCCTCTGAGATTTCCAGCCCCTTTTAATAACCATCTGCGATGGATGGTGCAACAAAAGAAGCCTTGTTAAATCCTTAAAAAAAATATTAATGTGTAAGCACTTTTCCCAGGGAGGGCAAAAAGAAAGGAAAGAAATATATGATAGGCAAGAGATTAAAACAAATGGCCAGTGATTACTGGTTCGCTTGTTATTCTCTGCAATCATGAATCCAGAGGGTATGAACATGCTTTTTAATAGAATATCTGGTCCAGGCAATCTCTTCCAAATCCCTCCTGATTACAGGTTGTGATGGTGACTGATGATTCCGAATGGAAATGCCAATGTTTGCAAGTCTGTGACTGGTTGTTCAGGTTCCCTGCTATAACGGAGAGACGCAGGTGAGAAATTTACTGCTGCCTCTTTTTTTTTTTTTTTCCTTTTTTTTTTTTTTTTTAAAGATTTGATTATTGTGAGGTTACCAGGGGTTTCCGAGAGAAAATGTGAACTGTTGTTTCCAAAGTAAATACTGCCAGCCACCCGTGTGCGTGTCGTGCATCCTCACGGGCAGGCAGCTGCTTATTCAGTTCACATATTTGCTTATTTATTGTTTTCACAAAACCCAAGGGGTTTTTGACCCAGGGTTAACACTTCCAATTTACTGGTGTATCAACAGGTGTTACAATGCACAGGGGGAAAAATAAAGTGGAAAGGGCAGTGGTTTTGGGGGCTAATTAAGTGTGCCTTCCTCTTGTTGTTCTTGGTGATGGATTTGCATGTTGGCTGTGCTTTGAGCTCAGAACTGCTCCATGAGCTGCCCTGGGCTAGGTACAGCACAAATAATTCCTATCCTAAACCATGGTATTCCAGGGAAGGTGGGGTGCTGGGCAATGCTGTCTGTCCTGGAAGAATTTTGATGGCTTCCAAGCAAATTTTTAGCTCCCCCTCCCACCCCAAACTCCCCTTTGCTTGTGGGATTTGTGAGAGCAGCCAGGCTCGGTGTAGTGGGGATGGACAACCCTTGAGCAGGCAACAAGGGTGAGAACCAGCAGAGATTGCTGAGCTGGGAAGGGACTTCAACTTCCCCAGTGCCTGATTAATTTCCCTCCCACACTATAAATTCACTGGGTACCTTTTCGGGTCTCCTGTTTGTGGAGATATTTATGGTTTCTTTAGTGTTCCTATGAATATCTAGTTACTAGGGATTTTTTTTTAGTTTTAATTTCAGCAAGTCTTTGTGAGTCAAAGCCAGTTCATTTCATCCTTCATGTCACAGAAGCTCTGGGGTAAAAACACCAATTTTGTTCTGTGATTTGCAGTTCCTTCCATGGATCAGTCTGGTTTCCTGAGCTGATGGCAGTAAAAATATTGGTGCACATCCATGCAGACAGGTCGGCAGCTGACTTTTGCTGACACTATCTAGGGGTTAGCCCAGATACTTTGGTAGCACTGGGCCATAAGGCCTCGCAGATCCCCCAAGATCTTCAAGAGAGGCAGGGAAAGGCTTTCTGAGACTCCAGGAGTGAAAGCTTTTTGAGGAGCAAGTGCTGATGGTCACTGAGAATTAGAGAAGCCCAAGACCCATGCCCCGAGCTAGCTTAGAGCTGTGTCAGCATCGCTTGGTCAGGGTTGTTGGAAAGTCCCTGAAAGGAGAGAAGGTGGTAGCGTGGCTTCAAAATCCTCCTTGCTGACCAAGACAATGCAGATGGGCAGCATTTTGATGTGCCTTGGTTACGACGCTTGTGCTAGTTGGCCATCAAACCGTCAAGGCAGAGCAAACAACTGGTGGGAACGCAGGTAGGGTCTGCACGAGGGTTTGAATTTAAAGTTGTCTCTAAATTTAATTGCAGTTCTCTAAAGCAGTCTGAGCTCTTTATTTGCTCAGCCCCTGTCATTTGGCATTTAGCAAAACTGCTAAAAAGCCGTGCTCTAGGGACACGGTGGCCACGTTAGCACTTGGTGAGTTATCAATCTGAGCGTGCCAAAGTGACATGTCTTTATTTGAGGCTGGCTCCGCAGTCTCTCCCAATGAAGTAATCACAGCACTTCTAATATAGTCATTTGATGCCACGATATCATTTCTACAAGTGCAGGAAGGCAATACTTCAAGAAAAAAAATATAAAACGAGAGTAGTTCCCTCCTGTTCAGACTACATGAAGGTATATCTGCTATTTAATTTATTGAGTACTCAAGGGCACCTGGCAAGATAGATGTTCCAGTCCCGGCCCATCTGAAATAACAAGCCAGGAGAAGTCCCTGTTACTGATATGAGGTGTCAGGAAAGAAGAAAAGCCTGCAGGAAAGAGAGTGTTACGGAATTTAGGCAACATGCCAGAGTTTAACCCTACAGAGAATCTTCATTTGACTTTTAATCAGCTGTTCTTGCAGCAAGTTAGACAGGAGGATTTCAGAGGAGGCTGATCCCTGGTGCTGGACAGGAGGGCAGGGCTGCCATCAACCAGAATCTGGGCACACACCTTGGGGGTGAAAAGAAAATATATGATCAGCAGCATCTTCCTCCCTTTTTAGCATGGACAGGCCAAGAAATTAAAGCAGGAGGAGGGTGTTTAACACTGATCTGGAGCTCAAAGCCCACTGTTTTGCATGAATGGAAAAATAATCTGTACAAGAGAAGAGCATGGGCTGACAGCTTATGTTTACTGGCAGAAAATCAGGTAGGTGGGATTTCTAAGTCAGGCTGAGCTTCTTTAAGATGGGCTCCTCAACGGGAGCCGACTGGAAAGGAGCAGGAGCCACTCTATCTCTTCAAGGGGATGTAGAGAGACAGGTGTTGGTCTCATCTCCCAAGTCACAGGAGATAGGACAAGGGGCCATGGCCTCATTGCACCAGGGGAGGTTTAGATTGGTTATTGGGAAACATTTCTTCATGGAGAGGGTTATCGGGCATTGGAATGGGCTGCCCAGGGAAGTGGTTGAGGCACCATCCCTGGAGGTGTTCAAAAGTCTGGTAGACATGGTCCTCAGGAATATAGTTTAGTATTTTTTATTTCCTATTTCTTATTTATTTTTTTGTTAGAGTTAGGTTGATGGTTGGACTAGATGATCTTTAAGGTCCCTTCCAACCTAGACCATTCTGTGATTCTAAAGAGAGAGGGATGGGGCCAACAGGCTGCAGCCCCAGCAAGAGCACTCCTCCTTCCGAAGCTGCTGAAATGCCAAGTTGCAGAGGAAGCTTTGAGTGAAACTCAAGGTGAAATCGTGTCATGCAGGTATTGGAGGAAGACAGGCAATATCCAGAGTCTGATCTGGTTGCTGGACTGTAATGGTGAGAGGAGAACAGGAAAACTCATGAGCAGGGCAGTGAAAGAAGAAAAAGATGTATAAGAAAAAGGAGGATTTTCAAGCAGTAGGCTAACCCTAAAGGTGTTACCAGCTCTGCATTAAGGCTAACCACCAGTGGCAAACGGCAGTAAGCTGCTCGTTCAGGGATGGATCATAGGTCCTGATTTAGAGACGTTTTAGGAGGAACAGCTGAGTTAAACCGATGAGATGACAGCCCTGGGGTTTTGCTCACCCCATCACGTCAGGAACTAGGGGACTATCTTTTCCTTTCCTCTCTAGGCCTTTGAAATGTTTTCTTTTTTTTTTTTTTTTTTTCCCAGCAATAGCTGCCATTGACCCGAGCTGCATTTATAATGTGATTTATTTAAGAGAAACAGGAGGCTGTTTTGGGATTGGGGGTAACACAGGCTCCAGTGAGGTGTATATCTGAATTTGGCACCCTCAGGTATTTATAAACAGGGCTTTGTCAAGCTTTGGCCCTTGTCCTCTGGCCCAATCCCAGTAGCTTGTGTTCCAAAATTGCCTCTGGAGGATTCATCTTTTGGTCTTCTACATCATTCTGTCCTTCATTGCTCCTTCCCTTTAGCCCCACCTCTAGACCCCCCAGCTCTGTGGTACCAAACACAAACTCTTTGAGGAACATGTCCCCTTTTCTGTATAAGTACTTATGAACAGTAAGATGGGAACTTGAATCATGATGGATTTGATGGCTTGTTGTAATATTTTCTTATTCTTTCCATTTTCTCCTCTTTCTGCCCCCCTTCCCCCCCCCAACAAAAATATTTTTTGCTTTCTCTCGTTATCTTTCATGCTGATGGGGGGTGGGGGGAGGGGAAATGGCAAGTGATTTGGACCATGTCCAAGTATTATTGGTGGCTCCATGCTAAATTCAGAATTTAATATGCAAACTTAGACTCTCCCTTGGTAAGCTGAAATCAGGCACTGAGGAGAAAGTCAAGGAATTTTATTTTCTAAGTAAAATACAAAACCAGGTAAATGCTTAGTTGTTTAAGGACATGATTGGGACTCAGCATCTGACCCAGTTGTGTGACCTTCAAGACGACGGCTGCTGGAACTTCAAGCTGAAGGGTTGGGAAGGGATCTTCATAAAACTGGGGGTGGCTCTCCTCTTCTTTGCACGTTTCAGTTCACTTCTCTACCCAAAAAGCCACTGCATTCTTAGAAAGGGCTTTGGCAAAGGTTGCTTGTTCTCCTGCGATGAGTATGTGTGGAAGGGCACAGCGGGGGACAGATCTAGCTCAGCTCTCCAGGGGCTCATTTAGGATGTGTCAGACAACTAAATTCACAGCTGGAGCTTGAGTTGAACAGGAAAGTCCCACGTTGGCAGGGAAACATTCTGTCCTGATTTTCCCCTTCAAAGACAAGCACAAACCAGATCTTCTGTGCTCTTCACCTTTTCCTCCTCCAGCCTTTCCCTCCCTGGTACTGCTGTTTTTAAATGAGTACTTTGATTTCCTTTGCATCCTTCCACGGCTTGGATCAGATGTTGGGTCTCCTTGGGTCGTCACTGGTCCAAGAAACGATGATGTGGGTGATGAATGACTGACGAGAAGTCAGGAAGTGATCTCATGCACAAAGTACAATGGCAGAAGGATGTTTCTCTAGGTATCAGCAGGCAACCACTGGGGTAGGCAGTAGATTGGTGGCCCAGCCTGGTGGGGATGAAGGAGCTTGACTTCCCGGGTGGGATTGGCAAGGGACAATGGAAGGAAGGCAGGAACGGGAGCTGGCTTTGCTGCTGCAAGGCAGAGCTACCCGAGCCTTGCTGTGGGCACCCAAGGAGTCACTGGTGGGCAACCAGAAGCATGGGAAATGTTTTTTTTTCCTTGCTTGAAAAGGGGAGCAGGGAGACGAGAAATGGGAGGAAAAGTGAATCCGTCTGACTGCAGCAGAGCTCTGGAATAATTAATGAATAATGTGCATTGACCTGGTTAGAGGGTTGTTTACTGCATGAATGCCTGGATTTAGCTTAACAGGGAGCTGTAGGGGGAAAACCCTGAACAATCAGGAAGGGAAAATAATGACTGAGAAAATTCCTGTCTTCATTAAAACTTGAAGCTTGTTAAGAGGCAATGTCAGGACAAGACATCTTGCAGGCCCAGTTAATTTGACAAGAGAAGAGCAGCAAATTCTGGCATCCCTTTTTCCACTCGGGGACCTGCTGATGGAGCCACTGGGATGCCCAGAACCCTGTGCGAGGGGGGACTGGCAGACCGGGACCTTGCAGCATGTCTGCAGCAGTCTTGTATGTTCATCTGATTGACAAACATCTGTCAGATGTTTGGATGAGGTTTCCTCAGGAAACTGGCTGGGTCCGCTCCTCTGGGTTGGCTGGATTTACAAAACCTGCAGGATTTGGGAAAATGTGGACGCATGAAAGACTTAAAAGAAATTTCACCTCAGAAGGGGTGAAGACTTGAGGCCTGCCTCCTCCTGGTGGGGATGTTTAAAACGGATGGGAGAGGGTCAGAAATAGAGCTGAGTCCGGGAAGCAACTTTCTTTCATTTTAACTCTTTCTCACTGGGAGAGGAAGGATAAGAAAATCAGAGAATAAACAAGAGATTCGGACTACTGTTGGGAGTAGATTATGGGAGCAAACTATAGGGCCATAATTATCTCAGATACCTAATTAATGAGATGGGAGGGTCTGTGCAGGCCTACAGCCATGGAGGGATGGGAGGCCGCTGCCTGGGACGTAGATAGTGGTGGCCTAAGCACAGGTGGGTCAACTCAAACCTATCCAGCCCATGATGGATAGAGAGAGGCTGGACTAAGGCAATGGCTCCTTTTGCTCTCAAGAGGATCTCCATGGCTTGTTCTCCTGTAGCTATACTCCCTGCTTCCATCACCTGGCATCATCAAGTGCCTTTCCTTCTCTTCAGATCTGGACCCCTCTTTTGGGGGGAAGGTGGAGTGTTAATAAATGATTTGCTGTAAGATGAAGAGATGTGGGTTGTGTAAGAAAGCGCACGCTTTGTG
Source organism: Gallinago undulata (assembly GCA_026546715.1). NCBI lineage: Eukaryota > Metazoa > Chordata > Aves > Charadriiformes > Scolopacidae > Gallinago > Gallinago undulata. The sequence goes on along the minus strand of JAOTQQ010000041.1, from coordinate 2,036,383 downwards.
GTTTGTGGGGTTTTTTTGTGACTGTCTAACGGCGTGGTGCCTTTCAAAGCAAAGCTGGAGTTTTCATTTGTGTTAGATTAGTTGTCACGATTAAGGCCTTTTTGCTTGAGTACCTTTCTGGTGAACCTTTGTGATTAAAGCGAAAATCATTAACTGGGGCTTTGCAAGGCTTTTCTAAGATTTCAGAAGCCCTGACTGTATTGAGAAGGGCAAAAAGAAAGAAAGAAAGAAAATGTCCTGGCTTGTCTTTCCTGCTGCCCTAACAAACACCTACAAACCCAAACGTGTAGAACAGGTAGCGCGCAGCTGTGTGCAGCTCTGAGGAAGGGTGGGCAGATGTGCAATTAAATGAGAGTTTAACGAGTCCCCGTGTGTCAGCAGAGCCTGGGTTGCTGCCTGTGGGTGGGAATGTCAAGCTCGCAGCAGAGGGAGGCAATTTTCCCCATGGTGTAAGCTGCAAGGAGCAAGGATTCTGCTTTCTGGTGATCTGAGGGGGATGCACGGATACGGCTTTAATGGCTCGGGAGCTGGGTGGCAGCTCACTGGGCTGAATTAATTTGACAGTGTTTCATCCCCCTGCTACAGGAGGAGCTTTGGAGTCCACAGGGTTTCCGATACACACGCAGGTCACCAGCTATAAAACCTCTTTTGGGCTTGCAGGGCTGTGAAGCGAAGCAACGTATTGGAGTTTGCTGAATATAATGCAAATTTAGGGCCACCAGTGGTTCTTCGTGTGCTCCTGCGGGGTGTTGTGGCTGCTGCCCAACGGTGTGATTTGCATGGGAAGCTGGGATACAGGAGTGTCCATGGAGTGTGCTTGTGTATCCGTTAATGGGCTTTGGGTCCTTGAATGGTTGGGATTACTCCAGATCATGGAATGGTTTGGGTTGGAAGGGACCTTAAAGACCATCCAGTTCCAACCCCCTGCCCTGGGCAGGGACACCTCCCACCAGGCCAGGTTGCTCCAAGCATCCTCCAACCTGGCCTTGAACCCCTCCAGGGATGGGGCAGCCACAGCTTCTCTGGGCAAAATCTAGGCAAAAAAGGATCCCACTGCCGTGGGTGCTGCTGCTTGTCCTGACTTGCAGGTATTTTGGAACAAGGTGGGATCAACTGTCCATCCCTCTGCAGAAGGAGGTGGCTTCTGTCCTGGTGTCCCCACAGGGCACCTTGCCCACCTGCTGACGTCCCCAGCCAAACTGGCCCCTCTTTGCCTTCTCCCTTGCAAGCAGTGAAATGATATGGTAATTGTCCCTGGGTTTGAAAGGCTGAAGCGCAGATGTTGTTGTTGCTATGAAATCAGTTTGTTGATGGAAAAAGGAGTGTGTGGCTGCATGTTGTGACTAGGGCTGGTAATAGGGTGTGATTATTTCTTGCAACATCAACAGAAGTGCTTAATGAAAGAGGCTGCAAAATGACTGTTAAAATGTTTGGTGCAAGAAGGCAGCAGCAGCTATGATGTGAGGGAACTTTGAAAGGGAGCTTGAGGCAGAGACAATATTGTAATGGAAAGAATTGCAATGGCAATAAGGATGTTGCTGTCCTGGACATGAGGGAAAATTAATTTCTCCAAGGTTGTGTGAAGGGAATGGTATGGTAATACGTTTCCATTTGTCTTACCAGTAAACTTTGGAGTTTCCTATGTCATATAACACATCTTTGTCTGCTCCCTGCTCATACCTACCAGCCCACGTGAGTACTCCAACCTCTGGCCGTGTGCTGGCTGGTGGGACTCGGTGTCAGCATTGCTGGGTTGGCAGCTCTGGGAATTGTACTTGGGGTAGACCTGGCAGCCAGGCTGCCATGCGTGCCCTTCAGCTGTGAAAATGCTCAACTTGGGACATTTTTGTATATCCAGCCATTTGGGAGTTTGGCCATTCCATCAATAGTTGGGAAAGACGTAGAAAAGTATGAGTCTAAACAGTGCACAAATGATATTTAGCTCATGGTATCCAGGCTCGTGGCTGTTACGCTGAAGGTGGGCTCAAAGCCAGCAGATACCATGTTGTGCACTCTGTAAACCACGAGGGTTTTTTCACTTTAAATTTTTTGATACTGAGAACACGCTCCTGCATCTGGACTTCACTTCCCTAGACACAGGCTGGCGATTCTCCCTCCTGCCCAGGAACACAAACTACTCATTTAATTAGAGACTTGGACCATGGATTTTTTTTTCCCTTTTTTTGTTCTTTTTCCTTCCTGCATGGTTTGTTTCTGCAGTTTTAAAACACGCTCACCAGTTAAACTTTATCACTGGTGAAACCTCTATTCAGATAACAAAAGCCTACAAAAGTATTTTTCTCATTTGACTTGAGGAGCTGGAAAAGAGACACACACTGGCTGCAGCAGAGGAAGATAACGAGGGATGGGTAATTCCTTGGTGCTGTGATGATTACTCAGCTGCTCAGTTTAAACCAGCCTTCAGTCCAGCACAAGATACTCCTCGGTGGTGGCTGGGGATGGAGATGTTGACAAATGGCCTGTGGAAATATCTCTCCTCGTTGAGTCTCCCTTGTCTTTGCATTGCCTGCTTTGGTGGGAGCACCTCTGAAGCTCCACTGCTGGCCCTGCTCTGAGACCAACTGTGTAGGTGGTTGCACCAACCACAACAGCTCCTCTCATCACACACAACTCTGCTTTCCCTCCATACCTGTGCAGTTGCAACTTGCCTTCATGCTAACGACTCCAACAGCCCTCCAAAAGCCAGTGTTGAGGCTGTCAAGCAGCTCTGTGCACCAGTCCACGCTGTTGTGTTACTGCTGGTGGGCTGGTCCTGGCTCTGCTGATGTCGTTCCTTCCCGGCTGACATCATCAGTGGAAGGAGAGGCTCTCCATGGGGACACAGCCAGGGAGTGACTCATCCCCTCGTATATATAGGACCTATATATAGGTCCTCGCAAGATGCCTGCAGGGAATGACTCATTTCACCTCTCCATCGGCTTGAAAGAGAGCTGATATGATAAACCAGACGTCAAACTTCACCATGGCTAGAGAGAGAAGAGGTGGCTTTCGCTCTCTGTAATGCCATGAAAGCCACAGGTATGAGCTCTCTTCTGAGGAGAGGCTGAGGGAGTTGGTTCTTTCTTCTAGAGAAGAAAAGACTGAGGGGGATCTGATCAATGCTTATAAATTCTTAGAGGGAGGATGTCAAGAGGACGGGGCCAGTCTTTTTTCAGTAGTGCTCAGGCATAGGACAAGAGGAAACGGTCACAAACTTGAATAGAAGAAGTTCCATGTAAACATGAGGAGGAACTTTTTTACTTTGAGGGTGGCAGTGCACTGGAAGAGGCTGCCTAGGGAGGTGGTGGAGTCCCCTTCTCTGGAGACATTCAAACCCTCCTGGACATGTTGCTGTGGGACCTGCTCTGGGTGGACCTGCTTTGGCAGGGGGTTGGACTAGATGACCTCCAGAGGTCCCTTCCAACCCCATAGCATTCTGTAAGCTATGTATTAGTTAGTGAAGGTGAAGGTTTTATAGCCTACAGACTGCTTTTCCCCATTTATTCTGAAGACAAAATGCTGGATTTCCAGAGCAGGAGGTAGAGCCCCAACACATCATCTCTGAGCTACTCAGCAGGGGCATCTGGGCCATGTGTGGTTCTAACATGTAGATGAAGATTGCACTGTCTTGTTTCTTTTCTCCTTTGGTGTCCCTACACACTTCTGCCCTGTCTCAGGTGGATTTGACTGTGATAGGACTGGTCCAGCTTATTGTGCAATGTGGAGTATATAGATAATAAGAGGCCACACAGTTCAGGAGATCCTGGATGCTGTCCCCTCAGACCCAAGTGAGAGTGGTGGTAAAGGAAAAAGCAAAATTTTGCGCAGTGCATTTTAGCTCTAATCATCATTGCCATGCCTTTAAGAAAACTCATCTTTAAGAAAAAAGAAAATTATTTGAACTTAGTGCAGAGGAGGTTATTGTTTCTTGGGGGAGGAATTTGTACTGAGGAAAGCAGATGGCAGAACTTGTAACTTTTGGACTCTCTTAAAGGCAGAAAATGTTCTGTGTTTCCTGCTGATGCCAGCTCTTTAAAACCCAGAGAAAATAGTCTTGTTTGTCTCAGGCTGTGATACTGGTTGGGCTGCAAGTCGGACTGCTGCTTTAATCCATCCTATGGAAGCACTGGGGGAAAGTTTCCCTTTGGTGACATCTTGTCTTTTCAGTTTTGCTCAGACAAGCTGCAAGTTCAGCTTTTTGTTTGGTTTAGATGGCTCTTGGACTTGAGTTGAATTTGGCCTGGCGTCACGATGGGATGCAAAACTGGGGATTCATTGCCACCAACTTTGACTTTAGCACCAACTGAACATTTAAGCGTGGTGCAGGAAACACCTTTGTCGGCAGAAGCATTTTTAAGAGGCTTATGAGAAGCTGGAATGTGACTTTTTTTTTTTTCTCAAAACTGCAACTCCTTCAAATAAGCCTTCTGGTTCTGTGTTTGGCCAAATGCCACAGACGTACATGTCTACACCCCTATGTGAAACACAGCAATTGTATGTCCAAACCAGATAATAGAATATCTAAATTAACAGGCAGTGCCTTTTTAAGGCCACATTGAGATTAGCAGGAAATCTAGATGTATATATAACTTTTTTTGCCTTTATGGAACCTGCATGCAAATCCAGTCCTAGCGCCCTGTGCTGGGAACAGGCAATGAGAGGGTACAAAGCTCTGTCCTAAATTACATCCTTTCCATGAAGTTAGAGGTACTTTCCCCGTCCCTTTTAATAGGAATTATGTTTCCTGGCACTGGTGTGGGATGCACGCTCCACTCATCAAGCTGCAGAAGAAAGGCAGAACTTCGAGTAATGAATTGCCACTCAGCTTGCCAGCTGGCAGAGGGCATTTAAGGCAGTGGCTGTGCTGAAAACAGTTATTCTCTGAATTTTGAGGGATAAATGAAACCAGGGTCCTGGGAGCTGCTTTGAGCTGTTGCTTCCAGTTTCTGTTCGTCAGATACAGGAGGGTTCATCTTTCTGCTTTGGCCCTTCCCAGACCCACTGTCCTTCTCATGGGACACAAATGTTTCTCTTCCCGCCCCTGAGAGTAATTAAACCACCATTAAATTGATTTATAAATAAGACAGGGCTTTTGGGGGGGGGGCAAGGAGCTTATGTTCGTCTCCAAGATGTACATAAATGTTGGATAAGGGTTTTTCAGCCCAAAGAGCCCCCACAAGGGCAGAGAAGGAGAACCAGTACCAGCAGCAAGCAGGGAGTTCACGGAGCCATGGCAGAGCTGAAACAATTGGTAGACATGGGCAAGAAACAGGATTGCTAAGAAAAATGTTCTTTTATACAGCATTGTATTTTCTTCCTGTCCATCTGCCTGCCTCTTCCCATTGCTGCTGGTTTTTTACATAGCTCTGCATTCCTTTTTCTTTTTTTTCCCCCCTCCTCCTGCATTATTGAAGAAATCATCCAACTAAAAGAGCAGCCCACACTTGAGTGGTTGAGCAAACAGCCTCAAAGGACCAGGATTTGAATTCTGGGCACAAAGAAGTAATTTCTTGGCTGCTCTGTCCATTTGTCGTTATATGAAATGCACCCTGACTCCTCTGTAAAAGCTACAAAAAGCCATCTGGTCATATTAGTCCTTCTCTTTCCTATATGGGTCTCTGGTTGTATGTCTTTATTATGTTCTTTTAAGAGAATCGGAGTGTAAATGCTTGAGGCAGAGGAAGAAGAATCTATGGACGTATCTGCCTTTGTAATTTTCTGTGGGGGGGATTTAATTCATCAAGGAGGTGGAAAAATAACGGTAAAACAAACTCCCTTTTTGTTGCTCATCTCAGGGAAAAGCTCAACCTCCCCAAGTCCTGAAGGCCATGAGATGAGATCCTGGCGCGTTGCAGACTGGCAGAGACTCTTCAAACTCTTTCTTCTTGATCCATTTACATTAATCTGTGTTGAATATGGCTTTTTCCAGCCCAACGCAGCCATAAGGGACTGACCCCATGGAGGGAGGAGTATTTGGGAGCTGGTGCATTGAGAGGACCGAGGCTTTGCTCAGTGGGAGCAGTCAGAAGGTGGTTGGGTTTTGCTGTCTTTTCTGATGTACCCAGGTATCCATGCATTTGCTGTCACACACGGTGTTTTACAACTTAGAAATGAGCTGCTGCATTAAGCAAGATCCATATTGTCCATGTCAACAGCTACCAAGCACAACTCATTATGAAATTCTATGAAAAATTTATTGCTGCTTTTCTTTTTTTTTTTTTTCCCCCTCATTTTTCAAATTTCTTACAGTGCCAGCACTCAAAGAACACAAAAGCTTTCATTGCACAGAACTTGGGAAAATTCTGCTGCCTTTAAGTTAAAGAGGTGCATGTCTTGGGGGTGGAGAGGACGTGTCCACGTACAGCTGCATAAACCCAGATGAAATAGGAAAGGTAAAGTTTTCCTGGGCACTGATTTGCAGGACAATCCTTTGACAGGACACGAACGACTCTGTAAAAAGACTTTTCAAGTCACAATGACTGTGTAATGTGTCACTTAACACTCCAGCAACATCTGGTAATTTATTTTATACCTTTTTTTTTCCTCAGGTACGCTACAGATTGTGGTAAAATGGGAATAAAACCTTTAAAGGTTTTATTATTAAAATAATCTTTTGCTCGTTACTGTTCTGTAAACCGTGCTGTGGAGTAACTTCCACTTTTTGCATATTTTCAGGGAGCAATTCTCAGCCTGTAAGAATACTTTGCTGGCAGAAGTTGGGTGCTGAAGGGGTTGGCTAAAACCGTGTTGTCCAGGGGACCTATGGCCATCGTTTTAGTAGTAAAATATACTTGTGACAGTTCTTTGGCATTGGAGTTGATGGAACCAGCTTTTCCATACTACTAAGCATTTTTATCCCCCCAGAATAGGGCGGGTGGTTTTGGGAACCATGGCTGGAAATAGTTTGAAGGGCTGACAAATAGTCTGGGCAAAAAAGCGTGCAAGTTATGTTTGGGTGGGTAATTGCATGGCCTTGTTCCTGCTCCTGTGGTGATGGACCATCCTTCTGGAAAGAGCTCTCAAGTGCTCTCCTGACCCGCCTGCGCCACCGCTCTTGGCACAGGATCTGCGTCATTTGCCTTTTGATGCATTTACACTGAATAGGAGCAGAGTCATGTCTGACGTACACCTTTACTGGGAGAAAGCTGCTCCTTTGTGCTCCTAGTAATGGATGGAGGTGGTGGGTGGCGAGCCCCGTGAGGTCACCAAAGCACCCGACGTCACTTCAGAGCTGAGCTTGTAAGTGGTCATTTTTTATTATTAGAAGCACACCAAAGTTTGTAGAACAAGTTGTTGGAGCAGCATCTTGCATGGGCTTCTCGATGCAAGGGGAAGCGCAGTGATGTTGATGAGGAGGTGGTTACCCTGTTGGATGTGCTCCAACACATGAGGAGGTGCTCTGGGGGTGGAAGGAAACGTGGTGGTTCCCAGAGGGATTTGGCCCTGTCTTCCAGCACTTGACTGTCCCATATAGGTAACCTTTGGTCTTCTCCTCGGTGCTAGACCAATGACTCCATTGAAGAGCTGTGCTCCATGGGGTTAGGAGAATTGAACCCCAAGAATAACCTGTGTTATTCTTTGAGGAAAGGTTCAAAGTCAAAGGCTCAAAGTGCAAAAGTCTTGTGAGGAGCGGCTGAGGGAGCTGGGGGTGTTCAGCCTGGAGAAAAGGAGGCTGAGGGGAGACCTTCTTGCTCTTTCCAACTCCCTGAAAGGAGGGTGTAGCCAGGGGGTTTGGTCTATTCTCCCAAGTGGTAGGACAAGAGGAAACAGCCTCAAGTTGCACCAGGGGATGTTTAGGATGGATATTGGGGAAAATTTCTTCACAGAAAGGGTTACCAAACACTGGAACAAGCTGCCCAGGGAAGTGGTAGTCACCTTCCCTGGAGATATTTAAAAGATGGGCGGATGTGGTGCTGAGGGACATGGTTCAGTGGTGGTTTTGTCAGTGCTGGCTTGATGGTTGAACTCGATTCTAAATACCCATGGACTCCCAGTCAAGCAGCAAGCTGACAGTCTGGCTTTGCGGGCCAAAAGCCCTCAAAGATGGGACAATAGCTTCCTGGGCTTTGAATTTGACAACAGAAGTGTTTTTAATATCTGCAGGCTATGCTGATGCACTTCTCCCGCGGTCTGAAATCAATACGTGAAGCTGCTCTGCGTATTTATTACTCCAGCTGCAGTGTAACCACTTGGGCATCCACTTGCAAGAGTGATTCACGTCCCCACAAAATATATCTGCCATGTGTGGCTGACGCTGAAGCTCAAGGGAAAAATACCCAACTAAACCTATGGAAGTATCTTTACGAAGAAAGCTGAGTCCACAAAATCCATTTAAAGCTATAACATAGCTGTGTTCATTTTTCCTGAGAACAAGAGAGAAGCATTTTTAAATGCCAGGAATTTTCCCAAATAACAGACTTCATGCATAGTTTGGTATTGTTGGGAAATTTATTCCGTACAAGCTATTTGGGAGATTTGTGGAGATTTTTGTCTGTTTTTTTTTTTTTCTTTCTTTTTTTTTTTCCCCTTGAAGAGATAGGTAAGAAAAAACAAAGGTCTTTGTGAGCTGCCTCAGAAAATCTGGTGACAAGAAACAAATATTATAGCCCTGTAAGCAGATGTGCTTGTTGATGGGTAGGGTCACTGGGACTGGCAGCTGACTAAGGAGAAGCTGCCATCCCTGGGAGTGCCAAGCTGTGGTTTACCCAACCGAGGTCTTGAAAAATATGACAGGGTGAGATTAAAAAGAATAATGATGCTAGAGTGGAGTTTTCGCCGTTTAAGGAACAGATGTGGTATTTTTGAAGTAAAAGTGGATATTGCTGGTTGGCTTTGCGTTAATCTGCTTTTATGGCTGTGTTTATACACAGCAGACAGCACCGCTCTGTTATTTAACAGGTTGTAAGTGAAATGGAGCAATTCTGTTTCATTCAGGGGCATTAAAGCAGATGTGCTCTGGCAGGTAGTCTTTGGAGATATGGCTGCGTTTTGCTTTTTGGCCTGTTCTTGCTGTTTCCCCTGTGCTGGCTCCTTCTCCGCTTCCCTCCCTGCATCCTTTGCCCGACTCGGACCTGTCGGCAGCGTTTCCATCTCTCCCACCGCCAAGCTTCTGCTGGTGGAGAGCAGGCAAGATGGCCCTCAAGTGTTTTAAACAGAGGGTAGAATCATCCCTTGAGTTTCCCACTTGGCTGTGCCCTGCCAGCTGCTGAAAGGCCTTTTCTCTGCAGCCCCGGGAAGTGGCCAAGGTGTCGAGTCCTGCTCTTGGTTCACACCAACCCCATGAACGCTACAGGGTTGGGGAAGAGTGGCTGGAACTGCCCAGTAGAAAAGGACCTGGGGGTGCTGGTTGACAGCCGGCTGAACATGAGCCAGCAGTGTGCCCAGGTGGCCAAGAAGGCCAATAGCATCCTGGCCTGTGTCAGGAA